>JAWPHD010001181.1:262500-349059 GCA_037043455.1 Cyrtodaria siliqua
GACATGCATTTTACTAAACAGTTTAATAGTTTTAATAGCTTCGCATTGTTTACCTGAAAGAAAATATCTGAAGTGTCATATGACATTTCAGGCAAATCGTATGGTGTAAAGTACCTAAATATTTTACACAGCTGTGTAATTTGGTAATAAATTGCATGGTTATACCACCATTGCCCAGTGGATTAAAGAAAATATAAATTATGTGTCACTTCCATGATGTAAGTAAGCTATGTGAAATCATCATTCAGAGCAAATCTGATTTTCGTTTTGGCATAGAAAGTTTTAGGGTGCTCCTTAAAATCAGGGTGTCGGGCAAGCGGAAACACACCTATGTTTCTTTTTGGCCGTATTTTTTATAATTAGTCAACATATGAGGCTTAAAAGTCATCAGATTTAAAGAAGAACAATCGGCAAGATAAAGGTCCTTCATATTGAAGAACAATTGGCAAGATAAAGGTCCTTCATATTGAAGAACAATTGGCAAGATAAAGGTCCTTCATATTGAAGAACATTAGGGAAGATAAAGGTCCTTCATATTGAAGAACAATTGGCAAGATAAAGGTCCTTCATATTGAAGAACAATTGGCAAGATAAAGGTCCTTCATACTGAAGAACAATAGGCAAGATAAAGGTCCTTCATATTGAAGAACAATTGGCAAGATAAAGGTCCTTCATATTGAAGAACAATAGGCAAGATAAAGGTCCTTCATATTGAAGAACATTAGGGAAGATAAAGGTCCTTCATATTGAAGAACGATAGGCAAGATTGACATGTACCTCTCAACAACTCTGCTTCATTATCCTTGATACATATGTAAATAGGTAGCTCTCAACACCTCTGCTTCATTATCCTTGATACATATGTAAATAGGTAGCTCTCAACACTTCTCCTTCATTATCCATCACAAATCCTTTATACACTGGCATACAAAAAGTAGAACCATTTATAAACTTGGATTCATATAACTCTGTGTAATAAATATATATTTCACTTCAGTATAACTGTAGCTATGCCCTGGCTAGGCTTTTGCTATTTGGGGAGACATGTTTTTCCCAAGCATTATGTTTCCCCCATACTGGGGAGACATATTGTGTTTAGCTTGGATGTCTGTCTATACATCACAAGTCTTGTCCTCTACATATCTTTTGAACCGCTTGAGCGATTTTGAAATGACTTAGCACAAATGTTCAACATATCAAGACAACATGCAGAGTGTGACTTCCAGCCATGTCTGTTCAAGGTCAAGGTCACACTTAGAGGTTGAAGGTCATATGCACTGTATTTTGTGTCCTCTCCATATCTCTTGAAATGCTTGAGGGATTTTGAAATAACTTGGCACAAAAGTTCAACATATAGAGACGACATGTACTGTTCAAGGTCACTTAGAGGTCGAAGGTCTTATGCACTATATTTCGTGTCCTCTCGATATCTCTTGAACCGCTTGAGGGATTTTAAAATAACTTGGCACGAATGGTCGCCATATTGAGACGACGTGCAGAGCGTAACTGCCAGCCATGTCCGTTCAAGGTCAAGATCTTAGAGGTCGAAGCTCATATGCACTGTATTTTGTGTCCTCTCCATATCTCTTGAAATGCTTGAGGGATTTTGAAATAACTTGGCACAAATCTTCACCATATTGAGACAACATGCAGAGTACATCTTCCAGCCACATCCATTCAAGGTCAAGGTCACACTTAGAGCTGGAAGGTCATATACACTATATTTTGTGTCCTCTACATATCTCTTGAACCGCTTGAAGGATTTTAAAATAACTTGGCACAAATGTTCACCATATTGAGACGACTTGCACAGCGTAACTGCCAGAGGGATTTTGAAATAACTTGACACAAATGTTCACCATATCGAGATGATGTACAGAGCGTAACTTTCAACTTTCAGCTGGGTTGGTTCATAAATTATCGAGGGAGACATATGTTTTGGTTACAAAAACGACCCCGTCTAGTTTATATTTAGTTAAAAGAAGTTCACATTCACTTCACTGTTGGCCACTAAAACACAGAACCAACACAATTTGAAATATTGCGCCAAAAACACAGCCAAACAAAATACATTTAAATGGTGGTGGTAAACTATGATCTAAATTTTAACTGAACTTTAAACAGGACATTTTTATCAGACAGATCTACATATAATTAAATTTAAGGAACACTAGTTGTACATAAAGCATAATATTGAGCATATTAAGCAAATAACAGTTACTGCCTAATTTTTAATCAGTAAAATGTATCCATGGAAACAACAATTAAGCATAGACCCAAGTAAGTATTTAGTAGTAGATACACTTTTTTGTAGACCACTAAAACAGATAACCAAAACAATTTGAAGTAATAAATTTTTTAATTACAAATAAAAAACAAGATCTTATTAGCTTACCTGAGCCAAAAAAGGCTCAAGTCCATCATCCGTTCGTTCGTCCGTCCGTCCGTTATCTGTTCATCTGTCCTGCATCTGTTCGTCTGTCCATCATCTGTCCGTCATCTGTTCATCTGTCCATCATCTGTTTGTCCGACCATCATCGGTTTGTCTGTCCATCATCTGTTTATCTGTCCATCATCTGTTCGTCTGTCTAATTGTCAACAAGATCCCTGAAACCGCTTATTCAATTTTGACCAAACCACTTGGATGATCCCCTTAGCTGGTCAATGTTTTCAAATTTGTTAAAATTAAAAGTCGGTGCGACATCCAAAATGGCAGTCATTACCTTAAAAGTTTAAAACCCTAAACAATCTTCTCATGAACTGCTGAACAGATTTTTACAGTATTTCTTAATTAATGATTGCTGAGGTTAAAATGGCTGAGCCAAGGGGGTCCCAAGTTTGTTCTCGAAATTTGCTTAACTGACGTTCCATGCTCAAGCTCAAAATTCAAGTATTTCTCATAGCTATATTTCTTTTAACGAGTTTTCCATTGAGAAAGTTTCAGGACAGCTGTAATATTTGCTTTTCTTTATTCATGTAAAGTTTCAAGTAATTGCAAACCTTGCAAATATATTTCATATTTAATGACGGACCAAATATCTGACATTTTGAGAAGGTGAGAAAACCGAACCAACCAGTGCTCCACGATACTAGCCAAATGTTTACGGTTGCTATTAGAAATTAATTTTAAGCACCTTTGAAATGGAACAATGAGTGCAAACTAAAGCGTCAAAAATAGTCAAATTGAGTAACATATGTAAGTATACAGACTTTCAAGCGGGCTTTACTTTTTCTACTTTCTTGATCTGAGCCTATTTTTCCCTATTTTTTTTAAAAATAACTATTATCCCTACTTTTTGAAAATCCTAAGAATGGAAAACTGTAAAAAAAAACAAGCATATTCAGAGAATTATGGTCCACCCCATGATAGGAACCGCCACTGTAAAAATCTGTTGATATGAGGTAAAAACCTTGGCAAAAAATATTCTATTTTCGAAAAACAAAGGGCTATTAAGTCCTTATAATATTGAAATCAGGCTGGTTATCAAACTTGGCCATGATAATAATTGGCCTCAAATTTTATGAAGCACATCAATTTTCACAAAATTTCAAGGGCCATAATTCCAGCATGTAGGTCTGACGGGTTATCGAAATTTGCCGATATATTGTCCAAAAGTTTCGTCAAGAATGGATTATAAATGTTTCAAGTTATTGAGTGGACATCCGAGTATTAACTTTCATACCCCATCCAACCCCTTCTCCAAGAAGCGAAAACGGGGTTGGCTGAGGTATGAAATAAAACCTTAATTTCGGATTAAAAAGCTTGCATGTTGTAAAATTAAAACATTTAATAGGTAATTTTAAACAGCTTATCACATTTTTTCAGTAAAAAATGTTTTAAACGTGCTTTATTGTCTAAATATCTGTTATAAAATCCTGCTAATATGAGCTTTCCCATCGCTTAATGGAATTAAGGCGGGTCCATGTAATGAACGGCAAAAATGTTCAATTTCAAATATCCAATGGCTGATTATCGAACTTTGCCTAGATATTATTGGTTATGGCCCTAAACATTCTCCTAAAGATCTATCAAGATCGAATTATAAACATAAAAGGTTATTGCTTCAAAAATCGAGAGCATTATATGTTCAGTCTGTCTAATTAGCGATCATAACTGAGATATTATTGCCAAAAACATTGTCCTAAAGTTTCATCAAGATCGGGTTATAAATATTAAAGTTATTGGTCGGAAACGAAAGTCGATTTTGAAAAATCCAAGGGCCATAACTCTAGCATAGGTGCGATCTGGCTGGTTATCGAACTTGGACTAGATATTATGGCTATAAACGTTCTTAAATTTTCATTTAGATCAGATGGTAAGTATTTAAGTAATTGGCCAGAAACGAAAGTTGGTTTTGAAAAATTCAAGGGCCATAATAATTATCTCTTGCATTATAGGTGCCATCTGGCTGTTTATCAAACTTGGCTTAGATCAGATATTATGGCCATAAACATTGCCCTAAACACTGTCATCAAGATCGAAGTATAAATGTGAAAAGTTATTGGTCAGAAACGAGTCGAGTTTGAAAAGTCCAAGGGCCATAACTCCATCAGTAAAGGTGCAATCTTGCTGATCATGGAACTTGGACTACATATTATGGCCATAAACATTGTCGTAAAGTTTCATTAAGATCGGATTATAAATATTGAAGTTAACGAAAATCAATTTTTAAAAATCCAAGTGCAATAACTCTGGCATTATAGGTGTCTGGTTATAGCTGTCTGTTTATCAATCTTATAGGTGCATTATAGGTGTCTGGTTATCAAACTTTACCTAGATAATATGGCCAGAAACATTTTCCTAAAGTTTCCTCGGATTGGATTATAAATTACAAAGTTATTGGTCGAAGTGCAAAAAATAGGGTAATATATTCAATGAAAATTAACCGCAGAATTTTCTGTCTTAGGTATTTCTCTTGATGTTCACCACTTATTTCTGTCTTTGTGCTGTCAAGGAGGCCCAGTCGACTACGAATCCGTAGGTCATGTGTTCAGCTCTTTTTTACCCATGTCAGTTGGATGTACTTTATCCCTATTATTTTGGTTGAGGGCACTTGCAATTGAAAGCCTGAAGTCTTGACTTCAGATTTCAAACATTCATTCAAGTCCTTTTTAATCAGGTTTTCCTTTGGTTATTAGAATGGCGAATGTTGTTTGACGGGGGTTGTGGGTGGGGGTGGGGTGCTTTCCTTATTATTTTTTTTTTTAGAAATTCTTGATCGAGATGCTTTTTTGTGCTTCGGTGCTTGGATTACTTTTCATACATAAGAAATGTGGAGATGAAATGCATTTAACACTCCTGAAAAGAAACTGAAATGCAAATAAAAATAAAACTTTTTGTTGAATAGTATATTGGTCTAGTAATTTTTGAGCAGCTCTATGTTTATACCGAACTTCTATAATGGTGGTCAAGTAAACTAAAAATGTTGATTTCTAGCTCTGGATTGTATTGGGGTCACTGCGGTCAAGGTCACTGTTACTAAAAATAGAAAATGGTTTTCGCTTAATAACTTTTGTAAGGAATGAGCTATTGCAATAAAACTTGCTGGGTAGGTAGATTATATGGTAACGAAGTTTGTGATTGCAATTGGGGTCACTCGGATAAAGCCCAAAGTTGCTTTAACTAAAAATAGAAAAATGGTTTCTGTTCATTAACTTTGGAGTGAGATATTGCAACAAAACTTGCTGTGTGGGTAGCTTATACCGAAAAGATAATTGGGATTGCATTTGGGGTTACTGGGGTTAAGGTGAAGGTCGCTGTTATTAAAAATAGGAAAATGGTTGCCGCTCTAGAACTGGATGGTAGGAGTGCAATATTGTAACAAAACTTGCATCAACAATGGGTGATTTAGAAGGACATAAGGTCATCAGTTGTTATGTGTATATGAAGTTTGGAAACAACCATTTCAAAACTTTGTAAGGAATTCAAGTAATAAAAAACGTGTAATGCTATGGGATGGGACGTGACATGACATGACAAAATGTGTTATGGGACGCGATGCAACAGCACATTACAGACAACATGATTCCTATATAGCCCCCACTTCACTTTGTGAAAGCAGCATTATAATAAACGTTTCTGCTCAGTAACTTCTGTAAGGGGAGAGAAATTGCTGTGTAGGTAGCTTATATGGAAAGGAAGCTTAGGATTGCATTTGGGGTCACTGGGGTAAAGGTGTCTTGTTACTAAAAAATAGAAAAAAATGTTAACCACTCAATAATTTCAGTTAGGAATAAGAAATTGGAAAGAACAGTAACTTGATGTGTAGGTAAGGAAAGGAAGCTTAGGATTGCATTTGAGATCACTGGGGTCAAGGTCAATGTTTCTAAAAATAAAAAAATGGTTTCTGGCCAATAAAGAAATATAAAAAGATCGGGAAAGTAGCATTCAAGGAGGACAGTCAACAACAAAACACAGAAACAAACACGCAAACAGACAAACAAGAAGGCAAAAGTAATAATAAATGCAAACGACATCACAAACACAAAAGGGTTGACAATAGGGCTACCGCCTTGGAACGGTCAGTGGCAAAGTAGGCAATAACTTCAGTTAGGAATGTGATATTGAAACAAAACTTGGTGTGTAGGTATCTGATATGAGAAGGAGGCTTGGGATTGCATAGGGGTCACTGAGTTTATGTCGAGGTCACTGTTTCTAAAAAATAAAATAAAAGGTTTATGAGCTATAGCTTTAGTTAGGTATGAGATATCGCAATGGCACCTGCTTTGCAGGTAGCTTATATGGAAAGGAAGCTTGGGTTTGCCTTTGAGGTCACTGAAACATGAAAAACATATCTAAATGATACCCAAAACTAACAAGGCCAGCACAAGGTGTCTAACCAATATATATCTTGCAATTTCTTAACAATAAATACTTAGTTTTAGGGTAGGGGCTTACCCCATTGAATGTTCATAACCAGTTTCAAAGCAATAACTTGGGCAGTATTGAAGATATAAAGCTTCCATGCTTGTCTCAGTGAATGTTTTCATACCCTAGTTTCAAATCATACCTGAGTTTCAAAGCAATACCTATACCTTTGAAGGTATTGAGGACATAAACCTTGCCAAAAAACTTTAACAAAGTGTTGACGGCGGCATTAAGTTTGCCTTCATCGCCAGAAAAGTGATCCCTATGTCTCGCATTTTTCTGTGAATGGTGAGACCATTAAAGCTGGGGTAGTGACCAAATAAGCGAAATATGAATGTTTTTAGAATCTGTCTACCACTTTTTATGACAGACTTAACTTATCCTTGCCTTATCCATAACCACGTTCCAAATCATAACCCTGTTACTCTAATCCTCACGGCCAACTGTACCCTAACCATATAACTTAACCACAACGTAGACAGATTCTAAAATCTTAAGTCACAAAATGGCTTTCCTGGTAAAATGATCAGACTAAAATTCCCTTTCAGGTAGAGATATTGTTTTGAAACTGTGTAAGTACGTGCACTGTGGTAATCCCTGATCCTCCAATTAAGCCCCATCCCACCAGAGACCTTGACTTTAAAGACAAAAGCAATTTTACAGGGTCCCACCAGAGACCTTGACTTTAAAGACAAAAGCAATTTTACAGGGTTAAGTTCTGGGTTGAATTATTTTTAATGTATATGTATCTTCAATACCATCTTAGATTTTTCTATGAAACTAAGTCCCGACCTATGCTAAAGTCAAAATAATTTTACAGGGTTAAAGTTCTAAGCTGGATTGAATAGTAAATCCCGGGTAATGGTTTGGTGATCTCCGTTTATCCTTCCGTCTGACTACGTGTTTGATCTTTTGTTAAAAAATGTTGCTCTTGATGTCTAGTTGATCCTAAAAAAAATTCAGGCTGGCCGGAAATTCAAGATGGCCACCACGGCTAAAAATAGATTTAAAATAAATAAATTTGTAGCGACTACTTCTTGAAAACTGTAAGTGATATTGATATGGGACATTTTCTAAAATGATCAGCATGACATGATGTTGATCCTTATCGATATTTATTTCGATGCGACTTTAAACATGGCCGCTAGCGGCCATCTTTGTTTACATAGATTTATATAGTAAAAACTTGTAGCGACTACTCCTTTGAAACTACTGGATGGATATTCATGAAACTTTACAGAAATGTTGCCCATGGAGTCTAGTTGATCCTAGCAAAAATTCATGTTGATGCAAAATCCAAGATGGCCGCCAAAGCTAAAAATAGATTTTTAAAATACAAGTTTGTAGCGACTACTCCTTGAAAACTATAAGTGATATTGATATGGGACTTTTTCTAAAATGATCAGCATGACATGATGTTGGTCCTTGTCAAAAATCGTTTTGATTCGGCGTTAAACATGGCTGCCAGTGGCCATCTTTGTTTACATAGAGTTATATAGTAAAAACTTGTAGCGACTACTCCTCTGAAACTACCTGGCGGATTTTCATGACACTTTACAGGAATGTTGCTCTTAATGTCCAATTGATCGTAGCAAAATTTCAGGTCGGCCAGAAATTCAAGATGGCCGCCACAGCTAAAAATAGATTTTTAAAAAATAAGTTTGTAGCGACTACTTCTTGAAAACTATAAGTGATATTGATATGGGACTTTTTCTAAAATGATCAGCATAACATTATGTTGATCCTAGTCAAACATTATTTTGATTAGACGTTAAACATGGCTGCCAGTGGCCATCTTTGTTTACATAAGAGTTTGTATAGTAAAAATGTGTAGTGACTACTCCTCTGAAACTACTAAACGGATTTTCATGAAACTTCACAGGAATGTTGCTCTTGATGTCTAGTTGATCCTAGCACAATTTCAGGTCGGCTGGAAATTCAAGATGGCCACCACAGCTAAACATAGATTTTTAAAAACAAGTTTGTAGCGACTACTTCTTGAAAACTGTAAGTGATTGATATGGGACTTTTTCTGAAATGATCAGCATGACAAGATGTTGATCCTTGTTAAAAATTATTTTGATTCGACATTAAACATGGCTGCCAGTGGCCATCTTTGTTTACCTAGAGTTATATAGTAAAAACTTCAACTTGTAGCGACTACTCCTCTGAAACTACTTGACAGTTTTTATGAAACTTCACTTCACCTAGCTATCAAAATCTATCAGTAGAGCTTCAAGGTCATTGACCTCTTGTTAAAATATAGATCATGCAACGTTCATTCTGCGTTCGTTCTGCGTTCATTCTGCGTTCATTCTGCGTTCATTTTCCGTTCGTTCAGCGTTCGTTCTGCATTTATTTGGAGTACTTGAACGCAACTGGGTCTGTAAAAGCACACGGACCAACACTTAAGCCACTACATTTCATTAAACATTTTATTAGTAGAAGTTATTGTTTTTATTAGTAGATAATTGTTCATAATAATTTGTTATATGTTGTAAAGTAAATGGTGCATTTTCATTAGTAACAGCAGTCAAGCGATTCCTACTAAAAACATACTTTTTATAGCAAGTTTTCCAACGTCAAGCTCGGATTATTATTTCGGAATGTCATTTGGCGGTGTCAAACTCATAGTTTCCAAGAACTTCAGTTAGGAATGAGATACTGGAACAGAACTTGGTGTATGGATAGCATATATAGAAAAGAAGCTTGAGATTGCATTTGAGGTCACTGGGGTCAAGGTCTCTATTTCTAAAAATATAAAAATGTTTCCCGGCAATAACTTCAGACGGGAATGAGATATTAGAATGAATCATGGTGTGTAGATAGCTTGAATTAAAAGAAGATTTTGAATGCATTTGAGGTCACTGGCATCAAGGTAAATGTCGCTGTTACTAAAAATAGAAAAATAGTTTTCAGGCAGTAATATTAGATACTAACGAGATATTGAAATGAAACTTGCTGTGTAGGTAGCTTATATGGAAAGGAATTTTGGGATTTATATTTGTGGTAAGTGGGGTCAAGTTCAAGGTTAACACTAACTGCAACTAAATACATGATTTCAAAAAAGCAATCTAAAGAAATGTTTAATTTCTGTCTTACATGAATAGTTTAAACCAGTTTTATCAAAATCATTAAAATGCGGGGTTTTCCAATAAATAGTTACTCTATTCTGGCTATTCTAGTTGTAACACGCCCATTGATTGTTGCATTGAGTTGTGTGTGAATTAAAATTTAAATGGCATGTCACATCTAGGCCCAAATTAAAAATGAATAACTTACACATATGCTACCAAAAAATCCACAGAAAAATGGGGTCATGTATCTTCTAAGAAAGAATTTGTCTCATGCATGAATGGTCCCTTTAAAAACATAAACACTGAGATGCCATAATATTGTATTCATACACTCATTTCCATATAAGCAAAATAAATTAAAAACTCACAATTTTAATATGGCAATGCTTGAAAAATGTAACAAATAGATCAACAGTGTGATATAAACCAAAAATAGCACTTTAAATTAGTGAAAATGCCTTTTTTTACAAAAAGAAATGAGAATTATTTATTGACACCATTATGCGAATACCCCAGGCCGACACTTCCTGTGTTGCAATGGGTGTGCTACACCTTCTATTACAGTAGCTCTTCAAAAAGGAGATAAGCGAGGTGGAGCGAAATCATTATTATAATTTAAAAATTTGAGTGTTTATAACATCTTTCTTTGACATATTGACAGGAAAAGGGGTGACTGGGTGTGCATGAAGGAGGTCTCGGTTTGGGTGGCATGTCATGGCTGTGGAAGCGCTAACAAATCTATTGTTATAAGGTCATGCAAGTCTGTAGCGCATCTTCAGGCTCTTGTAGGCCAATGGTTGATTAAGTGATATTACTACTTAAACATCATTTAAACCTTATGGTCGTTCGAAAAGTAGTTGCATAAAAGCATGAGTCAGAAAAAAAAAGCCCCAGAGTGTTTCCAGCTTGAAAAAAGTCAGAAAGACACACACTGTAACATGTCCAGATTAAAAAGGCACACAATGTATCATTTGTTGGTCCGTCCGAACGTCCGTTCGTTGTGTACTCTCCTTAATGTTTTGATTCAGACGCACTAGTACCTTCATTTGCATCCAATTTTTACCAAACTTTCACAATAGTAATATCCATAAGATCTCAGATGAGTTCTTGAACCAACCATAATTCATTGCAAATAGATGAGTTATCTGCCCTTGAATAAGCAAAAATGTATAATTTTGCCTTGTGGGCACTTTAGTTCCTCCATTTTTGATCCAATCTTCACCGATCTTACACAGTATTTATATATTCCTAATAGCTGAGATAGATACTTGAAACAGCCCGATTTGATCACTAATATTTGAGTTATCTGCCCTTCAGTTGACAAAAAATGCATAATTTTGCCATGTGGGCATTCTAGCTCCTCCATTTTTGTTCGATCTAAACCAAACTTACATAGTAGTTAATTATTCATAAAATCTTGGACGAGTTATGAACCGGTCAGATTCAAATCGTCCCAATCTGTCAACAAATATGGCCAACGTTACTAACAAAAGAAATCTCTTTCTACTCTTCTCATGAACGTGGTCGAAATTAGCGCTAGCCCGAAGGTGAAAAACTAGTAAATATTAATTCGTGCTAGTAAAAATCTGGAAATGTTATATAGTTGGGCTTATGAAAATTGTAATAGTCCATATGATTATATATTAATTCGGGCTAGTGAACAGAAATGTAATTTTGTCTGCTGTTGGGTAGAATTTGACAAAACCTCACAGGAAGCATGCTTGTGTGGTCCACTATTAGATTTATACAAATCATCCTGCAACGAATATGGCTGCCATTACTAAAAATAGAAAAATATTGAAATGACCTACCATGAACCAACGACCCAGTTCTTTTGATACTTCTCCAAAAGCATTGTCCCAAAGCCCTTTCTCAGATTTATATAAATTGACCCTCATATTTTAACGACTTCTCATGAACCACTGACAGAATTGTTTTGAAACTTGATCAGAAGAATCATCTCAAGAATCTGAGAATCTGATTTATATCAGTTTTCAATACCATGAGTCAATAAATATGGCCGCCAATACTTAAAACAGAAAAATCTTTCTTCTCATGGACCCATGGCCCACTTGTTATAAGTTTTTAGCTCGACTATTCGAAGAATAAGAGAGCTTATGTAATCACCCCGGCGTCGGAAAGCTGTGTTTACAGGTCTATATCTCTTACATTTCTTGTCCTAGCTAAACTAAATTTTGAAATTGGTTTTGAAATTGGTTTCCTTATAGTATGTTGTAAAGGGTTGGATAAGTAATTTTGTCTTCTGCAAATTCTGGGCTCCCATGGAACCCAAATTGTGATGGCTCATAAAATGTGCAATAAAGGCAGATCTAGGTTTGCATGTAAGAATGTATATATCTATAATTTTGGTTTGGGATTTGTTATAGCATTATGCATCTTATTACTTCACCCATATTGGGGCATGGGCTCCCTCATATATCCACCCGCCACCCCCACCCAAACTCCCTCCAAACTTTTTTTTTTTAATATACATATTTCTGTGTTGTTTCAGTCAATTCTTACACATATATGTTGCCCCCTCCACAGCCCCCCCCACCCCCCCCCCCCACCCCACCCCAACCCACTCCCACCTCTCACCCCCGTTCTCCACCACCCCACCCCTACTTGAAACTATTTTTTTTTTTTTTACATATTTCTGTGTTGCTTTTGTCAATTCTTACACATATACGTTGCCGCCTCCCTGCCCCCACCCCCCCCACCCCCCCACCCCCCACCTCGTTTTATTTTTTATTTTATTTTTACATATTTCTGTCTCTTTTTAGCTCTTCTGATCAGAGATCAGCAGAGCTTATGCCTTGGTGCGGTGTCCATCGTCCGTCTGTCCGTCCGTCCGTCTGTCTGTCCGAAAACTTTTTTTTTGTAGCGACTACTCCTCTGAAACTACTGAATGGATTTTCATGAAACTTTACAGAAATGTTGCCCATGAAGTCTAGTTGAACCTAGCAAAAATTCATATTGATGTGAAATCCAAGATGGCCACCAAATCTAAAAATAGATTTTAAAAAAACAAGTTTGTAGCGACTACTTCTTGAAAACTCTAAGTGATATTGATATGGGACTTTTTCTAAAATGATCAGCATGACATGATGTTGGTCCTTGTCGAAAATTGTTTTGATTCGACGATAAACATGGCTGCCAGCGGCCATCTTTATTTACATCGAGTTATTTAGTAAAAACTTGTAGCGACTACTCCTCTGAAACTACTTGACAGATTTCCATGAAACTTCACAGGAATGTTGCTCTTGATGTCTAAATGATCCTAGCAAAATTTCAGGTTAGCCGGAAATTCAAGATGGCCGCCACGGCTAAAAATAGATTTTCAAAAAATAAGTTTATGGCAACTACTTCTTGAAAATTATAAGTGATCTTGATATGGGACTTTTTCTAAAATGATCAGCATGTCATGATGTTGGTCCTTGTCGAAAATCGCTTTGATTAGATGTTAAACATAGCTGTCAGCGGCCATCTTTGTTTACATAGAGTTATCTAGTAAAAACTTGTAACGACTACTCCTCTGTAACTACTCGACGGATTTTCATGAAACTTTACAGGAATGTTGCTCTTGATGTCTAATTGATCCTAGCAAAATTTCAGGTCGGCCGGAAATGCAAGATGGCCGCCATGGCTGAAAATAGATTTTCAAAATTCAAGTATGTAGCGACTACTTCCTGAAAACTATAAGTGATATTGATATGGGACTTTTTCTAAAATGATCAGTATGACATGGTGTTGATCCCTGCCAAAAATTATTTTGATTTGACATTAAACATGGCCGCCAGCTTTGTTTACATAGAGTTATATAATGAAAACTTGTAGCAACTACTCCTATGAAACTACTTGATGGATTTTCATGAAACTTTACAAAAATGTTGACCTAGCTATCAAAAAATCTATCAGTAGAGCTTCAAGGTCATTGACCTCTTGTTTTACATATTTCTGTGTTGTTTTTGTCAATTCTTACACATAGCTAACATGCCCCCCACCCCCACCCCCACCCCCACCCTCACACTCTTCCCCACCCCAATCTAATTTTTTTTTTGTTTGTTTCACCATATTTCTGTGTTGTTCTGGTCACTTCTTACATAGCTTCTTACACATATATGTTGCCCTCCCCACCCCCGCCTCTACCCCATCCCCACTCAAATTCGAATTTTGTTTTTTACATATTTTTGTGTTGTTTTGGTGAATTCTTACACATATATGTTGCCCTCACCACCCCCACTCCCCCCACCATTCACCTCCGCCTCTCTCCCACCCCCATCCTACACCCCAAATTTATATTTAATTGTTTTACATATTTCTGTGTAGTTTTGGTCAATTCTGTTATTTATGTTGTGCTCCCAACCCCACCCCACATTGTTGTAGCCTTGTTTTCTGATGGTATATACTAGCTATAAATTTATTATTCTCTGAAAAATCGAATAGTCGAGCTGCGCTTTTCTCCGACAGCTCTTGTTTTATTTTATAGTTATCTAGGTCATAGGAGCACAGGAGAAAGCATGGACATAATAGAAAACTAGTCATGTTGGACTAGAAACAGAGTTGTGGCCCTTGAATAAGTTAAATATGCTAAACTTTACTTTGTTAGCACTCTAGCTACTTCAATTTTCATTCAATCTGAATCAACCAAACAAGATGTATCATGATCATTTCATATCCCCCTCCCCCATCACCTGTTATAAGAACCATGTTAGCCAGTAGAGCATCCACAGGCCCACTTGGGACTCATGTTAAGTTTATTAATAACATCCAGTGTTTCACTGAGAGTTGAAAAATCACAGCTTGATAACACACGCTGTCGATAAACTTTCCACTACACAGTCATCATCCAGTGTTTCACTGAAAGATGAAAAATCACAGCTCGATAACACACGCTGTCGATAAACTTTCCACTACACAGTCATCATCCAGTGTTTCATTGAAAGATGAAAAATCACAGCTCGATAACACACGGTGTCGATAAACTTTCCACTACACAGTCATCACCCAGTGTTTCACTGAAAGATGAAAAATCACAGCTCGATAACACGTGCTGTCGATAAACTTTCCACTACACAGTCATCATCCAGTGTTCCACTGAAAGATGAAAAATCACGGCTGGATAACACACGCTCAAGGTCGATAAACTTTCCACTACACAGTCATGTGAGTTTGCTGATGACATATTTTACCATGATGGAAGTTGACAAAAATAACTCCTGTTAAAGTAGCGATCGTTGAATTAAGGTGAATAGTATTCAAGAGATACAAATTATATTGTATGTTCGTTGGTCGAATTGGACAAGTGGTCACCTAAGGAAAGTTAAAAATATGTTAACATGTGCTCGGTTGGATGTACATCAATGGATGACATCAGGTCAGTCGCATAAGGCAGTGAGTTGCTTAGTTAAAGCGGTTGTTAGGGCAGGTTAGACTGTACATGGCTGTTAGGGCAGGTTAGACTGTACATAGTTGTTAGGGCAGGTTAGACTACATGGTAGGTAGGGCAGGTTAGACTGTACATAGTTGTTAGTGCAGGTTAGACTGTACATGGTTGTTAGGGCAGGTTAGACTGCACATGGTTGTTAGGGCAGGTTAGATTGTACATGTCAAATTTGATTAATTTTGAAAACACAATGGTAGGGATGTGGCCGCTTAGACTTTTATTATATGTAACATTAATTGGTTGAATGTCATTGTGGTCAGTTTTGCAAAAAAAGCAGGATTATGAGCCTTGATACTTTGAAAGCTTAAAGTTATCACAAAATACTAATTCACATAAAAATGAATTTGGTTTCAATAGCTCTGCTCTTGCCAATGCCCAGCTTATTGCTGGCAGATTACATGCCAGTTTGGGACTGGTATTGCTCTGTAATTTTTTATTTGTTTAGCCAGATCATACAACAGTTATGCGCTTGACCAGAACACCATTTAGCATATACAATACTACAAGAAACATTAACTTACCATTACGTTCTCTCTGGAGGCAGAAGAAAAAATTCTAATGATAAAAAATATTTTTTCTATGAAAAGGATTTCCATATGAATATATCCCCATGTGGTTGCCGGGGTAGAATACAACCACTGCAATCTCACAAACAAACTGTCACATGCAGAGGGGTAGGACACACACCCCACTTTTTCCACCCATTCATATTCATTTTGTCATTTTTTATCATGCTCATTTAAGGTCTTTATCATGACACCGCGTATGCAAACGGGGAAACGTGGCTCCATCATAAATGGAGTGTCTACTTTTTAGAATTTGCAGCAACTCTAGATCTGCAGTTCTGCAGGTAAGAAGGTTCTAGGCCCATTCTTCATATTTTATCTTGATGTAAATGGAGCTGTTAGGCGCCATATAACCTTTCATGTGCTGGTGCACCTTAAAACCCAATTCACTTCCATATGAATATAACAGTTATAATCTATTAGATAATCATTTGTTTCAATGGAGTGAATATAAAATAAAGATACAATAAAAAAACGCAAACAAATCTACATAATTATGTTCGTATTTTAATATATAGTAGGCCTGTAACAATACACTGGAATATTCGGTATATCGAGAATATTTCTTGAACGAATAATTATACGCTATCTCTAAACCGAATATGTAGGATACATCTGCGCAGCCAAACCAATGTTCTCGGAAGCCATCATGATGGATTTGTTTTGTATTTAATGTTTAAAATCAAAGCAAAAAATCATTGCAAATTCTCAAGTGTAAACAACGCACAAGCTTTTTTTGTAGCGTCCAATCCGTAATCCTAGTAACGATTATTTATCAAACCTAAAAATGTCATAATGCTAACTGCAGTCTACAAAAGTATAGTAGTGACCTGTAATAGCCCTAGTATAAACATCCAATACACGCGTTCTTGAAATGTCTAGATTAGTTAAACCCTCTATCGAAGTCTGGAAATATTTTGGGTTTACCAAGTATCAGGAAGGAATAAGCCTCTAAAAGTATGTGAATACGACACAAAGCACCACCACTAAAATACCAGTATGAATATTGGACATATAGTTATAACATTGTGACAATATAAACAGGAATAAGGCGCTTGGAAGTCATTATCGAGCCAACAGAGAGAGTTACAGCTGTTTGAAATGGTAAACGACGCTATATCACTAGAAATAAAAATATGGATACAGGTTACATATTAACTCCAAGAAGCCACAAACAGTCTGCTTTATACCATAATTCTGCTCCGCGAGTCCGGACCATAGTAGAACACCGAGCCACAAACTCTACAAAGGTATATCCATATAACTACCGATAAAGAATGTGACAGACTCTGCAACTGAAAAAATTATATAAATATCAAATTATAACTTTTAATTTAATTAAAAAAATATAAAATATAGCCATAAAAGACCTTCAAATTTTAAAAAAATGTTTTATAACTAAATACTGATGCTATAAATGAGGAATTTAATAACATTCATTTACCTTATTACCAGAAGAGATAAACAAGTAAGGGCAAAACAGATACAATTGGAATTGAATTGAATTGAATGTTGTTTAACGGCTCATCAACACAGTATAGGTTATTTAGAGCTGCCCCAGAGAGAGGGGAAGGATACATAGGAACCGTGCCCTACTCTTATTACCGAATAGATTCCTATGGTTCTTTAACATGCTCGGAGGATAGACCGATACATGGGACCACCTAATTTACGTCCCCATCCGACGGACGAGGCTAAGGAAAAGTGTCTTGCCCAAGAACACACCAACGAAACTCAGTGGCACCAAGGAGGATTGAACCCGGGGCCTCCGGTTACAAATCCACCGACCTACCGATTGCGCCACGCCAGATACAATTGGAAGTAAGCAATTACCTTAATATTCCAATTTATAAGTATTTAATATACTCACCCTGGCAAACAGATCAAGTGTAAGAGATCAGCTGCAACATCATACACTCTTAATTCAGGAAATCAGCATAACAATATCGGGTACACAATCTGCAATGTGTGTAGTTCTAAGGTTTATTATAGTCTCTCCCCCAATAAGAACCGACTAGATACCCAGAAGGTTATAGGCACAATAGAGTCTGGACTTATACACAATCTACAATCTAAGAACATGGTACAAGGCACAATACATATCTCACTGCAGGGTTTTTAAAAGCACAATACCGGGCACATAGCATAAGGCTATCACCCTGTGCATTATTTTCATAAGCACAATACCGGGCACATAGCATAAGGCTATCACCCTGTGCATTATTTTCATAACCACATTACCGTGCACATAGCATAAGGCTATCACCCTGTGCATTATTTTCATAAGCACAATACTGGACAGGGGCGTAGCTTGGCTGAATATGATTTGTAGGCAAAGTTGTATTGGGGTCCGCATTTTTTTTCAAATAAACTGTCGGAGGTGCGTTTTGGCGTATATTTCGTACCGGTGAATATGTCTATAAGAGCATCAATATCTGGATCATATTTGAGTATATTTTGTGCGATTTTATAATTAAGCCCCTTACCCCACTAGGCCTCCGATTTTTATTGCATTTTTTGGCATTTTTATTTTTTCGATTTCTCATAAAAAAGTGTAGGCCTATAGGAAGCTACGCCCCTGCCGGGCACATAGTATAAGGCTATCATATCACACTGTGCATAATTTTCAGTGACACAATACTGGGCACATAGTATAAGGCTATCACTCTGTGTATAATTTTCATAAGCACACTACTGCTGGGCACATAGTATAAGGCTATCACCCAGTGCATAATTTTCAGCGACACAATACTGGGAACATAGTATAAGGCTATCACTCTGTGCATATTTTTCATAAGCACACTACTGCTGGGCACATAGTATAAGGCTATCACTCTGTGTATAATTTTCATAAGCACACTACTGCTGGGCACATAGTATAAGGCTATCAACCAGTGCATAATTTTCAGCGACACAATACTGGGAACATAGTATAAGGCTATCACCCTGTGCATATTTTTCATAAGCACACTACTGCTGGGCACATAGTATAAGGCTATCACTCTGTGTATAATTTTCATAAGCACACTACTGCTGGGCACATAAAATAAGGCTATCACCAAGTGCATAATTTTCAGCGACACAATACTGGGAACATAGTATAAGACTATCACCCCGTGCATATTTTTCATAAGCACACTACTGCTGGGCACATAGTATAAGGCTATCAACCAGTGCATAATTTTCAGCGACACAATACTGGGAACATAGTATAAGGCTATCACCCTGTGCATATTTTTCATAAGCACACTACTGCTGGGCACATAGTATAAGGCTATCACTCTGTGTATAATTTTCATAAGCACACTACTGCTGGGCACATAAAATAAGGCTATCACCAAGTGCATAATTTTCAGCGACACAATACTGGGAACATAGTATAAGACTATCACCCCGTGCATATTTTTCATAAGCACTCTACTAGGCACATAGTATAAGGGTATTGCACTGTGCATAATATAATCACACTACCGGGCACATAGGATAAGGCCATCACCTTGTGCATATTTTTCATAAGCACTCTACTGGGCACATAGTATAAGGGTATTGCACTGCGCATAATATAAGCACACTACCGGGCACATAGGATAAGGCCATCACCTTGTGCATATTTTTCATAAGCACACTACTGGGCACATAGTATAAGACTATCATCCTGTGCATTATGTTCATAAGTACAATACCAGGCACATAGTATAAGGCTATCATATCACACTTTGCATAATTTTCAGTGACACAATACCAGACACATAGCATAAGGCTATCATCCTGTGCATAATTTAATTTTCAGCGACACAATACCTAAGCACAACGTCCTTGATTTCTGAGGAAAACGCTGCGTTATTTGACACAAAGCGACACTGCTATGAACTACATTTAACCTCGGAGTTTTGAATAAAGCTGTAAAACTTGAAGATGTACAGTATAGCAGAAAGTAAACATACATATATACACACAAAAATTAGCATTGTTACGAGTAAGCACGAAAGGAAGCAAAACCAGCCACACAAAATTGAAATATTAAACAAAACTAACTAGGAAGGTGAAGTTTGATTTTAATTCTATTGGAACTAATCTACTAAGAGTCATAGGAGTGAACATGTGACCTGTCACGTGATACGATCATCAGACTTTTAGAGGAATATTATTCTGAAACTTGGAGACCAAATAGATCAGGGTGGGCCACAAATATAGGGCGGACCTATGACTCTTAGTAGATTAGTTCCAATAGAATTAAAATTTATTTTATTTAAACCAGAATTTGGTTAAAAATAGATTTTCAAAAAACAAGTCTGTAGCGACTTCTTCCTGAAATCAAAATCAATCAGTAGAGCTTCAAGGTCATTGACCTCTTATTTACAGCTGCGCTGACTCGTTTTCTTACATTTTCGAGGATATTACTCTTTTTTTTTTACCCATTTTAATAATGGAGCTCTTTTTTTTTAACCAATATTCAGATGAATCTTTGTTAAGAATTGACAGTTTATTATTGAATATTGACCTTTAAAGTAGTCAAGTCAAATCAAAACCCAGTTTAATCAATCAAATCAGGTTGGCAACTTGATTATATGCTGAAAGGAAATATAAATGCAACTCGGGGAATTTGCGCTATATATTGTACATACTGCACACCCAATTCCACAACATTTGCGTTCAGGTCACTTTCTCACAAACTTTGTGCATTAGACCATTCAGACGTATTGTTGTTTCTTGGGTAGCACATCACAATGTGTCAAAAAGCGAATGTGGATGTGACCTTCACCCTCCAAGCAAAGGGCTGATAACTTTAATTTTTACATTTAAATCACTTCCTCATGAACTATAATAATGCACTAGATACTTTAAACCTAGTTTATAGATTAATCTTTGGAAGACAAAACGTTCTATTTTGACTAATTGTGTCTTGGGTAGTGCATTTTTTAAATGCATGCATTTCATCTATGACCATCGCCTACATTTTGGAGCTTTTGATTTTATTTATTTTTTTATAGTATGGCATTTTGTTTTTACAAATGCACTTAAATGTCATCTCAGAAACCTGTAAACTCCATAGGTTTTCAGTTATTAAAATGTTAACAAACTTTCATTTATCTTTTATTTTTAAGTACCGCCCCCGTTTATAGGCGATACATGTGAAACCACGGATTTCAAGTTTCTTTATAATATTTATTCTCAATTTAAGGCAGAAAATCGTGATTTTTTCCAATTTTCCCAGTACCATTCCCAAAAGGGTGAAAAAAAATTGCAGAGGAACACTACTTATTGATGTGCTATCATTTTATGTGATTATATGCGAGAATTGTATAACTGATACATGCTCACCATGTTATAATTATTTCAACTGTGTCAACTCGGGCTAAATCAAGCACTAATTGGTTGAAAGGCTTATAGTAAGGAGTGGAGGTTGATTAATGTGATACAAATGTCAACAAACAAAAATCTAGTATGTTTATAGCGGTCAGTTGAAAGGCAATAATAAGGGATGGAGCTATCACAGTGACTTGATACTGTGAAAACCACAAAAATGTCGACACTCATCTAGCATTTGTTTTTAGAGGTCAGTTATAGCCACTGAGTGGGAATGAACAGCAGACGTGTCAAGCAACAAGGATTAACTAAGATTAACCTCTGGGGATGTCAGTTTTGTAGTAAGTTTTATGGGTCAATATGTATTCTTTACTGATTTTTTAGCTCTACTGGCCAGGAGGGCTTATGCGATCACTTTTCGTCCGTCGTCCGCCTGTCCATCTGTCTGTCCGTCCGTCTATTAGCAATTTTATAAAATCGACATCTCCTCTGAAACCGCTTGAAGGATTTTGATGACACTTCATCACAATGTTACTTGGGAGGGCCCTCTCAGATTTTCGTGGCCGCCAGTCATCCAAGATGGCCGATATGGCTAAAACTAGGTCAAATTTAAGGAGATTTCAAACATCTGCGAAACCACTTACTCCATTCTACTGAAATATCATATACATGTTCCTTGGGTTGAACTCGATCAAGTTTGTGTTTTTTGTTGTCGTCAATTAATAAAAATGGCCGCGATGGCGACCCAAAGTTTACATAAGAGTTATATAGGAAAAGGTTAAAAATGACATCTCTGAAACTGCCTGAAAGATTTCGATGAAACTTAAGCACAATAATATTTGGGATAGTCCCTCTCAGATTTGTGTTTTTCGCGGCCGCCAGTGATCCAAGATGGCCGCCATGGCTAAAACTAGTTAAAATTTAAGTAAATTTCAAACGACACTCCGAAACCACTTATTCCATTCTTGTGAAATATTATATACATGTTCCTTGGGTTGGCCTCTATCAAGTTTGTGTTTTTCGTTATTGTCGAATAATCAAAATGGCCGCCACAGCGACCCAAAGTTTACATAGAGTTATACAATCTCCACGCAGAGTTATCGTTCCTTGCATTCGCATATATCTCTGCTAACTACTTAATTACAAGATTTTGGTAAAACCTGTTAAATTGGAATATGTTTGCCTGAAACTTATTTATTTTTTGTGTAAATATCATTTTCAGAATATCTGCAAATTAGATGTTGCAAGATTTGAAATAATGCATGAACACAATTTAGTTTTAATCGGGACTATTTTACTGCAAAAATAATACGTACTTAGGTCTCCTCAATCGAAACGCATATGCAAACATTTCAAACCGAAGCTGAGTCGATAGCAGAAAATTACTAAAAAAAAAAAACTCTTAGAAATAAAAATTGAAATTATTTAATATAGGTCTATATTTTATCTTTGCAGATCACGCAAAAGGATTTATTATAAACATCATCATAACTTTTTGAATAATCACGTGACCTAACTGTTAGCCCTACTTCCTTTGACGTTGACAGTTGACAGAGTCAAATGAGGAACGAGTGTACTCTGGGTAGAGATTGAGAGTTATATAGGAAAAGGTTAAAAATTACATCTTCTCTAAAACGGCCTGAAAGATTTGAAGAAACTTAAGCACAATGATATTTGGGATAGTCCCTCTCAGACTGTGTTTTTCGTGGCCCCCAGTCAACCAAGATGGCCGCCATGGCTAAAACTAGGTAAAATTTAAGTAAATTTCAAACGACATCTCCGAAACCACTTATTCCATTCTTGTGAAATATCATATACATGTTCCTTGGCGTGTTTTTAGTTATCGTTGAATAATCAAAATGGCCGCCACAGCGACCCAAAGTTTACATAGAGTTATATAGGAAAAGGTTAAAAATTACATCTTCTCTAAAACTGCCTGAAAGATTTTGATGAAACTTAAGCACAATGATATTTGGGATAGTCCCTCTCAGATTTGTGTTTTTTGCAGCCGCCAGTCATCCAAGATGGCCACCATGGCTAAAACTAGGTCAAATTTAAGTATATTTCAAACGACATCTTCTCTGAAACCACTGATTTCATTTTACTGAAATATCATATACATGTTCCTTGGGTTGGCCTCTATCAAGTTTGTGTTTTTCGTTATCGTCGAATAATCAAAATGGCCGCCACAGCGACCCAAAGTTTACATAGAGTTATATAGGAAAGGTTAAAAATTACATCTTCTCTGAAACCCCCTGAAAGATTTTGATGAAACTTAAGCACAATGATATTTGGGATAGTCCCTCTCAGATTTGTGTTTTTCACGGCCGCCAGTCATCCAAGATGATCACCATGTCTAAAATTCGGTCAAATCTAAGGAAATTTCAAACAACATCTCCTTCCGAAACCACTTATTGCATTCTTGTGAAATATCATAAACATGTTTCTTGGGTTAGCCTCTATTAAGTTTGTGTTTTTAGTTATCATCGAATAATCAAAATGGCCGCCACAGAGACCCAAAGTTTACATAGAGTTATATAGGAAAACGTTAAAAATGACATCTTCTCTGAAACTGCTTGAAAGATTTTGATGAAACTTAATCACAATGATCTTTGGGTTAGTCCCCTCAGATTTGGGGCTTCCAGTCATCCATGATGGCCACCATGGCTAAACTTTGGTCAAATTTAAGGACATTTATCAAATGACATATTACCACTTGTTCCATTCTAGTTAAATATCATATGCATGTTCCTGTTGTTGGCCTCCATCAAGTTTGTGTTTTTCGCTGTCGTCAACTATTCAAAATAACCGCCACGATAACCCAAAGTTTGCATAGAGTTATATATAGGAAATATGTTTCTTGAGTTGGCCTCTATCATGTTTATGAATCACATCATACAAGTAGAGCGTCTACAGGCCCTCTTGGGCCTCTTTTTTTTTATCGATCCAGCTTCCAACATTTCAGTACAAAACTGTTAAAACCATCATTTTCCCACCGTGATCGATCCTATTTTCCACAGAAGCATTAATGTGTTGATCAGTGATATAAAACTAAATACATATCTGTTGTCCACATCAATACAGATCCAACACAATTTGAAATATTCGGGCCCAAGCTGACATAGGGATGGCTAAAACAAAAACATGTTCAAATGAGTTGTAGATCAATGAAATTTAGTTTTATTCTTTCTAGAAATTTTAGCTCGACTTGCCAAAGACCAGCAGAGCTTATGGGATGGCGATTTGTCCGTCGCCTGTCATTGTCTGTCGTTCTTTAACTTTTGCCTTGTGAGCACGATAGGGCCTTCATTATTAATCGGATCTTTATCAAAATTTGCCAGGGTCTTTATATCAATAAAACCTTGGACAAGTTCGAAAAACAGCCAGCTCAGATTAGTTTCACTGTTTCACTGGAGTTTTGGCCCCTGATTTTCTGGAAAATGTCATATTCTGTCTTGTGAAGACTAGCAACTTCATTTATTGTTTAATATTTACCAAACTTTGTCAATGTCTTTGTATCGATGAAAGCAATGAAAGCTTGGACAGGGACAAGTTTGAAAACCAGCCAGATTGAAAAAGTAACACCAGAGTTATGGCCTTTGTTTTTGTGAAAAAAATCCAACATATTTGCCTTGTGAGCGTATGTGCATCTCTCTCTCTCTTACCAGCAGGTAGTATCATTGAAATAGGTATATATTATAGCGTCTTCTTGGCCGAGGTGACGTGCGTCTTCTTGCCTCTCTCCGCTGCGGGTTCAAATCCCACTGGGAGCTAGTGAGGGTGTCGATTCTTACGGATGGCAGGAGGTGTACAGTACTGGTTTTACCCAGGAAAAGTGAGTGGTCTGTCTCCACCACATAAAAATCAACCGTCATATATACAACCTTACATGTGTTGAAAATGACGAAAAACACCATACATACTAACAAACAGGTATATATGGAATAAAAACATAAAAGCACACACGGGGACCCAAACAGACACTGTGCTTTTTGCATTGTTCTTGTTCAGCATGCACAAAGACTGGTTAAGAAAATGTCAACAGAGTGAAAGTACATTTTACATACAGTGGTGAACAAAGAAGTGAAAGTGAGATTGTAAATTACATTTCATATGTGCAGTGGTGAACAAAGAAGTGACAGAGAGATTGTAAATTACATTTCATATGTACAGTGGTGAACAAAGAAGTGACAGAGAGATTATAAAGTGGTGAACAAAAAAGTGACAGAGAATGTAAATTACATTTCATATGTACAGTGGTGAACAGCAAAGAAGTGAAAGTGAGATTGTAAATTACATATCATATGTGCAGTGGTGAACAAAGAAGTGACAAATTGTAAATTACATTTCATATGTACATTGGTGAACAAAGAAGTGACAGAGAGATTGTAAATTACATTTCATATTTACAGTGGTGAACAACGAAGTGACAGAGAGATTGTAAATTACATTTCATATAAACTGTGTTGATCCACATAAAATACCAATTAGGCGGTGCTCTTATCATCTGACGCCAGCTGTTGCCCGTCACGCTTGAACCTGCCACATAACCTTCGCCATTTTGACTTATGTTCCTGAAACTTTACGTACATCTTCATCTTACCCCAGGGAATGTTATTACACATGTCCAATAACCATATATGCCAAATTTTCCGGCATCACATCAGGGAGATTGGACTTCCAAATCAGGGAGATTTGATCAAAATCAGGGAGATTTGCAAAAAGCCGTGAAACCGTCACATTTTTTCAAATATTTTATATTAATGTTGACAACTGTTACTTTATAATTTTATTTTGTATTTCATTATAGTGATAATGAAGTAGATGAAAACAAATAACAGTATATGCATAAACTATCAGTTTTTAATAATTTTGGTATGTCTTGTGATGTCATTTTTCCCCCCACTGGCAATGTTCAAATGAGAATTGCATGTCACACAATAGACGAAACCATCCCCCTTTTCACTTTTTGCATTCATATTTCTTCTTTTTCGACGGCGTCGTATTTTCGGACAAATTAAAAAGACGTCTAGACATGGTGCTTGTACGTACGACGAAACAAGTTTGAGACAGTAAATGCTTAAAATTCAACTATATATGGCCTGACATGCACTGTAGTGCAACTAAAATCAATTAAAACTTAATTTATGAAGACCGAAAACAATTGACAAAACATGGTTAAATTTACTGAATGTCGCGATTGTCGGCAAAATCCTTCTCAACTTACAATAAAACAAGCTGATGCAATCAACCCCTGGTGATTGGTGTAGTTAACGCTAATTGTCGGCATCGCACATATAATCTTCATTTAATAATGTACCTACTTCAAATGTTTTCATAACGTGTTAATTATCGTAATTTGTCCAATTTGTTGAGCCTGCCTGGTTTGTTTACACGGCCATCTTTCAATAAATCTCGTCTTGTGCCACGAGATGCTAGATGCGATTTCATTGGTTGGTTGCATTATCGTAACCCCGCCTTGACCGATTAGACAAGCGACACTTATAACCTCATTGAATACATGCTGTGTATTGCAAATTGGAAACAATCAACTATACTAGGCAAATAATTGATTTCCGGGAGGTTTTGAGCGGCTTCCGTGTGATCGGGAGATCAAAGGCAAATCCGGGAGACTCCCGGAGAATGCGGGAGATTTGGCATGTATGAATAACTGACTTTCATTTCAGAAGAGTTATGCCCTTTTCATAACATAAACCTGCATCCTAACCAAGCTCATAACTGCCCTTGACTTTAAAGTAGTTTACCAATGTTCTTGAAACTTCACACACGCCTTCATCTTTCTCCAGGGATTGATGTTAGTCTTCACAGTAATTGTTGGAGGCACTTGTCCTGTCAAGTGGACTGTATTGGAAATCAACTTGTCCAAAAATTTTCTAACTTGCCCGTCACTAATGTTAGTTTGAAGTAACTACAATTTACTGTATTTTCTGTGCTAGATAAATTGTTTAATGAAAACTAGCTTTTGGATCAGTTGAAGCTTTTTTCAGGCTGTTGAGGAGCAGTAACCGTCGGTTCAGATTCATAATTTTGCCGTTTTTTACAGACCCCAAATTCAAAACGAGATCGTTGAGACATTATGTACGTTTATGACGATATTTCAAAACAATTCTATCAATATATTGTTCGAGTAAGGGGGCCCTTTGTATTGTAAAAACACTGATTAAAATATTGCTAGACTGCACCTTCTCCCTTTACAGTTTGCACTCGCCGAAGAAGTGAATTTACTGATGACCAGGAGTTTAATTATGAATTGTCGATACATACGCATTCTTCCTTTCAGTCACCGACAATGTTTACAAACTCCTCCTATGCCTACTTTTGATGAGCAAATACAACGCGATATGTCAATTATTCAGTCAAGAAAGTCTGACAAGCATCCACCCTGAGTAATTCACATACCCAGCTGACCTTCACTATTCATTACGAGTACAGAGAAAACAAAAACATAAACTGCATCTCGGTGTCCACACGAAAGTAACCTATGTAGTATCTGAAATTCTTCAATTTATGCATCAGTGATTTATGCCGCATGTGCCAGTGTGGACTGTCGAGTAAACCTGCAATAAATGTCTCCCTTCGTTTTTGACTGGCAGGTATTCAAGCTTGTCTATAAAAGAAACAAAAGACAATGTGATATACAGTAAATGGTCAAAAATTCATTTTTTTTGTACATCTGTGGTACAGATTTTCGGCATACGGTTTCATTTTTGCAAGTCCTTGGGCTATCGATGATTTAATTTTTCGTTGACTTGTCCAAACTTTTGGGCATAATTTATGGTCATCGTTAGTGAAAAGGCTGTATAATAACAATAATTAGCATCTACATTTGGCAGGAAACCAGACTGCTATTGGAAATTATCCGTAATTTTCATTTTACTAGATCAGTGACGTCAACCAATTTATGAGTTTGTACTAGAAAAAACGTTATCACATGAAAAACAAATTTAGACAAAGAACATAGTAGTACATTTTACGAAGAAGAAAAAACTTTTGAAGCCAGATATTTTACTTGTCCGTTTGAGCATGTTGCTAAAATGTTCATTTGCCCAAAACAACTTTTAACTTGTCCCGGGCATCGGGCAACCGACATATGTCGAAGATTGTTGTTAAATATGTCCAATAACTACTCCTGACTGTCATTTTTGCAAAGTTATGTCACTCTTCACAAAACTTGAGCCTGCAATCTAACAAAGCTTGTAGGTTGACAAAATATTGCGACTTGATACAGTTCTTTCTTATCCGATATCAAAATGCTCAGACATGTCCAGTAACTCTGACTGTCCTTCTGCAATTATTTTCGATCAAGATCTAATACTATGTGGTTTAATATCGTAGTTTGCTATTGCTGAAATGTATGCATTTATTCCAGCGCCTCTCCAAATTTGTCAGAACCATTGAGTATGGTACTGTTGATAATCAGTTTGACTTGCATAACAGTGATCTCATATTTCATACTTCTATAGAAGGATCCCTATAAAAGCATAAAGATTGAGGTCACTAAGATGAGTGTCAAAAGTGCCACAGTCAATTTTTGTGATAATTTTGGAATGAGAAGTGATGGAATAAGGCCAAAGCTTCAATAATAGCAAGCAAACACCTTAATTTTGTATGGGTGTAGTAATCATAGTCTGTCTGTCCAAAATCGAGTCTCAGCCATTCCTTGTAAACTACATATGGGAATCTCGTCAAACTTCACACAAATGTTTATCTCAATAAGTAGGTGTGTTGCAAGCAAGAATCATGATTGTAATTCAAAGGTCAAGGTCACACTTGGAGGTCGAAGGTCAAAAAATCTTAAAAAAAAACCAACATGTCTCTGCCATTACTTGGAAACAATGGAAGGGAGATGCATCAAACTTCACAAAAATGTTCATCACAATGAGAAGGTGTGTGAGAATCATGGCAGTGCCTCAAAGGTCAAGGTCACAGATCATAAAATGATTATGTATCGGTCATTACTTGCAAACTACTGAAGGGAGTTGTCAAACTTCACACAAATGTTCATCACCTTGCGAAGGTGTCGCGCGCAAGAATCATATCTGAGCCTCAAAATATCAGGTCGCAGTTGGAGGACAAAGGCCATTTTTTTCATGTCAGCCATTACTCCAAAACTACTGAAGGGAATTACTTCAAACTTTACACAAATGTTCCATCACAATGAGAAGGTGTGGTGCGTCTTGTGTAAGAATCATGTCCGTGCCTCAGAGGTCAAGGTCACAGTTAGGCAGATGGTTTGCAGTGGTTAATATGGGTGCATCCACACTTTTCTTGATTTACATATTTGTTTTGTTAACTCCGCTGATCAAAGATGCATAGGTGAAATTACTGGATGGATTTTCATGAAACTTTACAGAAGTGTTGCCCATTATATAATATCTGGCTGATCCTTTGAAAAATTCATGTTGATGTGAAATCCAAGATGGTTGCAAAAGCTTATAAACAGCCTTCAAATTAACGTCAGGCTATTGCTATTTTTTCATCCCCAGATGGAAGAGGGATATAGTAATGCCATCAGTACATCCATACGTACGTCCGTCCATCCGTCCCATTTCGTGTCCACTCTAAAACTACTAATGGGACTGCAATGAAATTTCACACAATGATATAGAGGTCAATGAGAGGATGTACAGAGCGCAAGAAGCATGATTCTGCCTTTGTTTAAATAGAGTTATTGCCCTTTGTAATGTTATACATATAATTTGTGTCTGCTCAATAACTCAAAAACTACTAGAGACTGCAACGAAATTTCACGCAATGATAGAGGGCAATGATAGGAAGTGCAGAGTGCAAGAACCACAACTCCGTCTTCATTTAAATTAGAGATATTGCCCTTTGTAATGTCATACTTATAATTTGTTTCCGTTTCATAACTGGAAAACTACTAATGGGACTGTTATGAAATTTCACACAATGATAGCGGGCAATAAGAGGAGGTGCAGAGTGCAATAACCATAACTTGTCTGTCTTTATTTAATTGAGAGTTATTGCCCTTTGTAATTTTATACTTAGGCCAAACAAAAAAAAAGGGGTGTTTCCTATTGCATGCTCTTAAAAAATAGAGTAGGTAGGCATTTTTTTTAAAAAAAATTTTTGGGAGCAAGATATTGTGAGATTCTACATGTATTTATCTCATAAACCCCATACAAGTTGATGATACAGCTGAAAGTTGCTCTGTGATGTCAGTTTACCTCGATATATTGTGATAAATCGTTGTTCTTTTTTTTTTTTTTTTTCATAAAAAGTTTTAGGGTCGGCCCCTTAAAAGTAGGGTCGGTCGGGCCACCGGAAACACAGGTAATTCTTGTCCGAGCACAACTCAAACACTACTAGACAATGATAAAGGGCAAGTAGATGAAGTGAAGATTGCAGGAACCATAACTCGATCTTCATGTACAATAGAGTTATTGGCCTTTGTAATTCTATATTTAAAATTCTTGTCCGAAGCATAGCTCCAAAACTAGGGGAACTTATAGATCTGCAATGAAACACAATGACAGAGTAATAAGAGGATGTGGAGAATGCAAGAATCATAACTATAATTATGTTTGTTTGAATAAGAGTTATTGCCCTTTGCTATTTTAATGGACCCGAAAAAATTTCGGGGGCATATAGTAATCGCACCGTTCTTCCGTCCGGATTCTGTCCGTCATTCTAAAGTTTGTGTCCGGACCGTAACGTCACAACCCCTACAGGGATTTTTAAATAACGGGACAAGTGATCACCATAACAAGACGATCTGTCCCCCGCAAAACCCAGATCCGTACCTAAAAGGTCAAGGTTACACTTGAAGTTTATAGGTCAAAAACAGGTACGTAATTTCGTGTCAAGACCGTGACGTCACAACCCCTGCAGGGATTTTTAAATTACTTGGCACAAGTGATCACCATAACAAGACGATGTGTCGCGCACAAAACCCAGGTCTTCAAGGTCAAGGTCACACTTGGAGGTCAAAAGTCAAATTGTGTCCGGTCAATAACTCTGGCATTCATGGACGGATTTTCAAATAACTTGGCACTAGTGCTCACCACAACAAGAAAATGTGTCGCGCGCAAAATCCAGGTCTGTGGCCCCACGGTCAAGGTCACATTTAGAGGTCAAAGGTCGGATCGTGTCCGGTCAATAACTTTTGCATGCCTGGACGGATTTTCAAATAACTTGGCACATGCTCACCACAACCAAATTAAGTGTCATGCACAAATCCAGGTCCATGGCTCTAAGGTCAAAGTCATACTTAGAGGTCAAAGGACACTTCGGGGGCATTTATCACTTACAGTGATATTTCTTGTATACTCTTACTCTTGTCGGGTGCATAGCTTAAAAATCACTAATGGGACTTGAATGAAACTTCACACAGTGATAGAGGGCAATGAGAAGAAGTGCAGTTACAATAATTCTATCAGATTGAAATTAAGAGTTACTGCCTTTTATAGTCTCATACTTACATTTTTTGTTAATTTTACTTGCTGCTTTATGTGCAGACGTAAAACTTCCTTTAAACAAAACACCCACTCATGGGCTCTACAGCTACATAGGAAAGAACACTGCGATGGGTGTTATGGCTGTCTCTCAAACTGCTTCTTGTTGTTTATGTAGTCGGGCTAAAGGAAAATGTATGGGTTTTCATTGAGTATATAAGAATTCGGGCTAGTGACACAAATAATTCAATTCAAAGACTGTAATAGTAGATTTAAAAAAAAATGTTTGTAGCGACTACTTCTTTAAAGCTATAAGTGATACTGATATGGGACTTTCTAAAAATTGATCAGCATGACCTGATGTTGGTCCTTGTTGAAAAATTATTTTGAATTGACTTTAAACATGACTGCCAGCGGCCATCTTTGTTTACAGAGTGATATAATAAAAACTTATAGCGACTTCTTTCATGAAACTTGACAGGAATGTTTCCCATATTATTTAGTTGATACTAGCAAAAATTCACGTTGATGTGAAATCCAAGATGGCCACCAAAGCTAAAAATAGATTTAAAAACAACAACTTTGGAACAACTACTTCTTTAAAACAGTAAGTGATATTGATATGGAACTTTTTCCAAGAAAATCAGCATGACATGATGTTGGTCCTTGTCGAAAATCATTTTGATTCAGCTTGAACCTGGCTGCCAGTGGCCATATTTGTTTACATAGTTATATAGTAAAATCTTGTGGCGACTTCTTTGAAACTACAAGGAAGATTTTCATGAAACTTCACAGGTATGTTGCTCTTGATGTCTAGTTGATCCTAGCAAAAATTCAGATTGGCCGGAAATTCAAAATGGCCGCCTCAGCTAAAAATTGGTGTTAAAAATACAATTTTGTGGTGACTACTTCTCAAACACCGTAAGTGATGTTGATTAGGAATCTTTACCAAAATGACTGGCACGACATGTCCTAACCAAAATTTATTTCAATTTGATGTCAGACGTTGCCACCAATGGCCATCTTTGTTTACATAGAATTGTATTGGAAAAACATATGGCGACTACTCCTTCAAAACTACTTCATGTATTTTTATGAAACTTTACAGGAATGTTCGGTAATAATAATTTGAGATGGTGGCCATAGCTATAAATAGATTTCATTGTGGCGACTACTCAAAAAACATAAGTGGTATTGATATGAAACCTTTACTAAAATGACTGGCATGACATGTAGTTGTACATATGAAATGTAATTGACAATCTCACTGTCACTTCTTTGTTCACCACTGTACATATGAAATCTAAATTCTTTTTGATTTGATGTCAAAAACAGCAGCTAGAAGCCATCTAATTGTGGTTACTACTTCTGAGATTGCTGGTCCTATTTCCATAAAACTTCACAGGTAGCTGATTCAGCTATCAGATTATATCAGTAGAGCTTCAAGGTCACTGACCTTGTTTATTTATTCTTATACCTCTAACCCCCACCCCAGTTGAAAACCTGCTTTTTTTTTCTTTTTCTATTTTTTAACCCCCACCCCAATTCAAAACCTGCTCTTTTTCTTACTTTCTTTTTTTTTGGTTTGTTAATTCTTACACCTATATTAAACACTTTATTCAGGGCTTTGGTGTGAGATTAGGAACTTATTGATAAAGGGTCGGATAAAGGTGGCCATGACCTTAAACAGGCATTTTTTTGCGATAATTTTAAAACTATTACACACATTGCCCTTGGTGAGAGGAAAAACCTGTTGATTTTTAGGTCAGTTAGTCAAAGGTCAAGCTTGCCATGATGTATGCCAATAGGTATTCCACTTGGGAAATGTTATAGGTATATTGCCTTCGGTGAGAGGAGGAACCCTATTGATTTTGATTCAGTTGGTCACCAGCACATATTCCAAGTGATAACTCCTGGAGTATAATACACTCCTGAAATTTTGTAGGCACATTGCCCTTGGTATTAGGAAGAACCCTATATCATTTGGGGTTAGTAGCTCAAAGGTCAAGGTCACCATGTCCTCATATGGGCACAAATATTCCAAATGACAACCCCAGAAATATAATATCCACCTTTGTGCATTGCTCTTGATGGGAGAAGGAAGCCTGTTGCTTTTGGGTTCATTAGGTCATCAAGGTCACATTGATCTAACAGATACCGCATTATGAGAAACATTTCCCCACTGTAACTTGTAATTATTAGTGAATTTTAAAACTTGACAGAAACAGTACCCTTGTCGAAACATCAACCCGTATTGATTTTATGCTTAGTAGGTCACTGATCTGATCATGACAAATTCTTTCCCGGCTATTCTTTAACTATATGATCTTATTCATGAAACTTATACAAATAGATAATCCAAGAATAGCTGGCACTACAAACTCGAATCTTGGCAGGAATGTTTGCATCACGGCGTAGTTGTGCAACTCCCCTTTTGGGTAGATTCACATAAAAAATTTGGTTGCCATGGTAACAAAGCTTGTAAAAAATCTCTTCGTGATAACCAGTGTCTTTTCTAGGATGCGCAATCGTGCGATTCATGCCATTTTCTACGAGATCGCATTTTTTTTGTTTAAACTTAATGTGTGCTGATCGCGCGTACAAAGGTAGAAAAAACAATTTGAGACATGCATGCGACATCCATAAATTTTAACGAAATGGAGACAAATTCTGATTATAATTGTTTAGCAGAGCTAGTCTTGATCATCTTAAACGCTTGGTTGTAAATACAAACGTTTGTCTTGAAAACAAGCAAGCGTCGCAGATGATCTAGACTAAGCATGTAAACCGATTATACGGAATAATTTAGATGAAAATAGGTTTAGGACATGCTTGTTTTGCCTTGCGGTTGCAGACATTATTTTCGTTCGTTTTAAAATTTGTAAAATTGTTGTTTACAATCTCATGTACGGCAAATGTCAGCTCATGCATTTTCACATATTGTCCCCTGCTTTTTAGCTCGACTGATTAGAGATCAGCAGAGCTTATGCCGTGGTGCGGCGTCCGTCGTCCGTCTGTCTGTCTGTCTGTCCGTAAACTTTTTTTTGTAGCGACTACTCTTCTGAAACTACTGAATGGATTTTCATGAAACTTTGCAGAAATGTTGCCCATGAAGTCTAGTTGATCCTAGCAAAAATTCATGTTGATGGGAAATCCAAGATGGCCGCCAACTCTAAAAATAGGTTTTTAAAAAACAAGTTTGTAGCGACTACTTCTTGAAAACTCTTAAGTGATATTGATATGGGACTTTTTCTAAAATTATCAGCATGACATGATGTTGGTCCTTGTCGAAAATTGTTTTGATTCGATGTTGCAGCCATCTTTGTTTACATAGAGTTATATAATGAAAACTTGTAGCGATTACTCCTCTGAAACTACTGTATGGATTTTCATGAAACTTCACACGAGTGTTGCTCTTAATGTCTTATTGATCCTAGCAAATTTCAGGTCGGCCGGAAATTCAAGATGGCCGCCATGGCTAAAAATAGATTTTCAACATACAAGTTTGTAGCGACTACTTCTTGAAAACTATAAGTGATATTGATATGGGACTTTTTATAAAATGATCAGCATGACATGAAGTTGGTCCTTGTCAAAAATCGTTTTGATTCGACTTTTAACATGGCTGCCAGCGTCCATCTTTGTTTACATAGTTATATAGTAAAAACGTGTAGCGACTACTCCTCTGAAACTACGTGGCGGATTTTCATGAAACTTTACAGGAATGGTGCTCTTAATGTCTAATTGATCCTAGCAAAATGTCAGATCGGCCATACATTCAAGATGGCCGCCACAGCTAAAAATAGATTTTTAAAAAATAAGTTTGTAGTGACTACTTTTTGAAAACTATAAGTGATATTGATATGGGACTTTTTATAAAATGATCAGCATGACATGATGTTGGTCCTTGTCAAACATTGTTTTGATTCGATGTTAAACATGGCTGTCAGCCGCCATCTTTGTTTACATAGAGTTATATAATGAAAACTTGTAGCGACTACTCCTCTGAAACTACATGACGGATTTTCATGAAACTTCACAGGAATGTTGCTCTTGATGACTAATTGATCCTAGCAAAATATCAGATCGGCCGAAAATTCAAGATGGCCGCCACGGCTAAAAATAATTTTTCAAAAAACAAGTTTGTAGCGACTACTTCCTGAAATCAAAATCAATCAGTAGAGCTTCAAGGTCATTGACCTCTTGTTTAAAATTCCCTCTATTTTTCAAGGATGAGGGTGGATGGGCAGTTGGGGTGGAAATCACCCTACTTTTCGATTTCTAGAATAGACACGGGATAACCCAAGAAAAGCTGATACTACAAACTTGGAACTTTGCAGGAATAGTTGTCATGGTTTAGTTTTGCAACTCCCCTTTTGCTTAAGAAATGTGGTTGCTATGGTAATAAAACTTGCAAAAAAATCACTAAAAATTGCTCGTCTTCGCGATAACTCAAGAATACCTGTACTACAAACCCAAAACTTGGCAGGAATGTTTTTGTCATGGTGTAGTTCTTCATCTCCCCTTTTGGGTAGATTTGCATAAGAAATATGGTTGCCATGGTAACAAAACTTGGAAAAATCACTAAAAATTGCTCGTCTTCGCGGTAACCCAAGAACAGCTGGCACTACAAACACGAAACTTAGCAGGAATGTTTGTGTCATGGTTTTTGGTAGATTCGTCTTAAGAAATGCGGTTGCCATGGTAACAAAACTTGTAAAAAATCACTAAATATTGCTTGTCTTTGTGATAACCCAAGAACAGCTGGCACTACAAACTCAGAACATGTTTGTGTCATGGTCTACAGACTCGAAACTTGCAGGAATGTTTGTTCCATGGTAGGTTGAAAGGGGCCATATATGTTTTATATATTAACTTGTTTACAAGCTTGTTGGCAGGCATTTGTTGATTTACATATATACATAGTTTATATTCCTACCATATCATCCTTATTTGTAGATAGTTTTATCTTTATACGTTTACGTTATTTTTAAGTACTACTTCATTCTTTCATGATTCATCGTTTTTTGCGCACAATATGACCTGTTTATGTGTCGACATGGCATAAAACACCATTCATTCATTCATTCATTCATTCATTCATTCATTCATTCATTCATTCATTCATTCATTCATTCATTCATTCATTCATTCATTCATTCATTCATTCATTCATTCATTCATTCATTCATTCATTCATTCATTCATTCATTCATTCATTCATTCATTCATTCATTCATTCATTCATTCATTCATTCATTCATTCATTCATTCATTCATTCATTCATTCATTCATTCACATGTTTGACAAACCTCTCGTTTTATTACGGTATGGGGTTGTCCGTTAGTCAGTCCATAAACGTTTTGCATTCCACACGATAACTCAAAAGTATGAGACCGAAGCTCATGGAACTTCATAGGTACATTGCCATAGGTGAGAGGAGGAACATATTGTTCTTGGTGCCAGTAGGTCAAAGATCAAGGTCACAGTGACCATATATGGTAATATGCTTTAGCGCAATAACTTGAAAATTATAACACCTACACTCATAAAACTTCATAAGCACTTTGCCCTAGGTGAGAGGAGGAACCCTATTGTTCTGGCCAGTATTTCAAAGGTCAAGGTCACAGTGACCACATATGGAAATATGCATTTGGCAGAATAACTTGAACTGTAATACCGACACTCGTAACATTGTCCTAGGTGGCACTTTTTGGGTCAATAGTCAAAGGTCAAGGTCAAAGTGACCATATATGGAAATGTGCATTCTGCGCAGTAACTTAAACTGTAACGCCTACACTCATAAAACTTCATAGATACATTGCCCTTAAAAGCATGAAGCCTATTTATGTTGGGGACAGTAGGTCAAAGGTCAAGGTCACTGACCTTATATGGAAATATGAATGCCACATGATAACTTCAGATTTATTTTGGGGCCAGTCAAAGGTCAAGGTCACATAGACATGGAAATATGCATTCTGCAAAATTACTCCGAAACCCCAACTACACCCCTGAAACTTTATAGGTACAGTGTTGATGAGCCGTTAAAACAACATTCAATTCAATTGCCCTTGGTGAGAGGAAGAATCCTATTTCATTGTGTTTAGCAGGTCAAAGTCTCTAAGACCTTGTATGGTAATATGCATTCTGTGTGATAAAATCAAAACCATAACACCCCACTGATGAAACTTCAATGTGGACATGGATGTTGGCAAGAGTCACTTGTAGCGACTACTCCTCTGAAACTGCTCAACGGATGTTCATGAAACTTCACATGAATGTTGCTCGAGATGTCTAGTTGATCCTAGCAAAATTTCAGGTCGTCCGGAAATTCAAGATGGCCGCCACGGCTAAACATAGATTTTTAAAAAATAAGTTTGTAGCGAATACTTCTTGAAAACTATAAGAGATATTGATATGGGACTTTTTCTAAAATGATCAGCATGACATGATGGTTATCTGAGTCAAACATTATTTTGATTCGACGTTAAACATGGCTGCCAGTGGCCATCTTTGTTTACATAGAGTTATATAATGAAAACTTGTAGCGACTACTCCTCTGAAACTACTTGATGGATTTTCAAACTTCACACGAATGTTGCTCTTGATGTCTAATTGATCTTAGCAAAATTTCAGGTCGGCCGGAAATTCAAGTTGCCCGCATTGGCTAAAAATAGATTTTCAAAAAATAAGTTTGTAGGGATAACTTCTTGAAAAATATAAGAGATATTGATATGGGACTTTTTCTAAAATTATTAGCATGACATGATGGTTATCCGAGTCGAACATTATTTTGATTCAATGTTAAACATGGCTGTCAACGGCCATCTTTGTTTACATAGAGTTATATAATGAAAACTTGTAGCTTGACGGATTTTCATAAAACTTCACAGGAATGTTGCTCTTGATGTGTTATTGATCCTAGCAAAATTTCAGGTCGGCCGGAAATTCAAGATGGCCACCATGACTAAAAATAGATTTTCAAAATACAAGTTTGTAGTGACTACTTCCTGAAATCAAAATCAATCAGTAGAGCTTCAAGGTCATTGACCTCTTGTTAAAAAATAAGTTTGTAGCGACTACTTCTTGAAAACTATAAATGATATTGATATGGGACTTTTTCTAAAATGATCAGCATGACATGATGGTTATCTGATTCGAACATTATTTTGATTTGACTTAAACATTGCTGCCAGTGGCCATCTTTGTTTACATAGAGTTATATAATGATAACTTGTAGCGACTACTCCTCTGAAACTACTTGACGGATTTTCATGAAACTTTACAGGAATGTTGCTCTTGATGACTAATTGATCCTAGCAAAATTTCAGGTCGGCCGGAAATTCAAGATGGCTGCCACCGCTAAAAATAATTTTCAAGAAACAAGTTTGTAGCGACTACTTCCTGAAATCAAAATCAATCAGTAGAGCTTCAAGGTCATTGACCTCTTGTTTAATTATTTTTTAAGTGGAACCAAAATGTACCATTCCAAATTACAAAAAGTATGCTGTTTTCCTGTATAGTAGTTTTAACATCTTGTAATTTTTTTATGCCCCCGAAAAATCTTCAGGGGCATATAGTAATCGCACCGTCCGTCTGTCCGTCCGTCCGGATTCTGTCCGTCATTCCGATTTTCAATAACTTAGCACAAGTGATCACCGTAACAAGACGATGTGTCGTGCACAAAACCCAGGTCCGTACCTCAAAGGTCAAGGTCACACTTGAAGTTCATAGGTCAAAAACAGGTACGCAATTTCGTGTCCGGACCGTAACATCACAACCCCTGCAGGGATTTTTAAATAACTTGGCACAAGTGATCACCATAACAAGACGATGTGTCGCGCGAAAAAACCCAGGTCCGTACCTCAAAGGTCAAGGTCACACTTGCAGTTCATAGGTCAAAAACAGGTCTGCAATTTTGTGTCCGGACCGTAACGTCACAACCCCTCCAGGGATTTTTAAATAACTTGGCACAAGTGATCACCATAACAAGACAATGTGTCGCGTGCAAAACCCAGGTCTTCAAGGTCAACGTCACACTTGGAGGTCAAAAGTCAAATTGTGTCTAGCCAATAACTCTGGCATTCATGGACGGATTTTCAAATATCTTGGCACAAGTGCTCACCACAACAAGACGATGTGTTGCGCACAAAATCCAAATTCAAGATGGCCACCACCGCTAAAAATAATTTTTCAAGAAACAAATTTGTAGCGACTACTTCCTGAAATCAAAATCAATCAGTAGAGCTTCAAGGTCATTGACCTCTTGTTTAATTATTATTTAAGTGGAACCAAAATGTACCATTCCAAATTACAAAAAGTATGCTGTTTTCCTGTATAGTAGTTTTAACATCTTGTTATTTTTTTATGCCCCCGAAAAATCTTCAGGGGCATATAGTAATCGCACCGTCCGTCTGTCCGTCCGTCCGGATTCTGTCCGTCTATCCGATTTTCAATAACTTAGCACAAGTGATCACCATAACAAGACGATGTGTCGTGCACAAAACCCAGGTCCGTACCTCAAAGGTCAAGGTCACACTTGAAGTTCATAGGTCAAAAACAGGTACGCAATTTCGTGTCCGGACCGTAACATCACAACCCCTGCAGGGATTTTTAAATAACTTGGCACAAGTGATCACCATAACAAGACGATGTGTCGCGCGCAAAACCCGGGTCCGTACCTCAAAGGTCAAGGTCACACTTGAAGTTCATAGGTAAAAAACAAGTACGCAATTTCGTGTCCGGACCGTAACATCAAAACCCCTGCAGGGATTTTTAAATAACTTGACACAAGTGATGACCATAACAAGATGATGTGTTGCGCGCAAAACCCAGATCCGTACCTCAAAGGTCAAGGTTACACTTAAAGTTTATAGGTCAAAAACAGGTACGTAATTTTGTGTCCGGACCGTAACGTCACAACCCCTGCAGGGATTTTTAAATTACTTGGCACAATTGATCACCATAAGACAATGTGTCGCGCGCAAAACCCAGGTCCGTACCTCAAAGGTCAAGGTCACACTTGCAGTTCATAGGTCAAAAACAGGTAAGCAATTTTGTGTCCGGACCGTAACGTCACAACCCCTGCAGGGATTTTTAAATAACTTGGCACAAGTGATCACCATAACAAGACAATGTGTCGCGTGCAAAACCCAGGTCTTCAAGGTCAAGGTCACACTTGGAGGTCAAAAGTCAAATTGTGTCCGGTCAATAACTCTGGCATTCATGGACGAATTTTCAAATATCTTGGCACAAGTGCTCACCACAACAAGACGATGTGTTGCGCACAAAATCCAGGTTTGTGGCCCCAAGGTCAAGGTCACATTTAGAGGTCAAAGGTCAAATTGTGTCCGGTCAATAACGTGCTCACCACAACCAAATGAGGTGTCATGCACAAATCCAGGTCCATGGCTCCAAGGTCAATGTCATACTTAGAGGTCAAAGGACACTTTGGGGGCATTTATCACTTAGTGATATTTCTTGGTTTTTTTTTGTTTTTTTAAGGGGAATTTTTCACAGGAAAAGGGGGAAAATATATACTTTTAGGGGAGGTGAATGGGACCGAATTTCCGCCATGACCTTATATGGAAATAGGCATTACTCAAGATGAAACTATAGCACCCGCACTCATGAAATTACACAGGTATATTGACTTTAGTGAGAGTATGAATCATTGATTTTGGGTCATTTGGTCAAGGTCAAGGTCACCATGATGTTATATGGAAATAGGCATTACTCAAGATGAAACTATAGCATTTTGTGCAATGACTTCAAATCCCTAACACCTAAACACCTGAAACATCATAAGTACATTGTCCTTGGTGAGAGGAAGAACCCTATTTCATTGCAATTGGCAGGTCAGTGTCACTATGCCCTTATATGGTAATATGCATTCTGCATGATATCATAACACCCCAATGATGAAACTTCATATGGAAATACATATTCTGCCAAATGACTTTGAAACCACAACACTCACTCATGAAACTTCATAGGTACATTGCCTTTAGTCAAAGGAGCAAACCCGTTGTAAGGTCACCAATACATATGCCAACAGAAAAATCCAGGAGTATAATACCTACACACATGAAACTTTGTAGATACATTGCCCTTGGTGAGAGGAGGAACCCTATTGCTAATTTGCTTAGTGACCCAATGACAATGACCAAAATATTATACCCACACTTATTAAACTGCATAGGTGCATTGTCCTTGATGAGCAGTGGAAGCCTATTACTTTTGGTTTCAGTAGGTCATTACCTAAGACATTTTTCCCACAGAAATTTTGAACTATTAGACCTACAGTTTTGAAACTTTACAGAAATCATGTTAAAGCAACAACCTCTATTGTTTTTAAGCTTAGTAGGTCAGATGTTTTGGGCTACAATCATGAAACTATACAAATAGTGCTCTGGGTTAAACAACATCCCCTATCTTTTATTTTGTTAGAAAGTCAGAGGTCAAGGTCATATTGACCTGACACCTAGGAAATGCTTTTAACATAAAAACTAGCAAACGAGCATACAATGGCCTGTTAGGCAACGCTCTTGTTTCCCATTTTTAGCTTATTAGCTTAAGAAAAGAATGTGATTGCTCTAAAAGGGAAAACAATGGGGAAACCAATTCAAATGAAATTCAGAATTTCAGATGTAAGGTTACCAGTCCTTCTATAAAAGAAAACATGCCAAAGTACAATTAAAAAGCAGGAATCATATTATTATCCTGTGGGGTGATTAAACAATACCTAAAACAGATTAAAAGCTTGGGTAGTGAAACGAGACTATCAACAAATGGGAGTGTTTTAGAATCTGTCTGTCACTTAACAACACACTAATCTTACTACTTACCTTATTAACCATAAGCACTTTCTCTAACCCTAATTAATACTCTTAATCCTAGCCACCATAAACAACTTGACCTAAACACTTACTAACCCAGTGTATACAGGAAGAAGTAAGTCGCAGACAGATTTTAAAGTTATATCTATAACTTCCTTGTAATATGATCAAACTAAAATATTGTCAGTACTGTCAACAAACAGTCGGGCTAAATGCTCCTCAAAAATGTATAAGACTCCCAGGTTACTAAAAACGACATACCAGTTTTTCTCATCAACTTGAGCTGTAAGATCTTAAAATATGACAAACAAGAGCACCAGCTAATGGATCATTTTTGTCTCGCCTTTTCGAAGAAGTCGCTCACTCACATGTCAAAACAGTGCATGCACTAGACACTCCCAAGCAAAGGGCAGATAATCATTTTTACATTCAACTTTGCTTAAAGTTCTATCTTCTATATCGCAACATGACAAAGCAAATCTGGATATGACCTTGACCGGGTGGTACATCGCAACACGAAAAATCAAACCTGGATATGACCTTGACCCTCCAAGCAAAGGGCAGAGAACTCAATCATTTTTACATTCAACTTATGCATTTAGGTCACTTTCTCGCAAACTGTATGCCCTAGACCCTTCAAAGTTTGCTTATAGTTGTATCTTGGGTGGTACATCGTTTCATCGTTTCATGACAAAGCAAATGTGGATATGATCTTGACCCTCCAAGCAAAGTGCAGATAACTCAATCATTTTTACATTCAACTTTTGCATTTAGATCACTTTCTCACAAACTGTATGCACTAGACCCTTCAAACTTTGCTTGTAGTTGTATCTTGGGTGATACATCGCGACATGATAAAGCAAATATGGATATGACCTTGACCCTCCAAGCAAAGGGCAGATAAATTAATCATTTTTACATCTAACGTTTGCGTTTAGGACACTTTCTCGCAAACACTATGCACTAGCCCTTTCAAACTTTGCTTATAGATGTATCTTGGGTGTTACATCGCAATGTGAAAAAGCAAATGTGGATGTGACCTTGACTGTGTAAGCAAAGGGCAGATAAGTTGATTATTTTTATATTCAGCTTTTGCGGTTAGGTCACTGTATGCACTAGACTTTTCAAACATTGTTTATAGTTGTATTTTGTGTGGTATATTGCAACGAGAAAAAACAGATGTGGATGTGACCTTGACCCTCCAAGATAATTTAATAATTTGTACATTCAACTTTTGTGTTTAGGTCACTTTCTCGTGAACTATATGCATTGGACCTTTCAATCTTTTGTTACAGTTGTATATTGATTAGTACATCGTAATTTGACAGTTAAAATGTGGTTGTGACCTTTACTCTCCAAGCAAAGGACCGATAGCTTAATAATTTTACATTCAACTATTGCGTTTTGATCACTTTCTCATAAACTGTAATTGATAGACCTTTCAAACTTTGTTGATCGCTGTATCTTAGTTGAATGTACAGTCATATTCCAAATAAATTGGCATACATAGCAACGTGACATAGACAATGCAGATGTGACCTGCACCCTCCAAACAAGAGGCAGATAACTTAGTAGTTCTTACTTTTACGTCACTTTCTCGCAAACTATAATGCACTGGATGTTTTAACTTTAGATTATAGTTAATTTTTGGTAGACAAACAATTCTATTTTTACACCGTTCTGTCTTGGGTAGTGCAATTTAGACACGGGGGTTTCATCCATGACCTTGACCTACCACTTTTTTTGTAGCGTAGATCTTTTTTTTTTATTGTTTCTTATACACTGGCATTTTGTTTTTAAATGTATAGACTTAATTGTCATATATCAGCAAAATGTAAAAGTTCCTTGAAAAAATGTCCACCTCTTTTCTAAGTCCTGTCCCCATTAGGCGAGATGTGTGAATCTGCGGATTTAATTTTTAGCTCACCTGAGCCGAAGGCTCGAAGGTGAGCTATTGGGATCACTCTTCGTCCGTCGTCCGTCGTCCATCCGTCGTTAACTTTTGCTTCAAATAACTTCTCCTCAAAAACCGCTTGGCCAATTTTGACCAAACTTCACGTGGATGATCCTTTGATGAATGCTTTTTAGATTTGTTAAAATTAGGTCAGCGCGACATCCAAGATGGCCACCATTACCATATATGGTTGAAACATTAAAAAATCTTCTTCTCAAGAACCGCTGGACAGATTTCGACAGTTTTTCTTTTAAAATGATCGCCAACGTCTAGACTATCAAGTTTGTTCAAATGAAGTCCCCGGGGTAAAAAATCGCCATGCCCCGGGGGTCCAAAGTTTGTATATTTAGATTTTGCATGTTTTTCATATAGACATATAGGAAAAAACTTTTAAAAATCTTCTTCTCTGAAACCACAAGTCACAGAGGTCTCATGTATTACATGTAGCATCAGCTTATGGTCCTCTACTAAGTTTTTTCAAATGGTGACCCTGGGGTCAAATTTGTCCCCACCCCGGGGGTCACAGTTTTACATAGACTTATATAGGATTGTTTTTTTTAAATCTTCTTTTCGGAAACTGCAAGAGCCAGACGTTTGATATTTTGCATTTACTATAAGCTTATGGTCCTTTACCAAGTTTGTTCAAATGGTGACCCAGGGGTCACATTTGGCCTTGCCCCGCGGGTCACAGTTTAACATAGGCTTGTATAGTGAAAAACTGAAAAAAAATCTTCTTCTCTGGAACCACATGGCACGGAGCTCTCATGTATTACATGTAGCATCAGCTTATGGTCCTCTATTTAGTTTGTTCAAATGGTGACCCTATGGTCAAATTTGTCCCTGCCCCGGGAGCCACAGTTTTACATAGACTTGTATAGGATTTTTTTTTTATAAAGCTTCTTCTCGGAAACTGCAAGAGCCAGAGGTTTGATATTTTGCATTTACTATAAGCTTATGGTCCTTTACAATGTTTGTTCAAATGGTAACCCTGGGGTCACATTTGGCCCCGCCCCAAGGGTCACATGTTTTACATAGAAACTGCAAGAGCCAGAGGTTTAATATTTTGCATTTGCTATAAGCTTATGGTCCTCTACAAAGTTTGTTCAAATGGTGACCCAGGGGTCACATTTGGCCCCACCCCGGGGGTCACAGTTTTACATAGGCTTGTATAGGGAAATACTGAAAAAAATCTTCTCTGGAACCACATGGCACTGAGCTCTCATGTATTACATGTAGCATCAGCTTATGGTTCTCTACTTAGATTGTTCAAATGGTGACCCTGGGGTCAAATTTGTCCCTGCCCCGGGGTCACAGTTTTACATAGATATGTATAGGGAAAAAAATCTTCTTCTCTGAAACTGCAAGAGCCAGAGGTTTAATATTTTGCATTTACTATTAGATTATGGTCCTCTACCAAGTTTGTTCAAATGATGACCCAGGGGAAAAATTTGACCCCACTCCGTGGGTCACAGTTTTACATAGACTTATATAAGAAACACATTACAGTCTTCTTCTCTGAAACTACAAGAGCCAAAGGTTTAATATTTTGCATTTACTATACTCTTATGGTCCTTTACCAAGTTTGTTCAAATGGTGACCCTGGGTACACATTTGGCCCTGCCCCAGTGGTCATGTTTTACATGGACTTGTATAGGGAAAAACTTAAAAAATCTTCTATTCTAAAACCACAAAGCACACAGCTCTCATATATTACATGTAGCCCTGGGGTCACATGTGGCTCTGCCCAAGGTGTTATTCTCTAGCACCTTCATTTTATATTTGATCTTTACCAAACTTTGTCAGTGTCTTAAACTGTCTATCTATATCAATGTTGTTATACACAACAGAGACCACATTTCTTGAACAACCTTAACCATACTTGCACAGATTGTATATGACCATAAGATTTCGAAGAAGTTCGATAATGTGCCAGTTCTCAGGTGATCGCTTTAGAGCCATCTTGGCCCTGGCCCTCTTTTATTGGTTCAAATTAACTCAGGTGAGCGATATAGGGCCATCATGGCCCTCTTGTTTTAACTCCTTTCTCAAAAACGAATTGTCCAAAAGCATTGAAACTTGGCACACATGTTCATTATCATTACAACACATTATGTGTCGAGGACCATAACTCCATATTTTATCTGAATAATCCCTCTTTTTGACTTGGATTATTTCAGTTTACATGGATTATTTCAGTTTACATGTTGAATGTACAGTCATATTCCAAATAAATTCGCATACATAGTCGTCGTCATTACACAACAATATGTAAGAAGTACCGCAACTCTTGTGATACATTTTACCAGAATTATCTCCCATTTCTACTTTGATGTTTTAACTTTTTCGTTCCATTATACATGGTACATATTTCATCATGCATGGTGGATACAGCTTTATATAATGTGTCGCTTTGAATTCAGTTATGTTCAAAAAAAATTTTTTTTTTTTAAAGATCTTGTTATTTGCCAGCATGATTAAAGTAACAATGATACTGTATGGATACACCGAGATGCTGATTTCAGTGCTTGATAAATACTTCAGGAGTGTCATTTGTTCCTTTAAAATTCATTACATTTTAGGACTTTTGTTCCCTCCACCCCAAAAGAAATCCATAAACAATTTACATTTTATAAGGGTGGCCCCTTTGTATTTTGCATAGCGCCGGGGCCCTACTATTAGGGAATTTAAGGGAAAATACGGTGACTGAATAAAATATTATCACAATTCTGACATCCCCGGAGGTAAATCTAGGTTAATTCTTTGTTACTTGACTCGTCTGTTGTTCATTTCCATTCTGTGGCGATAACTGATCTCTAAATAGCATGTGACCATTGCGCATTTCAGTCTGTTGACCATTTGTTTGGTTGTTTTTTCATAACCGCTGTTAGCGCGTTTAACCAATCGTAACATTCGATTTAGTTGACACAGTTGAAATAATTAACAGTGGGCGTGTATCGTTCTGACATTTTATGACCCGGCCCCACCACAAATAGCAGGTCCATCTACCCCCAGCATCGCTGGATTTTTGCAGAAAAATTATGTTTTAAAAGCAGAAATACAATTACTAAAATCAGTGAACATTGGCAAATACAAACAATGAAAGAATCATAAAAATCAGTGAACATTGACAAGTACAAACGATGAAAGAATCATAAAAATCAGTGAAGATTGGCAAATACAAACGATGAAAGAATCACATTGACAAGTACAAACGATGAAAGAATCATAAAAATCAGTGAACATTGGCAAATACAAACGATGAAAGAATCATAAAAATCAGTGAACATTGGCAAATACAAACGATGAAAGAATCATAAAAATCAGTGAACATTGGCAAATACAAACGATGAGGAACAATCAGAAAACTGTGAATATTTACAAGTATAATCAAAACAAAGCAAGTAGTGCAGTACAAGCCTTGAACAGATACAGTAGAACATACAATTGATAAAAGTAAGATTGACGTTATGAGTTAAACCGGGTCTTAAAAATGGGTTATTAGGCCCTTAAAAGTCCTTAAAAAGTCCTTAATTTCATAGTGATAATTCTGTGTGAACAATGAATTCTACAAGATTTAGTGTCCGATAGGCAGTCTGAACTTTTCCTATCCCTGGGCAGGGGCAGGACTACATTTACCTCACATCTGTCGGTCTGTCAGTCCGATTCCTGCAACACCTGAACCCTGCAATCATATAAAATGTATAGATGGGCGTTAGATGCATAGACCTATAATGGCAGGCAATGGGTATAAGATGTATAGATGGGCATAAGATGCATAGACCTATGATGGCAGGCAATGGGTATAAGATGTATAGATGGGCATAAGATGCATAGACCTATGATGGCAGGCAATGGGTATAAGATGTATAGATGGGCATAAGATGCATAGATGGGCATAAGATGCATAGACCTATGATGGCAGGCAATGGGCATAAGATGCATATACCTATGATGGCAGGCAATGGGCATAAGATGTATAGATGGGCATAAGATGCATAGACCTATGATGGCAGGCAATGGGTATAAGATGTATGGGCATAAGATGCATAGACCTATGATGGCTGGCAATGGGCATTTAGATGCATAAGCCTAAGAGTGCAGGCTTCGGATGCTGAAATAATGAGTCTGCAATGGCAGGCATTGGTCTTAGTCTGATGGCAGGCAATGAGCATTATAGGCCTTGTGCCAGGACCCAAAATTTTCGATATTGTTACAATATTGGACAAATTCTACCATCACTTTTTGAAAAAGAGCAATGTATATAGATTACATTTTTCCATGATAGCAATCTGGAACAGGTAGCTTATATAAAAAAAAAATCAAACATTAATAGGCTATCATTGTAGCGCTTTCATATAAGTTTTTGATGTTCATTTTTGAATGTCATGCTTGTGCGAATAATTATTGATGTACTTTTTAAAGATGCACTTAAGTTTACAATTCATTTAGTTACATAAAGCGTAAATAAGCTCTTTTTTAGCACTGAATTCAGTTTAAAATCTCTATTTTGCTTCAAATTAGAAGTCAGTTTACCCCTGACCCACTATTGACACATTTTTATGCATTTAGTTTAGTTAATGTTTTAAAATATATGTGTAAACTTGTAAGAATCAGTAATTTACAACCTTTCTACATGATTTAAATAATATTATAATATGAATAAGGAATTGTTATGATATTGATGAAATTAAGTACTAAGCAATGTTCATGGCATTGCACATATGTGTTCAGCAAGTCTGATAAACTGAGACACATGCCAAACAGGAAGTATAAGCCTTCCTCAAAGTAACTGCAACATAAACGTATTAACATGTTTTGATATATACATATAGTGCACAGACGACACATAGTCCAAAGGATTCTAGATAAAGGAAATGTGTAGTTTAACGTGTTTTTTTTTAACAAAAGTCTTTTTTAGGTGTATGCGTCATGGCAATACTTATTATGATTACACATTTGGATTATGTATTACACATAAATACATGAATTAAAGATTGCATATTGCAATGCAAAATCTTAAAAGTTGTCTATTTTAATACTATTTAATTAAAATGTATGCATATTTTAAGGATTTTTACACCTGAATTACCCCACCCATATACAACACAATGAAGAATTCTGCATATGAAATGTAAAAATAGTAGTATATGCATTTGCAAGAACCACTTTTGTGTTACTGAAAAAATAATCGACGAAGATGAATTGATTTGAATTGGGGTTTTACGGCGCACCAACACAAACATGATATTGTGGCGCCAACAGGAATGAACATTCGACCAGGCTCACTCTTCATTAACATCTAGATACAAATGTGCAGAATGTGCCTAGAACCTTCTTACCTGCAGAACTGCAGAGTTGCTGCAAATTCTCTAGTAAATACTCCATTTTTTCGCTGGAGCCACGATCACTGCCACCACAGTAGTAGACCTGAAACAATACAAGTTTCATGATGAAAATAATGAACAAAAATGACAAAATTAACATGAATTCGGGGAAATTTTACCCCTATGCTGGATATGCAGTGGTCATATTCTTGCCCGGGAACCACACGGCGTCGACGAAGAAATATCTTTAGGGTGATACCCAGATCACTGTACTAACTACTTACCATGGCAACTATTTGCTTAGGATATGTGATGTTCTCCGTACTTGATTTAGAGTATGGAATTAACCTAGGATAGTAGGCATCAACCCTACTTTTGCGCATGCAAGTGCAAGTGGAATGATTATTACCTAAAAAAGAAGGAGTATTGCCAATGAAGAGAGAGAGGGAGTGTGTGTGTGTGTGTGTGTGTGGGGAGAGGTGGGTTAAATATATAGGCATTTAGGAACCTGCCCTACTGACAAATAGACACCTATGTTTCTTTAACATGATGGGAGAAAAAAAAAGCGATACACAGGATCGCCTGGTTTACGTCCCCATCCGATGGACGAGGGTAAAAGTGTCTTGCCGAAGAACACACCGACAAAATTCACTGGCTCCGGTGAGGCTTGAACCAGGGTCCTCTGAATTTAAAGTCCCCCGTGCTATCCACTGCATCAACAGGCTGTATGTGCTCAAGCAGGATGACTGCATTAAAATACATACAACTAAAATGTTAATCCGTCATAAAGGTTATATCCAAGAAGCTGGGTTCACAACGGTCTCTCTTATCTAGCAAGTTAACATCAAATTTATGTATGTCGAGTTGCTATATGCCTGTAAGCCTTATATATGCCCAGCTCATTGCTGTTTTGATAAACTTGGCAATTAATGCCTTGGAATAAAACTGGACAATTAAGAATACTCTGGACATATTATCTGATTTAAATAATATAACTTAATGTGACAATATAACATACATATAAGATCTAAAAAAAATAAACGCTTCCAGATAAGAATCGGTACCCAGTGCATCGAGATAGATTACATTTAGTGATCACGGTTAGTTTACTCTAAAAGCTTTATCCGACATACAGGTGCTACTGCAGTTAAAATAGCTATCCCGCCAACAACAGCCACATTTTATAACATATGTACATCGTTTCTAAACCTACTGACCACGATGTATATACATAACTCGAATCGTTTGAGAATCAAACTCTATAGATACAATATAAAAAGCTTTAACCAGCCACACAAAAAAAAACCCGGGCCATAGTTGGACACAGAGTCACGATTTGAACAAAAGGGGTAGAGAACCATAAGCTTGTACAATATGCAAAATATTAGACCTCTGGCTCTTGTTAGCTCGACTGATCAGAGATCAGCAGAGCTTATGCCATGGTGCGGCGTCCGTCCGTCTGTCTGTCCGTAAACTTTTATTTGTAGCGACTACTCCTCTGAAACTACAGGATGGATATTTATGAAACTTTACAGAAATGTTGCCCATGAAGTCTAGTTGATCCTAGCAAAAATTCATGTTGATGTGAAATCCAAGATGGCCGTCAAAGCTAAAAATAGATTTTTAAAATACAAGTTTGTAGCGACTACTTCTTGAAAACTATAAGTGATATTGATATGGGACTTTTTCTAAAATGATCAGCATGACATGATGTTGGTCCTTTTCGAAAATGGTTTTGATTCGACATTAAACATGGCTGCCAGTGGCCATCTTTGTTTACATAGAATTATATAGTAAAAACTTGTAGCGACTACTCCTCTGAAACTACTTGGCAAATTTTCATGAAACTTTACAGGAATGTTGCTCTTGATGTCTAATTGATCCTAGCAAAAATTCAGTCGGCCAGAAATTCAAGATGGCCACCACAGCTAAAAATAGATTTTTAAAAAAGAAATTTGTAGCGACTACATCTTGAAAACTATAAGTGATATTGATATGGGACTTTTTCTAAAATGATCAGCATGACATGATGGTTATCAGAGTCAAGCATTATTTTGATTCGACGTTAAACATGGCTGCCAGTGGCCATCTTTGTTTACATAGAGTTATATAATGAAAACTTGTAGCGACTACTCCTCTGAAACTACTGACGGATTTTCATGAAACTTCACAGGAATGTTGCTGTTGATGTCTCATTAATCCTTGCAAAATTTCAGGTCGGGCGGAAATTCAAGATGGCCGCCACGGCTAAAAATAATTTTTCAAAAAACAAGTCTGTAGCGACTATTTCCTGAAATCAAAATCAATCAGTAGAGCTTCAAGGTCATTGACCTCTTGTTTGTTTGTCCCTTGAGATGGTAACAAAAAAGTGTATGGCTCACGGTCTATTAGACACATAACCATAGCGAGCTTTCAGCATGGGATGTAACAGCCTATGTTGGTATTCAGCAGATGTAAATTGTGAGCCTACGATGTGGGCAAGTGTCATAAGCCTAAGATGGCAGTCAGAGAACATTAAATGCATCAGCAGGCAACATGTATTTAGATACGTAGGCCTACGATGGTAGGTTTTGGACATGGGATGTTACAGCCATTGGTGGCAGACAGCAGGCATTATTTTTGAGCCTACAATGCAGGCAAGTGGCATAAGCCTATACTTGCGGGCAGAAAACATTAAATGCATGAGTCTACAATGGCAGGCATCAGGCACTGGGACTAAACATACGATGGCAAACAGCAGACATTGGCTACAAATGCATGCAGTGACATCCACATAGACTAGATGCGTGAGCCTGTGATGGCAAGCACATATGAACTAGAGCATGTAACAACAAATTCAATGCAAGAAATATAAAACATATATGCATTATCTGTATGTATCAAATTGATGTTAAAAAAAGTATTATAAAACATGTTATGTGAGTACATGTACAAGATATTTTTGGGAATCTGACTGAAAAATTACTATCGATAATCGGAAATCAAAACCGATTGATTAAGAATGTTTTAGTCATCCTCTGTAGCATGCTAGCCGATTGTAGAGTTAATGTAACACAGCTAAAAGATGTGCCTAATTCTATAGTAGAAAGTAGATTGTAGAACTACATGTAACATAGCTAAAAGATGTGCCGTGCTTAATTCTATAGTAGAAAGTAGATTGTAGAACTACATATAACATAGCTAAAAGATGTGCCTAATTCTATAGTAGAAAGTAGATTGTAGAACTACATATAACATAGCTAAAAGATGTGCCTAATTCTGTAGTAGGAAGTTGATTATAGAACTACATATAACATAGCTAAAAGATGTGCCTAATTCTATAGTAGAACGTAGATTGTAGAATTAGACGTAACATAGCTAAAGATGTGCCTAAAGTAGATTATAAAATTGGTTGTAACAGCTAAAGATGAGTGAAATGTGCCTGGTAATAGAACTCCTTAAGTTTGACCAAATACTGGCGGACAGGGCTGTGTTATTGTTTGTATATGCTTCAGAGAAGAAAGAAATAGAATCAGACAATGAAAGCAATTTATCAGTGAAAACATGCTATTATATTTTTGCTCAAATAAACAACCAAATGATTGCAATGACAATCTTTTAAAACCTCGAAAAGTGCATGTTTGTGGCTGGGGTATTACTAGCTAGGTGTTATACCTTTGTTTGCATAAGATTTTCTACAAAGTTTACAAAGTATAACAGTGGTTATGTCAAGATTGTTTTTGACTCGAGGCCTATCTTTCAATCATTCATTGTTTTTGTCGGAACATGAAACATGTCCACACCCTGCAGGGCTCAATCTAGGCCAGGAATTTAGGGAGAAGTCACTTCTCCCTCAAGTGATTTTAGGGAGAAGTGGAGAGAATTTAGGGAGAATTCACGCGACGTGTATACGTATACAATGGTTGAATAGTCATCACCATTGTATATTGCAATGCAGTGAATACAGTGTAATGCACACTTATTCTTTTTACTCTATAATATGAGCTTGAAATATTGATGCAAATTTCTATGATAATCGATTTATTACTATACTGTACCTTTTTAAACTTTTTTTTTTTTTTTTTAAATAATTTTTTTTTTTTTTTTTTTTAAATAATTTTTTAATTTTTTTTTTTTTTTTTTTAATAATTTTTTTTTTTTTTAAATGTCGGCGACTTGAACTTCGCTTTGATGTGCAGCCAAGGCGAAGTCAAGAGATCGCGGGCGCGTTCTTCGCCCGAATCGCCCAGTAGATTGAGCCCTGCCCTGGATTTAACATTTTTTTAACACTAATTTTAGGTCAGTTTGATTAGTTTTTGATTGTTAGCGACAATCAACACATCACTAGTATAAGATCAGATATAGAAATGTTTAAGTACATGTAACTATGTACAACACAAACTCGTGCCTTAACTATTTATATTAAAGACGCGAACTACTATAATCACAGTTCATGTTATAAATACAATACATGACAGACTTTCTCATTCAAACTAAAATGATTCTTTATAAAAGAATTACTTAAAGACACATTTCCCAACTGAATGTAGTCGTTGAAAAATCATGGATAGCATGCTTTTTAACTGCTTACTTCTCACTGAATGATTACCACAGAGACATTATATTGAGGCCCCATCACAGTTTTTTCTTTTCATTTACTATTACCTTAGTTCTTGATATAAAATATATTGTAACTAAAAACACTAAATTGTTTATAGTCTCCGCTTTTTCCGTGCGCCAGTTCGGCACACTTTTTGTCCTAAGCATAACTCAAAAAGTATGCTTGATTAAAGTTTGTGTGAATGATTAGGACAATGAGACGGAGTGCAATTCATAGGGACCATAACTCTAGCTTCACTACTTTTTTAATTATCTTCCTTTTTTTAAAAATCTTATCCGGAGCATAATAGAGTTCCGTACGGATTCATTTCGAATAAGGAAGCACTCACACTAAACATTACTTTATTCTGTGTAACTTTTGGGATGCATCCATTGGTTCTACCGATTCTGTTGTTGTTATTATATATAGAAAACAAACAACAACACACAAACTAGAAGTGATAATTTTACTGCACCATATATTAATATTAGTTCCACCTATGGCCCATATGAGGATGTCCATACGGATTTGGTAACCACTGTCTTCACTGTTCAACAACACACTTTGGCATGATTTCTCTGCGGTGCCAGGTGTTGTCTCGATTTCTGGCAGTACTTTTCTTCACAATATATCTTGGGTCGTTCCATGCCCCACAGTTGTATAACATCGCCTAAAAAAACCAACGGACGATGGACAGATAAAGGACGGACGAAGAACGATTCCAAAACATCACATTGAGCCTTCGGCTCAAGTGATCAAAAACACTGACAGATGACAACGATTTTTAGCTCTACTGGCCGTCTCTGTTGTCCGTCGTCCGTCGTCCGTCCGTCGTCCGTTGTTAACTTTTGTCTCGTTAAGACGTTAGGGCCTTCATTTTTCATCCAATCTTTACCAAACTTTATCAGGTTGTTAATATCAATGAAAGCTCGGATGAGTTCGAAAACCAGCCAGATCGGCCAAGTAACAGCGGAGTTATGGCCCTTGATTTGGTTAAAATGCTATATTGTTATATTTTGTCTCGTTAAGACGATAGGGCCTTCATTTTTCATCCTATCTTTACCAAACTTTACCACTTTGTTAATATCAATGAAAGCTCGGACAAGTTCGAAAACCAGCCATATCGGACTAGTAACAGCAGAGTTATGGCCCTTGATTTAGTTAAAAATGCTATTTTTTGCCTCGTTAAGACGATAGGAGTTTCTTTGCTCATCCGATCTTGTTTCGATTCACCATGTTGAATTAAATTACTGGTTTCCTTGTTACCTTTATACTTACGATATGAAGCTGGGTACAAGGCGACCGGAAATGAGACTGGACCAATCCGGGTGACTTATTTTCAACATGGCGAATCGAAACTAAAAACAAATAACGGTTTGTGAAAGAACTCGATTACAGCGTCTGTGATTACTCCTGGAAGTTCTTCGTACCGGTGAGTGTTGTTAAACCGTTTTCTTTCAACGATCACGTTGCATATTTACGCGAGAGTCGTCGCAGATAGATATTTCCCACTACCGTACCATGTACATAGAAAATGCATTGCTTAGGTCAGATCGAAGTCGACCTACTTTCAAACGTCTTTAACGTTTCGCTGATGCGATATAAAGTACACATTGAAGAAATCAGTGTTGTGGCTATTTGTTATAATATGTACCCTATTGATTCGAATCGGAATGACAATGCTGTGACCAAAAATACAAGCACAGCAAGGCTTTAGTCGAGGTCTATAGCTGTTTTTATCAGTTTTTATTAAAGAGTCAGAGACCTTTATATGGTATAGAGAGTATGTATTTTTTTTTATTTTTTTTTTTCATTGAAAACCAAGTAGAACAGTTTATTGAAAACATATTTAAGGGGGGTAGTAGAGAAACAGGTGGGAAGGGGGTAGTAGAGAGGGGGAGGGGGTAGTAGAGGGGGTAGGGTGTGGGCGGGGTAGGGTACGCGCCGTCTGCCTGTGTCCGTGACTAGTAATAAATATAATTACGGCGAAAACTATACACTGTTTATTGAGAAACAGCGTTATTGACATTGTTCAGTGTCAATGACGACATGTGATTTGAGATGCATATGCAAAGGAATTTCAGTGAAAATTATCTCATAAGAATTTAACATTTATTTTAGAAAAATGTAATATATAATTTAATTACCATGACTTTTTTTAATGCACTAACGGATAAGTGCAGTTAATAAATCCGCAACTTGATAACTTGAGAAATGTCGCTTACGGATTAATACCCGTTTATATACTGCCATTGTATTTCTACCCAATGCCTATACTGCCTTATTAGTCCCCTACCGGTCCGGACCGGAGGGGACTTAAGGTTTGCACCCCATAGCTCAAAGGTCAAGGTCACAATTGGAGGTTAAAGGTCAGTTTTTTTTTGTCTGGACTGTTACTTTGTCATGCATCAAGGGATTTTGAAATAACTGGGCACAAATGTTAACCATAATGAGACGGTGTGTTGCACGCAAGTCTCCGTTCCATAGCTCAAAGGTCAAGGTCACAGTTGGAGGTTAAAGGTCAGAAATATGCTCGTCTGGGCTGAAACTTTGTCATGCATCGTGGGATTGAAAAAATAACTTCGCACAAATGTTCACCATTATGAGATGGCATGTCGCACGCAGGACCCATGTCCATAGCTCAAAGGTCAAGGTCACAGATGGAGGTAAAAGGTCAGAAATAGACTTGTCCGGGCTGTAACTTTGTCATGCATTGTGGGATTTTGAAATAACTTTGGACAAATGTTCACCATAATGACACCGCATATCGCGCGCAAGACCCAGGTCCATAGCTCACAGGTCAAGGTCACGATACCTTCAGAGCACATGAACACATATTTTGCAGCTAAACATGGTAAGGTATTCAACATTCCTTGCATGATCATTCATATGGCTACATTCAACCTTTCATATGGGTACATTCAAAGATAACTGTTTCTTCAATAACTTCAGAATTAACAAACTGGCTAATAACAACTTTATTTCTTTGAAATTTTTGAAATTATTGTGTTGACGAAACACAGTAACCTTTAACAGCAGTTTGATATTTGTGCAGTTATTGTGTTGACAAAACAGTAACCTTCGACAACGGTGTGCAGCTTCTGAATTGTTAATTTTGCACAAGAATGTTAGGGGACTATGGCCGTCCCTCGGACTGCTTCTTGTTTGTAAATAGTTTTACCCATACATCTTTACTGTACTCTTTTAATAACTATTTTGTTGTTCATTTGCATCAGTTTTATGCACATTATGACCTATTTGTGTCGTCATGCCGTTAAACATCATTCATTCATTCATTCATTACTCATCGATGAGCCACAGAGTATTTATTTTAGTGTCGAGGTTCAGAAGACACTCGCCACCTTGAGGCACAGGTCTGGGTGAATGTTTGTAAATAGTTTTACCCATACATCTTTACTGTACTCTTTTAATAACTATTTTGTTGTTCATTTGCATCAGTTTTGTGCACATAATGACCTATTTGTGTCGTCATGCCGTTAAACATCATTCATTCATTCATTCATTACTCAGCGATGAGCCACATAGTATTCACTGTTGTGTCGAGGTTCAGAAGACACTCGCCACCTTGGGTGAATGTTTGCTTCCAGGGCTGCATCGCGTAAACATTTCTTAACTCTAATACACAGGCAGCAACAATAGGAAACCATTCTCAGGATGCCATTGAAGCAGAACCAAGTTTTGTGAGAATGCTCAAAAGCCTAAATTCGACTATGCATCTAATTGATCCTAGCAAAAATTCAGTCGGCCAGAAATTCAAGATGGCCACCACAGCTAAAAATAGATTTTTAGCTCTACTGATCAGAGGAGTCTGTCCTGTCCGTCTGTCTGTCCGTAAACTTTTATTTGTAGCGACAACTCCTCTGAAACTACTGGATGGATATTCATGAAACTTTACAGAAATGTTGCCCATAAAGTCTAGTTGATCCTAGCAAAAATTCATGTTGATGTGAAATCCAAGATGGCCACCAAAGCTAAAAATAGATTTTTAAAATACAAGTTTGCAGCGACTACTTCTTGAAAACTATAAGTGATATTGATATGGGACTTTTTCTAAAATGATCAGCATGACATGATGTTGATCCTTGTCAAAAATCGTTTTGATTCAACGTTAAACATGGCTGCCAGCGGCCATCTTTGTTTACATAGAGTTATATAGTAAAAACTTGTAGCGACTACTCCTCTGAAACTACTTGACGGATTTTCATGAAACTTTACAGGAATGTTGCTCTTGATGTCTAATTGATCCTAGCAAAATTTCAGATCTTCCAGAAATTCAAGATGGCCGTCGCAGCTAAAAACAGATTTTTAAAAAATAAGTTTGTAGCGACTACTTCTTGAAAACTATAAGTGATATTGATATGGGACTTTTTCTAAAATGATCAGCATGACATGATCTTGATCCTTGTGGAAAATTGTTTTGATTCGACGTTAAACATGGCTGCCAGTGGCCATCTTTGGTTACATTGAGTTATATAGTAAAAACTTGTAGCGACTACTCCTCTGAAACTACTTGACGGATGTTCATGAAACTTCACAGGAATGTTGCTCTTGATGTCCAGTTGATCCTAGAAAAATTTCAGGTCGGCCGGAAATTCAAGATGGCCGCCACAGCTAAAAATAGATTTAAAAAAAATAAGTTTGTAGCGACTACTTCTTCAAAACTATAAGAGATATTGATATGGGACTTTTTCTAAAATGATCAGTATGACATGATGTTGGTCCTTGTCGAAAATCGTTTTGATTTGACGTTAAACATGGCTACCAGTGGCCATCTTTGTTTACATAGAGTTATATAATGAAAACTTGTAGCGACTACTCCTCTGAAACTACTTGACGGATTTTCATGAAACTTCACAGGAATGTTGCTCTTAGTGTCTAATTGATCCTAGCAAAATTTCAGGTCGGCCGGAAATTCAAGATGGCCAACAAGGTTAAAAATAGATTTTCAAAAAACAAGTCTGTAGCGACTACTTCCTGAAATCAAAATCAATCGGTAGAGCTTCAAGGTCATTGACCTCTTGTTAAAAAATAAGTTTGTAGAGACTACTTCTTGAAAACTATAAGTGATATTGATATGGGACTTTTTTTAAAATGATCAGCATGACATGATGGTTATCCGAGTCGAACATTATTTTGATTCGACGTTAAACATGGCTGCCAGTGGCCATCTTTGTTTACATAGAGTTATATAATGAAAACTTGTAGCGACTACTCCTCTGAAACTACTTGACGGATTTTCATGAAACTTCACAGGAATATTTCTCTTGATGTCTTATTGATCCTATCAAAATTTCAGGTCGGCCGGAAATTCAAGATGGCCGCCATGGCTAAAAATAGATTTTCAAAATACAAGTTTATAGCGACTACTTCTTGAAAACTAAGTGATATTGATATGGGACTTTTTCTAAAATGATCAGCATGACATGATGTTGGTCGTTGTCAAAAATCGTTTTGATTCGGTGTTAAACATGGCTGTCAGCAGCCATCTTTGTTTACACATATTACCAGGCCACTAGTTTTCATTCTATAAGTACTGGTATCCCACTATCAGAGGAATAGTTTCCATAGTGAGTTATATAATGAAAACTTGTAGCGACTACTCCTCTGAAACTTCACAGGAATGTTGCTCTTGATGTCTAATTGATCCCAGCAAATTTTCAGGTCGGCCGGAAATTCAAGATTGCTGTCACGGCTAAAAATAATTTTTCAAAAAACAAGTTTGTAGCGACTACTTCCTGAAATCAAAATCAATCAGTAGAGCTTCAAGGTCATTGACCTCTTGTTACATTCAATTTTTGCGTTTAGGTACTCTTACAAACTGTATGCACTAGACCCTTCAAACTTTGCTTTTAGTTGTATCTTGGGTGGTGCATCGCAATATGACAAAGCAAATGTGGATATGTCCTTCATTCTTCAAGCAAAGGGCAGATAATCATTTTTACAGAAACATTTGCATTTAGGTCATTTTCACAAACGGTATGCACTGGACCTTCAAGCTTTGCTTATAGTTGTATCTTGGGTGGTACATCGCCACATGGCGAAGCAAATATGGATATGTATCGGGAGAGGCCTGTTGTCCAATCCCATTCAGTACTTGAATAAAATATTGTTTAAATAAATAAAATATGGATATGACCATGACCCTCCAAGGAAAGGGCAGATAAATTAATCATTTTTACATCCAACGTTTGCTTTAGGACACTTTCTCGCAAACGCTATGCACTAGCCCTTTCAAGCTTTGCTTATAGTTGTATCTTTGGTGGTACATTGCAACGTGAAAAAGCAAATGAGGACCTCCAAGCAAAGGGCAGATAATTATTTTAACATTTAACTTCTGCGTTTAGGTCACTTTCTCACAAACTGTATGCACCCTTTCAAACTTTGGTTATAGCTGTATCTTGGGTGTTACATCGCAATGTGAAAAGCAAATGTGGATGTGACCTTGATTGTGTAAGCAAAGGGCAGATAGGTTGATTATTTTTATATTCAGCTTTTGTAGAACTTTAGATCACTGTATGCCCTAGAACTTTTAAAAATTGTTTATAGTTGTATCTTGTGTGGTACATTGCAACGAGAAAAAACAGATGTGGATGTGACCTTGACCCTCCAAGTAAAGATAATTTAATAATTTGTACATTCAACTTTTGTGTTTAGGTCACTTTCTCGTGAACTATATGCATTGGACCTTTCAATCTTTTGTTACAGTTGTATATTGATTAGTACATCATAATGTGACAGAGAAAATGTGGTTGTGACCTTTACTCTCCAAGCAAAGGGCCGATAGCTTAATAATTTTACATTCAACTTATGCGTTTTGATCACTTTCTCATAAACTGTAATTGATAGACCTTTCAAACTTTATTGATTGCTGTATCTTAGTTTGTACATAGCAACGTGACGTAGGCAATGCAGATGTGACCTGCACCCTCCAAACAAGGGGCAGATAACTTAGTAGTTTTTACTTTTACGTTGCTTTCTCGCAAACTATAATGCACTGGATGTTTTAACCTTAGATTATAGTTAATTTTTGGAAGACCAACAATTCTATTTTTACACTTGTGTCTTGGGTAGTGCAATTTAGACACAGGGGTTTCATCCATGACCATCACCTACCTTTTTAGATCACCTGAGCCGAAGGCTCAAGGTGAGCTATTTGGATCACTCTTCGTCCGTTGTCAGTCCGTTGACTCTCGGGTTACAGTTGGCCCCGCCCCAAGGGTCACATGTTTTACATAGACATGTATAGGGAAAAACTTAAAAAATCTTCTTCTCTGAAACTGCAGGAGCCAGAGGTTTAATAATTTGCATTTGCTGTAAGCTTATGGTCCTCTACCTTGGGGTCACATTTGGCCCCGCCCCAAGGGTCACGTTTTACATAGGCTTGTATAGGGAAAATCTTAAAAAATCTTCTTCTCTGAAACCACAAATCACACAGCTCTCATATATTACATGTAACCCTGGGGTCACATTTGGCTCTGCCCAAGGTGTTACTCTCTAGCACCTTCATATTTTGTATTTGATCTTTACCAAACTTTGTCAGTGTCTTAAACTGTCTTTATCAATGTTGTTATACACAACAGAGCCCACATTTCTTGAACAATCTTAACCAAACTTGCACAGATTGTATATGACCATAATATTTCGAAGAAGTTCGATAATGTGCCAGTACTCAGGTGATCGCTTTAGGGCCATGTTGGTCCTCTTGTTTTTGTAGTGAAGATTATTATTGTTTTTCTTATACAATGGCATGATTAGACTTAATTGTCATATATCAGCAAAATATAAAATTTCCTTGAAACAATGTCCACCTCTTTTCTAAGTCCTGTCCCCGTTAGGTGAGATGTTTGAATCTGCGGATTTGTTGTTAATTTTTTAGCTCTACTGGCCAGGAGAGCTGATGCGATCACTTTTCATCTGTCTGTCCGTCCGCCTGTTAGCATTATTTCAGTTCTATAAGTACTGGTATCCCGTTGCTAGTCTACCATTCTATCAGTACTGGTATCCCGTTACCAAGCCACTTGTTTCAATTCTATAAGTATTGGTATCCCGTTGCCAGTCTACCATTCTATTAAGTACTGGTTTCCCATTACCAGGCCACCAGTTCCAATTCTATAAGTACTGGTATCCCGTTGCCAGTCTACTAGTGAGTGCTGGTATCCCACTACCAGGCCACTAGTTTCAATTCTGTAAGTACTGGTATCCTGTTGCCAGTCTACTAGTGAGTGCTGGGATTCCGCTACCAGGCCACTAGTTTCTTTTCTATAAGTACTGTTTTCCCGTTACCATGCCACCATACTATAAGTACTGGTATCCCGTTGCCAGTCTACTAGTGAGTGCTAGTATGCCGCTACCAGACCACTAGTTTTCATTCCATAAGTACTGGTATCCCATTACCAGGCCACTGGTTCCTATTCTATAAGTACTGGTATCCTGTTGCCAGTCTACTAGTAGTGATTGCTGGTATGCCGCTACCAGGCCACTAGTTTCTATTCTATAAGTACTGGTATCCTGTTACCAGGCTACTAGTTTCAGTTCTATAAGTACTGGTATCCCGTTGCCAGTCTACTAGTGAGTGCTGGTATGCCGCTACCAGGCCACTAGTTTCTATTCTATAAGTATATTCTATAAGTACTGGTATCCTGTTACCAGTCTACTAGTGAGTGATGGTATGCCCCTACCAGGCCACTAGTTTTCATTTTATAAATACTGGTATCTGGTTACCAAGCCACCATTCTGCAAGTACTGGTATCCCATTTCCAGTCTACTAGTGAGTGATGGTATGCCCCTACCAGGCCACTAGTTTTCATTTTATAAATACTGGTATCTGGTTACCAAGCCACCATTCTGCAAGTACTGGTATCCCATTTCCAGTCTACTAGTGAGTGATGGTATGCCCCTACCAGGCCACTAGTTTCTATTCTATAAGTATATTCTATAAGTACTGGTATCCTGTTACCAGTCTACTAGTGAGTGCTGGTATGCCCCTACCAGGCCACTAGTTTCTATACTATAAGTACAGGTATCCTGTTGCCAAGCTACTGGTTTCATTCTATAAGTACAGGTATCCTGTTGCCAAGCTACTGGTTTCATTCTATAAGTACTGGTATCCTGTTGCTAGTCTGCTAGTGAGTGCTGGTATTTCGCTACCAGGCCACTAGTTTTCATTCTATATGTACTGAGATATCCTATTACCAGGCCACTAGTTTTCATTCTATAAGTACTGGTATCCCACTATCAGAGGAATAGTTTCCATAGTGAGTGCTGGTGTGCCACTACCAGGCCACTAGTTTTGATTCTATAAGTACTGGTATCCCGTTGCAAGGCCACCATACTATAAGTACTGGTATCCCATTGCAAGGCAACCATACTATAAGTACTGGTATCCCGTTTCAAGGCCACCATACTATAAGTACTGGTATCCCGTTGCAAGGCCATCGTACTATAAGTACTGGTATCCCGTTGCAAGACCACCGTACTATAAGTACTGGTATCCCATTGCAAGGCCACCATACTATAAGTACTGGTATCCCATTGCAAGGCCACCATACTATAAGTACTGGTATCCCGTAGCAAGGCCACCATACTATAAGTACTGGAATTCCGTTGCAAGGCCAATATACTATAAGTACTGGAATCCCGTTGCAAGGCCACCATACTATAAGTACTGGAATCCCGTTGCAAGGCCACCATACTATAAGTACTGGTATCCCATTGCTTGTGAGTGCTGGTATGTTGCTACCACCAGACCACTAGTTTTCAGCTCTTAGCCGAAGGCCAGTAGAGCCGATGGGATGCCGAGTTGTCTGTTGTCCGTCTGTCGTAGTCTTCAACTTTTGTTTCAAGACGCTCGGGCCTTCATTTGTCATCCGATCTTTTCCAGGACTGTTTTTTTAATGGTACCCTTAGCCCTATATATGTATTTTGTAAAATAAACCTACTTAGACTATATCTCTATAAAAAATAAAAATAAATAAAATAATGTATTATTATCCAATAAACAAACACAAACTCAGTAACAGAAAACAACTTTGGTCTGGATCGCTATTTATTATTTGGGTCTGTTTTAGACTTTTTCTGACATTTTAGCAGACAACCGGAAAACACCTGGCTTGTTGATTGGTCTAAACAACCCGAAAGAATAAATTAAATTAGAGAGCGTGTGCAAGGTCATCTTCGACGCTTGTTTTTAAATACAAACTTTTGTTTTAAAAAAAAGAAAGCATCACAGACGATCGAGACTGACTGCAAGGGGGATGATTATTAGTGGTCAGATGAATATACAAACCCGGTTTTCCACTTCTGAGATATACCGCCCGAGATAAAGCCGACAATTTAAAGAGAAACAGAAAATCAGAAAAAAAGGTGCGCTTTAAAATCACAAAGCAGTGGGATTTACTACGCATCCTGCAAACGCACATTAATTTTGTTCCATTCGAGTCCCCAGCAAATATTAAAACTAAGACGCAGGACTCGCAGGTAACAAAATCACGTATGTCCTTCTTTTCATTCAAGATATAGATGGTTTAATATCACAGTTTGCTATAGTGGAGATGTATGCATTTATTCCAGCACCTCTCCAAATTTGTCAGAACCATTGAGTATGGTACTGTTGATAATTAATTTGACTTGCTTTATAGTGATCTCATATTTTATACTTTTATAGAAGGATCCCTATAAAAGCATAAAGAGTGGGGTCACTCTGAAGCAGATCAAGTTGTGTGTCAAAGGTACCACAGTCGATTGTTATGACAATTTGGAATGAGATGTGATGGAATAAGGACAGAACTTTAATAATAGCAAGCTTATTGAATCACCTATTTGATGATTGTTTAACTGGCTGGTCGCAAAGACGTAACCAGGCTCATATAAATTGTACGCACAAAAATAATAATTGATCACTGCAGGCAGATATTCTATCTAGTGAGGTTAGGGGCATGCCCACCTCCTCCCCTCAAAGAAATGCCAAACACACACACAACATTTTGACTCTTGTAGTTGAATATGGTCCAGTCTAGTGCTTTCTAGGGCAATCTTTTCCATCTTTTATCTGCAAATATTGAAGTTCTTTATGACTGGCAAAAATATACTTACATCCATATTTTGCGTATATGCAATTATCTTGAATCAGGAGGGTCTCTGAGTTTAATACTGGACACATATGCAAGGCACGTGTTTGCCATAATACAAGTCAGATCGGACCAGTAACAGTATTTATATTTTGCTTCGTTAAGATGATAGGGCCTTCATTTTCATCTGGTCTTTACCAAGCTTTATCAAATTGTTAATATTGGTGAAAGCTCAAACAAGTTGGAAAAACAGCTAAATCGGACTAGTAACACCAGAGTTATGACCCTTGTTTCCTGAAAAATACCATATTCTGCCTTGTGAACTCTCTAGCACCTTCATTTTGTATTTTATCTTTATCAAACTTTAACAGATTGTTGATATATGAACAAATTTGAAAATGAGCTATATCAGACCCGGAACAACAGAGTCCCAAAATACCTTTCGGCCTGTCTTAAATTTGTGTTTAATCTTTTACAAACTTGGCCAGATTGTTGATATCAATGAAAGCTTGAACGAGAACCAGCCAGATTGAACCAGTAACACTGGAGATATGGCCTTTTTTCAAATCTCACTGGAGGCATTTTTTTATTTTTTTATTTTTGTCTCGCCTTTTCAAAGAAAAAAAGACAGGACGTTGCTTTTCTGCTGGCGGCATTGACGTTCAAGTTTTGCGGTTAGGTCATTTTCTCACAAACTGTATCTGCTAGACCTTTCAAACTTTGCTTGTGGTTGTATCTTGGGTGGTACTTTGCACTGGCACAAAGCAAATGTGGAAGTGACCTTGACCCTCCAAGCAAAGGGCAGATAACTTAATGTTTATATTCAACTTTTGCGTTTAGGTCACCCTTTCACAAACTATATGCACTTGACTTTTCAAACTTTGCTTATAGTTGTATCGTGGGTGGTACATTGCAACATGACAAAACAAATGCGGAAGTGACCTTGACTGTCCAAACAAAGGGCAGATAACGTAATAATTTTTACCTAATATCTTTTATCTTCAACATTTGCGTTTAGGTCACTTTCTCACAATTTTTATGCATTAGACCATTCAAAACTTCGCCTATAGTTGTTTCTTGGGTAGTACATCACAACATGTCAAAAGCAAATGTGAATGTGACCTTCACCATCCAAGCGAAGGGCAGATAACTTTTAATTGTTACATCTACATCTCTTTCTCATGAACTATAATTACGCACTAGATGATTTAAACCTAATTTATAGCTTAATCTTTGAAAGACAAAACATTCTTTTTTGACATAGTTGTGTCTTGGGTGGTGCATCTTTTTGGACGCGTGGATTTCATCTGTGACCTTGACCTACATTTTGGAGCTGATAAAAAGTTGTTATTTTGTTTCAAAACTTTCGATCAAACTTGAGGTATAATTAACTGCAACAGTTCTCATCGTATGGCCAATCTGAGATCACTGGATCAAACATGAGGAATAATTAACAGCAGTAGTCCTCATCATATCGCCAATCTGAGATCTGAGATCACTGGATCAAACATGAGGAATAATTAACAGCAATAGTCCTCAGCATATGGCCAATCTGAGATCACTGGATCAAACATGAGGAATAATTAACAGCAATAGTCCTCCGCATATGGCCAATCTGAGATCTGAGATCACTGGATCAAGCTTGAGGAATAATTAAAAGCAATAGTCCTCATCATGTGGCCAATCTGAGATCACTGGATCAAACTTGAGGAATAATTAACAGCAGTAGTCCTCATGTGGCCAATCTGAGATCTGAGATCTCTGGTTCAAACTTGTGGAATAATTAACAGAAGTAGTCATCATGTGGCCAATCTGAGATCGGAGATCACTGGATCAAGCTTGAGGAATAATTAAAAGCAATAGTCCTCAGCATGTGGCCAATCTGAGATCACTGGATCAAACTTAAGGAATAATTAACAGCAATAGTCCTCAGCATGTGGCCAATCTGAGATCACTGGATCCAACTTGAGGAATAATTAACAGCAATAGTCCTGAGCATATGGCCAATCTAAGATTGGAGATCACTGGATCAAGCTTGAGGAATAATTAACAGCAATAGTCCTCAGCATGTGGCCAATCTGAGATCGGAGATCACTGGATCAAACTTGAGGAATAATTAACAGCAATAGTCCTCCGCATATGGCCAATCTGAGATCTGAGATCACTGGATCAAACTTGAGGAATAATTAACAGCAATAGTCCTCCGGCTGTGGCCAATCTGAGATCGGAGATCACTGGATCAAACTTGAGGAATAATTAACAGCAATAGTCCTCAGCATGTGGCCAATCTGAGATCTGAGATCACTGGATCAAGCTTAAGGAATAATTAACGAATGAATGAATGGTGTTTTACGGCACTCGACACAAAAATAGGTCATATTGTGCGCAAAAACTGATGAAAGATGAAAAAACTAAGTAGTAAATAAAAATGAATGTAAATGTATGAAGATAAACTATTTACAAATATGTGATGATATGGTAGTTATATAAACTATGTATAAGTGTAAATCAACAAATGATTTTCATCTGAAACCGCTTGATGGATTTCAAAATAACTTCAAAGAAATGATGTTTGGGTGACACACACTCTACCAAGATTGTTCAAGCCGGGTTGATTCGTCAAAAACTTGACCGCCAGGGGGCGGGGCTTATTTTTGCTATATGGAAAACTTAAAAAATCTTTTTGTCTGAAACCGCTTGATGGATTATATAAGCCGGGTTGATTCGTCAAACATCAAGGCCGCCAGGGGGAGAGTCAGTTTCCCTATATAACTAGATCAGAAAACGTTTAAAACTCTTCTCGTCCGAAACCACTTGTCCCATTACAAAATAATATCACAGAAATGATGTTTGGGTTAGCCTCTTCCAAGATTGTTCAGACCGGGTTGATTCATAAAAAAACTTGTCCGCCAGGGGGAGGGGCTTATATTTGCTATGTTTCTATATGAAAAACTTAAAAAAAAAACTCCTCTTCTGATTTGTCAAAAAACATAGCCACCAGGAGGTGAGCCCAATTTTTGCCATATATCAATATTTTGTTAAACTGGGTTGATTCATCAAAACAAATAGCCGCCAGTGGGCGGGCAGTTTCCCCTATATAACTATATGGAAACGTTTACCAACGTTTTGTTAATGCTATCAGCTATAGGACATCCATACCTGTCATCGTATTACAGTGCATTAAACTGAGCTGAAACTGACACCCTGTTTTGTTTTAGCTCACCTGAGCATATAATGCTCAAGGGTGCCAGTCTGAGGGGATCTTTTCTTTTCATGTTGATTTGATGTTTGAGTGACACTCGACAAAGATTGCTCAAAACATGACTGCCTTCAGGTGAGCGATTTAGGGCCATCATGGCTCTCTTGTCTAGTTAAATATGATGAAGTGAACATGCTGTCCATATTGTCGCATTTTTGTCACGTCCCGCTGACACATTTGATTACATGCATTCCTCAAACAGTTTTGAATGTGTTGTTGCCAAAATTCATATAAAACAAACAAACTGATGACCTTTAATTTCCCTCTACATTACTCATTGTTGATTGCCTAATTTATTACAGAATTATGGCCCTTTGACTTGGAATTTAAATGGGAGTAGTTTTAAATCTGTGTATTTAGGTAAAAAGCTTTGTGTCCCATCGTTTCTGTATTAAGGAATTTCCACAAAATTCTTAGAATATTCTTATCATTGAATAAATCGCTTTGTTTTGTTTGTATGGTGTTTACGTCATTTGCAACACATATAAAGTTATATATATGAGGGTTGATTATTTTTTTGCTGGAGGCATACCACCCACTTTTCTTGGGTAGAACCAGTACTGTACACTTCCCGCCATTCCTAAGAATCGATACTTCCTCACTTGCAAAAACAGAAATAGCATGTAGTCTGTGTGACTCATCGAATGTCGTCTATTATCATTATGCCTCTTGCTCTTGTCCAAATGAAATTCACAGACTTGCCGTGTTTTGATACTTTGCACTCAGTAGATGATGCCTACATATAATGTATTATTAGCCTGTCGACCTAGTGATCCAGGGTTGTGAGATAGATCCCAGACCGAATGTGGATTAATTATCAAAATACTTCTCAATGATGCAGTCATTTGGATGACACTTGAACCTGAGGTCATTACATATAATTAAATGCAGCAAGCTAGCCACTTGCACACAATAGTCCTGACACGATTCAATGCAGCGAGCTACTCATACACAATAGTCCAAACTATACTGCGCCCACATACACAACAGTCCAGATTATACTGTGCCCACATACACAATAGTCCAAATTATACTGTGCCCACATACACAATAGTCCAGACTATACTGTGCCCAAATACACAACAGTCCAGATTATACTGTGCCCACATACACAATAGTCCATTATACTGTGCGCGCATACTCAATAGTCTAGACTATACTCTGCCCACATACACAACAGTCCAGATTATACTCGGCCCACATACACAATAGTCCAAATTATACTGTGCACGCATACACAATAGTCCAGACCACTGTGCCCACATACACAACAGTCCAGATTTACTGTGCCCACATACACAACAGTCCAGATTTACTGTGCCCACATACACAACAGTCCAGATTTACTGTGCCCACATACACAACAGTCCAGATTTACTGTGCCCACATACACAACAGTCCAGACTATAATACTGTGTCTGCATACACCAGTGATTTTTTTACAATTTCACTTGTACGAGTCCTAGGACTCGCTGGGCCAAAAATCTATGAGTCCGAAAACTAAAGGAGTGAGTCCCAGGTTTTAGTAGCAATTTATTTCAAATTCAAGCACTATTTTATAACATGGTGTTGATAACTTTAATCAGGCATACATACGGTGAGAGCATAACAATCGCAGTCGTGAGAACACTGCATCATTCTATCAACATCCCCCTTTCTTTAAGAGAAGTAGTAATAATCCTTAATTAGAACTAACTAAACTGTTAACATCAATGACTTTGCAGACGATGCATCGCCAACTCGTGGAATGTTTACTTCGGCACCGTTTCGTGTTTTACCTCACGGCCGATTCCATTGGCTAATCATATGACCATTATCCAATAATAATCGACGTTACAAAATTACGCGGAACGGTGTGAGGTTAAACTTAACCCTCATCGAATAGTCAAATAGGGCGGTAGACGCGGAGAAAAAAGCGACGGATTGAATTCTTACAGGGGAAATATGGCGGTCGACGCGGAGAAAAAAGCGACAGATTGAATTCTTACAGGGGAAATATGAATTACGGAACTCTTTACTTGCAATTTATGTGCGTCCCGAGAACGCACATGTTATGACAATTTGCGTCCACGGAAATATTTCTGCGTCCTGGACGCAGAGGTAAAAAAATCACTGATACACAACAGTCCACACTATACTGTGCCTGCATACACAACAGTCCAGACTATACTGTGCCTGCATACACTTTGCTGTGCCTGCATACACAACAGTCCACACTATACTGTGCCTGCATACACAACAGTCCACACTATACTGTGCCTGCATACACAAGTGCCTGCATACACAACAGTCCACACTACTGTGCCTGCATACACAACAGTCCACACTATACTGTGCCCGCATACACAACAGTCCACACTATACTGTGCCCGCATACACAACAGTCCACACTATACTGTGCCCGCATACACAACAGTCCACACTATACTGTGCCTGCATACACAACAGTCCACACTATACTGTGCCCGCATACAACAGTCCACACTATACTGTGCCCGCATACACAACAGTCCACACTATACTGTACCCGCATACACAACAGTCCACACTATACTGTGCCTGCATACACAACAGTCCACACTATACTGTGCCCGCATACACACTATACTGTGCCTTCATACACAACAGTCCACACTATACTATGCCTGCATACACAACAGTCCACACTACTGTGCCTGCATACACAACAGTCCACACTATACTGTGCCTGCATACACAACAGTCCACACTATACTGTGCCTTCATACACAACAGTCCACACTATACTGTACAAGTCCAACTCTTAAATACATGCTTTAATAACCTTTAAAGCTACCCCATTTTAATGTCTGATCGTATAATGGTATACTAATTCTAACAGACTCTACTGCCCAACCAGTCTCTAACCCAATCTTTAACAATCTCTCCCGAACTCTCCTAAACACCCCAGTATATACTTCAGGGCCGTCGTTTGATCGTTTTTGGGGCCCTGAAAAGTATATATTTTTTCCCTTTTTCCTGTGAAAAATTCCCCTTAAAAAAAAAAAATATTAGAAAATGTTAAACTCCTATACAGGAAAACAGCATACTTTTTGTAATTTGGAATGGTACATTCTTGGTGCCACTTAAATAATAAAAAAACCGGATATATAATTGATGCAAATTTTGTAGCAAAAAAAAATCACCTTTCCTTTAAAATCGACGCAAAATTCCCCCCTCTCACTGCCCCGACCCCATTCCCCCAATACAGAAAGACGGCCCTGTACTTGCATGCATGTGCAAGCCTCCTATTGGTTGTTTAGTTATTCAATAGGTCGTAATAAAATATACTGCTATTAAAGAGAGCTATCACAAATTATAGAATATTAGGTAAATTACATTAAAGGGCTTGATAGTGTTACACATACACAGCAGTCCAGACTATACTGTGGCCTAGCGGGCAGTGGTACACATTAGGAATACACACTCTACTTATTGATTTAACTGATATATTTTGAATGTTCAAGACAAAGGTGTCTCATAAGTCAAAATTAACTGGCCCTTTCAATAGGTGTGACACTATAATAAACAACACTTTACTTGACTTTATAATGCTGGGTTAAATATTTGCTCTTTTACAACATTATGTCCTTTTAACCAAAGTTATTTAAATATCTGCAACCTACGGTAAAAGAGTATGAGAGTGGACCTTTGGAAATGGTCGAACAGGATAAATAAGAAATATTGCAGTCTCGGTTTGATGGAGACTGTTCATGAATGGTAGTGAAATATCTTTGCTTTATGCCCCCTAGCCCCGGGTTGAGCAGAACTCAATATTCATAAAATCAATAGTACAGAATTTTAACCATCCCCGAAGAACGAAATAAGCGGTTATGAAGCTTGCCAGTTGAAGTCTGGCGAGCTTCCCGCATCTTCTCTATCACATGACTGGTCACCTGATCTATGACGATTTCTACTGCTTGGGATTTTCCCAGTATGAATCAGAATTTCCCGAAATTCGTCAGCATTTCGCTGTATGTTTCTAATTTCCGATGGTGCTGTCGTTTCGCTACCTTTACCTGTCCTCAATTTGTGTAATTATTTCGCATGTTGTACAATCATTTTTCCTTTGTCTTACAAAAACCAGCTTCAGCAACCAAATTAAAAAAAAAAGATTCTTCCGTATGCTACAAAATTTGATCAGAACATCCAAATCACTTGTCGTCCATATTCCTGTAGATTAATTGAAGTGTATTTTACACGGCTATATTTCCTATATTTTGGTGGTCGTATTTTCTCTCTAAATCGCAAACTGACCTTGACCTTTCACAGCTGTTCTCTCAGGAGAAACTTAAGTTACACAAATTTGTTAAAATAGGATATAAAATTGTACTATACATATAACATCTACATGTGGTGGTGACCTTGACATTTAGGTTTAAAAGGACTGAAAAAACAACATGGAAAACTAAGTGTTAAACATTTGCTCTTTTTTCTTTCTTTCAGCAACATAACTTAAACGATTGGATCAGTATACATGTATTATTTATTACTTCTTTTTGGGAAAGGCTCATCAAATTAATTTTGTTAATAGTTGAGCTATTGGGTTTTTTGTGGTTAGACTCAGCGCGGCCTTTCAGTTTTGAGACTTCAAAAAGTCGAGTGCTGTCCTTTTGACGGCTGTTTTTATTTCCATTTATATTTTTAATAGTTTTTGAGTTTTTTTCATTTTTGCTCGAAATGTTTAAAGCATATGCGCATGATTGCCTTTTTGTTAGCTGGGTTGTTGAAAAAAAAATTGGCTTATAGATTGGCGTAAACCTGGCAGGCATCCACATTATTATTATTTTTCAGTAGTACCATGTCCGATATTCATCAAGCTTTAACAGCACCTTCTCATCTTCTTCATACCCATGACCTACACTCCCTCCAAAACATACATTTGTGGGTGTGGAGGGGGGGACATCAAGCACTTACCATACCCTGAAAACTGGGTCACTATGACCTACTTTCTCCAAAGTATACGTTAGTTAACCTTTTTGTTTAAGTTGCGGGGGGATGGGGGGACTTTGTTTTTGTTATATTGCAGCAGTACTATGTTCGATCTTTATCAAACGTTAACAGCATTTTATTTTCTTCAAGCTCTTGCCATACCCTGAAAATTAGGTCACTTGTCCCATACTTTCTCCCAAATATATGTAACATGTGTGGGAATTTATTTTTGTTATATCTCAGCATTACCATATCTGATCTTCATCAAATTTTAACAGCGCCTTCCTGTCATCAAGTACTTACCATACCCTGAAAACTAGGTCATCGTGACATACTTTCAGCAAAATAATCATTACATTTACCTTTTTGTTTAAGTTTGTTGTTTGTCACTAAATGTTAACTTTTTTGTTTAAACATACCATTTCTCAGCATTGCCATGTCCAATAAACTTAGACGGTATCCTCACCAAACATTACACCTGAAAACCCGACTTTAACACCTCTAGGCGTTACCTCTTGTTTACAATGTTTTTGTATAACTTTAATTTACAGAATAAACAGTGATTTTATGTTGGTGCTGTTTAAAATAACACTTACCTGTTTAAGGTCAAATAAAAGTGTTAAAAAAATGGTTGCATCTTATCTGACCAATAGACCTTACATGTACAAGTTGGCCAGTATAATTATGTACTATCTGGCCAATATAAGTGTGTACTATCTGGCCAATATAAGTGTGTACTATCTGGCCAATATAATGTATGTACTATCTGGCCAATATAATGTATGTACTATCTGGCCAATATAATTTATGTACTATCTGGCAAATATAATTTATGTATGTACAATCTGGCCAATATAAGTGTGTACTATCTGGCCAGTATAATGTATGTACTATCTGGCCAATATAATGTATGTACTATCTGGCCAATATAAGTGTGTACTATCTGGCCAGTATAATTATGTACTTTCTGGCCAATATAATGTATGTACTATCTGGCCAATATAATTTATGTACTATCTGGCCAATACAAGTTATGTACTATCTGGCCAATATAATTATGTATGTACTATCTGGTGCTAATTCTTGAGACTTTGGTTGTAGAGGAATCTTGTATGTTACAGGGACAGTCCCGGTCGCTCGATCCCATCTTTGTGACCCGTGCTGGTGCATATCTTTTGCAGCAGTTGAATGTGAAATATATTGTTTTGCAGATCTATCTTAAGTGTTCAAATTTAATTTTGTTACCAGAGCTGTAGATAATTTTTGACTTCAATGAGTATTTACTCGTCAAGATTCCAAATGAATGAGTATGAAGGAAGACATTTAGAATAAAAATCAAACATGTTTAAATAGTTCATGCTTCCAAAATGTATGTGAATCCTAAATATTAATACATTTTAAAAGAAACATCCATTCTGGTTAATTGATGTAAAAGTGAAACACTGTTTGGCCTTTGTTAATAGACCAGTGCTCAGTTGGAAGTCCACAGGACAACACATACAAATACAATACTGATGACTTTGAAAAGTTTAGCGTATTGTTTTAAAAAAACTGAGGTTATGAAAGAGAAGTAAGAGTAAAATACCCAGCTTATCTACAGCTCTGCTGATACTCAAATACTCAGCTTATCTACAGCTCTGCTGATACTCAAATACTCCGCTTATCTACAGCTCTGCTGATACACTCAAATACTCCGCTTATCTACAGCTCTGCTGATACACTCAAATACTCAGTTTATCTACAGCTCTGCTGATACTCAAATACTCAGTTTATCTACAGCTCTGCTGATACACTCAAATACTCCGCTTATCTGCAGCTCTGTGGATACACTCAAATACTCAGCTTATCTACAGCTCTGCTGATACACTCAAATACTCGGCTTATCTACAGCTCTGCTGATACTCAAACACTCAGCTTATCTACAGCTCTGCTGTTACACTCAAATACTCAGCTTATCTACAGCTCTGCTGATACACTCAAATACTCAGCTTATCTACAGCTCTGCTGTTACTTATTTCTGGGGTTTTTATGTCTTTCTAGAGTTGATTGTATGCACTATTGGATTTACTTTATATAACAGAATTTGCAAAAGCTCTGCAGGTGAGAAGGTTCTAGGCCCATTCTGCATATTTTGTATCTAGATGTAAATGGAGAGTGGGCCTGGGATGTTTATTCCTGTTTTGCCATATAAACTTTGTGTTGGTGTGCTGTAAAACCCTGATTCAGCAATGAAACTGTTTTGCATTACCACATCAGACCAGGAGTCCAATAACATCTGAGATATCTAACCATGTCTCCAATGACTCCAATGACATCTCTTATGTCTCTTATGACATTTACCATGCCTCCAATGACATCCTCCAAGTCTCCAATTACATTTACCATGTATCTAATGACATAGCCCATATCTCCAATGACATCCCATGACTCCAATGACATCTCCCATGTCTCCAGTGACATTGCCCAGGTCATCAATGACATCCCCATGTCTTTGCTGACATCTCCCATGTCTCCAATGACATCTCCCATGTATCCAATGATATCTACCATGTCTCCAATGACATTTACCACATCTCCAATGACAACTCCCATGTAACCAATGACATCTCCCATGTATCCAATGATATCTACCATGTCTCCAATGACATTAACCATGTCTCCAATGACAACTCCCATGTAACCAATGATATCTCCCATGTCTCCAATGACAACTCCCATGTATCCAATGACATCTCCCATGTCTCCAATGACAGTTCTTATGTCTCCAATAACATCTACCATGTCTCAGTGACATCTCCCATGTCTCCAGTGACAACTCCCATGTAACCAATGGCAACTCCCATGTAACCAATGACATCTCCCTGGTCTCCAATGACATCTCACATGTATACAATGACATCCCCATGGCTCCATTGGGCATTTCCCATGTCTCCAAGGACAACTTTTATGTCTCCATTAACATCTAACATGTCTCAGTGACTTCTCCCATGTCTCCAGTGACATCTCCAATGTCTCGAATGACGTCTCCCATGTCTCCAGTGACATCTCCCACAACTAGTAATATACCCCATGTCTCCAATGACATATCCCATGTCTCAAATGACATATCCCATGTCTCCAATGACACCTACCATGTCTCCAGTGACATATCTCGCATGTCTCCATGTTCCAATGACATATCCCATAACCCATTAGGCAACATAATTCATCATTCCGTCTTTTGTGAACTCAGTGCTGGTGCATATCTTTTGCAAGAGCTGAATGTGAAATAAATTGTTTTTGTATCTCAAACTTTAATGTTCAAATTAAAATATGTAATGCTAATTTCTTAAGGTTCATATAATTTTATGTACTATTTGTCTTGTGTACTATTTGAATTTACTTTGTACATTACCAAAGAATTAGCATGCATTGATTGTTAAATACCAAGTTATAAATACAATATATAGAATGTTTTAATTTTAACGAGCTTTTCAGTCATCATGTTGAAATTGGGAAGAACTATTTCATGTGTTTAGTGGAGGAATTTCATTTAATTATTTTTATCAGTCATTTAACAGTTTTAATAAAGTGATGCAAATAACATGTAAATGTCCAAGTATGTATACATTAATGGTGGTAGCCCGGTGTGGTTCCTGTGCTAGAAAGAATAGGGCAACTGATTATCCACACCCCTCTCCTCCTGAATTCATATTCATTTGTCATTTTTGCCATGTTCAATAAAGGTCATCATCATCATCATCGTCGCTGTATTGTTTCAGGTGTTACTCAGCGATTGCAGAAAACAGTGATCCTAAGTGGCTCCAGCAATAATGTGTTCACATTAGAATTTGCAGTAACTCTGCAGTTTTGCAGGTGAGAATGTTCTATGCCCATTCTGTATATTTTTATCTAGATGGAAATGGAGCGAGGGCCTGGAATGGTCTTGTTGGCGCCATATAACCTTCCTGTGTCGGTGTGCCATAACCCCCAATTCAATTCATGATGTAACTTCCAAGTGATTTCATTAAGTGGTGGGAAAGCTTGTACTAGCAGGATTTTATAACGGATATTTCGACAATAAAACGTGTTTATCGCATTTGTTCAGTACTGTTTAAAATTACCATTAAATGTTTTAAATTTACAGTATGCAAACTTTTTAAGCCGAAATTTAGGTTTTATTTCATACTCCCGCCAACCCCGTTTTCTCTTCTTGCAGAAGGGGTTGGATGGGGTATGAAAGTTAATACTCGACCACGTAATGTATTTATAACTTATCATGTGCCATTTCATATCTTCCATGTAAATAGTCATGTAACATTTCATATCTTCCATGTAAATAAATCTTCCATGTAAATAGTCGTGTAACATTTCATATCTTCCATGTAAATAATCGTGTAACATTTCATATCTTCTATGTAAATAATCGTGTAACATTTCATATCTTCTATGTAAATAATCGTGTAACATTTCATATCTTCCATGTAAATAGTCGTGTAACATTTCATATCTTCCATGTAAATAATCGTGTAACATTTCATATCTGCCATGTAAATAATCATGTAACATTTCATATCTTCCATGTAAATAATCATGTAACGTTTCATATCTTCCATGTAAATAATCATGTTGCATTTTATTAAATCTTGTTATAATAAATTTATAATTTATTAAAACTTGTCATGTTTTGTCCTTTTCCATTATAGATCATTGGCATAGTTAGACATAAAGGGAAGTGCAAGTCTGAAATGAAAAGCAAAGCTTCATTTTGGAAACTGTGTTTTGCAAGTTCTGGTGTATTTGTCAGAGATATTCTTTTTAGCTCGCCTGAAGTGGTACCTAAGTGAGCCATTGTGACCGCTTTTTATCCGTCGTAACTGTCCATTCATCAGTCTATTAAATATCGCTAAAACGATTCGCACAGACTGCTTGAACAATTTTGACCAAACTGCAAATTTTATGGATAATTCCTAGGACAGTGGGTTTTGTGTTAAAATTAGGTCATTGCAAATTCCAAGATGGCCACCATTACTATAAATGGTGTAACCTAAATAATACTTCTCAAAAACAACTACACAGATTTCAAGTTTTTGTGTTGCCTGTGTCGTCATCCTTCGGTCCCTCACACTTTTAACCTGCAACTCATAACTTGGCAAAATATTAACCTATGGTCATGAAACATTATACAGTTCTTATCAATTATCCAATGCAGATTTATGCCCCTTTTCATAAACTTCAACGCTTCAACACTTAAAAAAAAAAACTGCTCCATAATTCATGAATGTCCTCAAACCTTGCTGAAATAAGCACATAGCAGGCAACAGAAGGGTTCCGTGGAACACCCTTTTAGTCAGCTCCACTAATCACAGATCAGCAGAGCTTATACCGTGGTGTGTCGTCGTCCGTCCATCCTTTCGCAAACATTTTTTGTGTAGACTATTCCGCTGAAAGTACCGGATGGATTTTCATGAAACTACAGGAATGTTACTGTTGTTACAAAAATGATTTTCATTTGAGAAATATTGAAAATAAGATGTTTTTACTCTTGACAACTGTAATGGGCTGCTTGGACTTCAAACATGGAAGTATCAATATCAAGTGGAGATGTGCATACTGTCATGACGTTCCGGTTCAATAATTTTCCACTGAGTTGTGGCCCTTTGTGTTTTTAATGCATTTCATACTTGATAGTCAAATAGAAATTCTTGTCCGGGCTTTTTCTCTATAATATATGTCTATATACCTTATAGGAACAAAGTCTTGTATGTTTACTCACCCCCCAACAAGGTGCCAGAGAGGGGTATTTGTCCAGTGACAGTTCTAATCGTGACATTCCTGTTTGATATTTTTCCACTGAGTTTTGGCCCTTTGTATTTTTAATGCATTTCATACTTGGTAGTCAAATAGAAAATTCTTGTCTGAGCTGTTTCTCTATATGTCTATATATCTTATAGGAACACAAAGTTATAGGAACACAAAGTCTTGTATGTTTACCCACCTCCCAACAAGTTGCCAGTGGGGATATTTGGCTGGCGACAGATGAAGACTTTACCTGACAACTTCCTGGGGCTATTAATCTTTCAATGTATAAGGTCTTCAACAATGTAACTTTGTACACATCTGCAACATGATCCAATGAATACATCATTCTGATAAAGGCCCATAACTTTCTGGTTCATATTTTTTGAAAAAAAGGTTTAACCTGGAACGTAACCTTGCCTTTTAGAAGTGATTGTGACTAATAACTTCCAAAATTTAGGTCTTAATGAAACGACGGGCGTATGTGCCCCACTATTCAATGCTCTTGGCATATTAAAATAGCGGACTTGTTAAAAAACTAGACATTGGAATATAAACAGCAGAGTTGTTGCTCTTAAATTATTTAAAAATGCTATATTTTGTTTCATTAGCACTCTAGCACCACAAGTTGTCTCAGCCAGAACTCCTAAACTACTAAGGCCATAAAAAATAAATTAACTGGTTCTCAGGCCTGCCCGCATGTCTTTTTTTGGTGCCGCATTGCCGATTTAATCTCAAAAGTAATAAAATAAAAATTGGAAATGCGCTACCGAAATTTCGAAAAAAAATTTAGGCATCCAAGTTTGTGCCGGTTTTTACATGCAACTACCTCAGGGGAATCCCCTTGTGGGTAGACTGGTGCGCGGCCGACTATCTGCCCCTCTGCTTGTAGCTTGTGAGTGTTGCAGTCGTACGGGTACCAATTCAAGTGTCTAATCGACAAAGTTTCACAACAACATGCAATAGTTCATGCGTGATCTAATACAAATATACGGACTTATTGTGATTGAAAAAGAAGCATAAGTCGGGAAGAAAAGATAAGGTAATGATCGACAATAGAGATGAGCTGATCCAACTGGTTATTGCACATGTATTTCGAGATATTTTGCATCAATACATGTATTGGAATTAAAAGTTTGGATAAAAAAAAAATCGCCCGCGTGTCTGTTGACCACTGTAAAATTGTAAAAGAAAAACGCGCCCGCCCGCATCTCTTCTCAGAAAAAATAGCCTGAGAACCAGGTAATTAATTTTTTGTGGCCTAAATGAATTTTGATAAAACTACAGAAAAGTTTGTCATGCAATTGTCTCTCTATCAATGATTTACAGCAACCTACACAAATTCTCTCGAGATAGATCCTTATCTTGCCTTTTGTTGTTTTTAGTTCTGACTTTTATCATGAATATTAAACATTATCATGAGGGCCCGCCAATGCAATAATTGGTCCATATGGGGTAAATAAGGTTTTTTATTACTGGGTCCCACTGGGAGCTCGACCTGTAAGAGAGAAAGTGTCGATTCTTAGGAATGGCGGGAGGTGTACAGTACTGGTTCTACCCAGAAAAAGTGGGTGGTCTGCCTCCACCACAAAAAAATCGACTGTCATATATAACCCTACATGTTTTGAAAATGACGTAAAAACACCACACAAATCATTACTGGATCATGGGTCATGCCCTTTCATCTACTGACCCTAAACTATATGGGAATTAGGTTTTAAGGCAACACATGAAAGCTTATATGGCACCTAACAGGAATGAACATGCCAGGCTCATCCTCCATTTACATCGAGATAAAATATGGAGAATGGGCATATAACATTCTAGCCTAAAGAAATGCAGAGCTGCAAATTCTTTTGTAGACACTTCAGTTCCGCTGGAGCCACGTTTAATGTTTTTCTGCAACTGTTCTAGTGATTTGAGCGAGATGGCACCTAAAACAATGCAGGGGTCACGATGAAGACCTTTAATGAGGATGAACAAAAAATGATAAAATGAACATGAATTGGTGGGTGGGGGTACTACCCCTCTGCCTACCCCCTAATGTGATCTGCAGTGGCCCTATTTTTTGCCTGGGAACCACACGGGGCTGCTCGAGTTAATAAAAGGGTTATCATACAGATAAGGTTTTTCATGGATCAGATCATGGCGACCTTGACCTTTGAACTACTGACCCCAAAATGGATAGAGGTTATCATGGCCAGTCTACCCATGGCATTTGACATTGGTTTCAGAAGTCAAGGAGTAAACGTACCAATAAGGCTTTTCAGGATCGGGTTCCGCTGGAGCCACGTTTAATGTTTTTCTGCAACTGTTCTAGTGATTTGAGCGAGATGGCACCTAAAACAATTCAGGGGTCATGATGAAGACCATTAATGAGGATGAACAAAAAATGATAAAATGAACATGAATTGGTGGGTGGGGGTTCTACCCCTCTGTCTACCCCCTAATGTGATCTGCAGTGGCCCTATTTTTTGCCTGGGAACCACACGGGGCTGCTCGAGTTAAAAAAAGAGTTATCATACAGATAAGGTTTTTCATGGATCAGATCATGGCGACCTTGACTTTTGAACTACTGACCCTAAAATGGATAGAGGTCATCATGGCCAGTCTACCCATGGCATTTGACATTGGTTTCAGAAGTCAAGGAGTACTCGTACCAATAAGGCTTTTCAGGATCGGGTCATGACGGCCATTGACAACTGACCCCAAGGATTCATCCTCACATCATAATAGTCTCCCCATAAAGTCTAGTTACATTTATAATGAATGGTTTAAAATTATGGAACGGAAACCAATTCGTTAATTTACAGGCAGACAGACGGACAGAATGACTCCTACTAGGGGTCCTAATTATGTCAAAATGTTTTTATTGTTTTCTCTTGTTATTAGCATGTTTGGACTATTTCGTTGATATTTTAGACATACATTTTTGCACTTTTATCAGCGGGCACATAACATTTATATCAGGTTTTGCTGAACAGATTAAATAAGCAATTCCTTTTCATTTGTTCAAGTGTCATTTGTTCAAGCCTATTGCAGAATGGTAGTACATGTAACCATTATCTTATTTATATATCCCAATTAAAATAGGTTGATTCTTACCAATGCAGGAGGTATACAGTACTGGTTCTACCAAAAAAAAAGTGTATGAAGTCTGAAGTCTGAACTGAACTGAATGTTGTTAAACTGCTCATCAACACAGTATAGGTTATTTAAAGCTGCCCCAGAGAGAGGGGAAGGATACATAGGAATCCGGGAACCGTGCCCTACTCTTATTATCGAATAGATTCCTATGGTTCTTTAACGTGCTCGGAGGATAGACCGATACACGGGACCGCACGGTTTACGTCCCCATCCGATGGACGAGGCTAAGGGAAAGTGGCTTGCCAAAGAACACACCGACGGAACTCAGTGGCACCATGGAGAATTGAACCCGGGACCTCCGGTTACAAATCCGCCGCGCTACCGACTGCGCCACGCCAGCCTTCAATACAAAGCGTAATGTTATGAGTGTAATCTATAATGTGTATTATTAACTCCAAACAAAAAACGATCCTCTCTATATTTGGTTTAATAATACATATATAAAAAAGTCAATAACTTAATGATATGGTTGAATGTTGAATTATATTAAAGGGCATATAGCGACACAGCCAAACAATCTTTATTATTAAGAGTTCTGAAAAACTTGGAAAATGGTGAAAGAATTATCAAAATCGGATGATAAACAAAGAAGATGTGATCGTTTGAAGGTTCTGTAGAAACGGATATGGAAGCCGCCATTTTTAGAGCTATGACATCACAGTTCTAAATGACCATATATGGAATATTGATAAATATGAAAAATTACTCATTTACAGGGGAAAGAATTAAAGTAACTGTTTGAAGAATATGTATAACTGATGTCAATAATGCTTTATATGTCCAGTTAAGGAGTTTGCATTCATTTGCAGTGATTTGCTTTGCTTTAAATGATATTGATCAATATTCCATATATAGTCATATGGAACTATGATGTCATAGTTTTCAAAATGGTGGCTCCCACATCCATTTTAGTACAACCTGCAAATGATCATATATTTTTTGTTTATCATCCGATTTTGATAATTCTTTCACCTTTTTGCAAGTTTTTCAGAACTCTCAATAAAAGAGCATGTTTGGCTGTGTCGCTACATTCCCTTTCAATTGTCATATGATTTATATAAATCATTAATGCATGATCATAGTACTTAAAAAGCAATCGAGGTGGCCAGTTATAATATCAGTTTATTTTAAATGGAAGGTTCCTAAAGCAATCGAGGTGGCCAGTTATAATATCAGTTTATGTTAAATGGAAGGTTCCTAATAGGAAATACTACTGTTTGGAAATATATTCTTAACAAATGGCCTAAGCACCCAGTCGTATAATTGTTATATAATGTATTACTCGTTGTTTTGCAGTTCAGCCGTATCTGTAATCAAGCATAACTTGCACTTAACATTACCACTCATGAAAATACTCAATAAAACCGCGTCTGCTAATTTTATCACGTGTTGTGTTTGTTGCTTCCAATGGATCCACTTTTCAGTATTTATTGAATTCACACTAGAGTTTGTTTAGTGCTATGTGGCGGCCGTAAAAAGTCGCTCCGGCTGCAAATCAGTAGTGTTATTACTTACTGGTCCTTTGGGATCATCAAGCCCAAGCTTTGTGGCTTTAATGTAGAATATCGCTGAAGCCGGTGCTAGGAGGCGTGAGAGGTGTTGCATCTTATAATTACCTCTCATGAACAGACTCAATAAAACCGAGTCTGCTACTTTTCTCTCTTGTTTGTGTTTTTTGCTTCCAAGGTAGCCACTTTTCAGTATTTATTAAAGTGACAAAACAGTAAGAATATTATTGACATATTCTAAGGTAGGTACTTAGCAATTTTGGCTATCATATATAATAAATACTGAATAGAGGATTCCTTGGATGCAACAAACACAACCATAAGAGAAAGTAGCAGACCTGGTTTTATTGAAGAAACATATTTGAAATAAGTATGTTTCAATCAAGTTAAATTTGTTAATATTTAATAAATGCAGAAAAGTGGATCCCTTGGAAGCAACAAACACAAACAAGAGAAAAAAAGTAGCAGACTCGGTTTTATTGAGTCTGTTCTATGCTACACCAAACTTCACTCATATCCTGTTGTCATCCCAAGTGAACGGGACAGTGTAAATAAAGGAATTCCCGCCAGGGTGTATTCTAACAAACTAGGCAACATCCGTAGGCGATATACGTATAACACAAACTCGACTAGAATCTCTAAAAAAGAGCACATATGTTGAAAACAAAATAGCCCATAAGTAGTTGCTCAGGGAACATGTTCGTCTAGGTGGAGATAATTAACAATGTCAAAATTAAAAGCATCTCTCTTTCACAGATTTTGGTTATTATTTCTCCATTTTTAATCGAGCGATGTAAATTGAGAAAAGAAGCGACATTATCAAAAATATTAGTTTTGTTGAGATGATGCTCTTTAGGTAAGATATTATTAACCATATCAGCATGCCAATGTTCAAAATATCATCCAGATATCGACAGTTGTTAAAGGCTTCGATATCATTTGTCTGTGAAAGACTCAACATAAAATCTTTTTCATAGCAATACAAAATCAAAGGACTGAAGTTCCTGAGAGGCGCCTAATTGCACTGTGATTTAGAGTCATTTCCATCATTCAAATTTACACCAAAATGATGACTCTGGAAACAATCAATTCGGACAGTGAATTAGTGAAATATATTATAGCTAGTGTACAGAGTCTTTAGTTTTTATTGCAATTTACCGTAAGTTGAGATCATACTGGCCAATACCAACACTGGTAACTGGTATCATCACGGCCCGGTGGTGTTGGTAACTAGTATCATCAAGGCCCGGTGGTGTCGGTAACTAGTACCATAATGGCCCGCAGGTGTTGGTAACAAGTATCATCAAGGCCCGGTGGTGTCGGTAACTAGTATCATCAAAGCCCGATGGTGTTGGTAACTAGTAACACCAAGGCCCGGTGGTGTTGGTAAGGTGGCGTTGGTAACTAGTACCATCAAGGCCCGGTGGTGTTGGTAACTAGTACCATCAAGGCCCGGTGGTGTTGGTAACTAGTACCATCAAGGACCGGTGGTGTTGGTAATTAGTATCATCAAGGCCCGATGGTGTTGGTAACTAGTACCATCACGACCCGGTGGTGTTGGTAACTAGTATCATCAAGGCCCGGTGGTGAGACGTTGGTAACTAGTATCATCAAGGCCCGATGGTGTTGGTAACTAGTATCATCAAGGCCCGGTGGTGTTGGTAACTAGTATCCTCAAGGCCCGGTGGTGTTGGTAACTAGTACCATCAATGCCCGGTGGTGTTGGTTACTAGTATCATCAAGGCCCGGTGGTGTTGGTAACTAGTATCATCACGGCCCGGTGGTGTCGGTAACTAGTATCATCAAGGCCCGGTGGTGTTGGTAACTAGTACCATCAAGGCCCGGTGGTGTCATTAACTAGTATCATCACGGCCCGGTGGTGTCGGTAACTAGTATCATCAAGGCCCGGTGGTGTTGGTAACTAGTATCATCAAGGCCCGATGGTGTCGTTAACTAGTATCATCACAGCCCGGTGGTATTGGTAACTGGTACCATCACGGCCCGGTGGTGTTGGTAACTGGTACCATCACGGCCCGGTGGTGTTGGTAACTGGTACCATCACGGCCCGGTGGTGTTGGTAACTGGTATCATCAAGGCCCGGTGGTGTTGGTAACTGGTATCATCAAGGCCCGGTGGTGTTGGTAACTGGTATCATCAAGGCCCGGTGGTGTTGGTAACTGGTATCATCAAGACCCGGTGGTGTTGGTAAACCATCGCCTCTCACCGCTGAGGGTTCAAATCCCACCGTGAGCTCGACTTGTGAGGAAATGTCAATTCTTACGGATGGCGTACAGTACTGGTTATACCTAGGAAAAGTGGATGATCTGCCTCCACCTCAAAAAATCGAACGTCATATTTATAACCTTCATGTGTTGAAAATGACGTAAAACACCATACAAACAAACAAATAATTGATTGAATTGGGGTTTAAGGC
>JAWPHD010001182.1:0-349013 GCA_037043455.1 Cyrtodaria siliqua
CAAAGACGAACTGAGGCAATGTTATGTTAAGCGGAACAAAGACGCACTGAGGCAATGTTATGTAAGCGGAACAAAGACGAACTGAGGCAATGTTATGTAAGCGGAACAAAGACGCACTGAGGCAATGTTATGTAAGCGGAACAAAGACGACTGAGGCAATGTTATGTAAGCGGAACAAAGACGCACTGAGGCAATGTTATGTAAGCGGAACAAAGACGCACTGAGGCAATGTTATGTAAGCGGAACAAAGACGCACTGAGGCAATGTTATGTAAGCGGAACAAAGACGCACTGAGGCAATGTTATGTAAGCGGAACAAAGACGCACTGAGGCAATGTTATGTAAGCGGAACAAAGACGCACTGAGGCAATGTTATGTAAGCGGAACAAAGACGCACTGAGGCAATGTTATGTAAGCGGAACAAAGACGAACTGAGGCAATGTTATGTAAGCGGAACAAAGACGCACTGAGGCAATGTTATGTAAGCGGAACAAAGACGAACTGAGGCAATGTTATGTAAGCGGAACAAAGACGCACTGAGGCAATGTTATGTAAGCGGAACAAAGACGCACTGAGGCAATGTTATGTAAGCGGAACAAAGACGCACTGAGGCAATGTTATGTAAGCGGAACAAAGACGAACTGAGGCAATGTTATGTAAGCGGAACCAAAGACGCACTGAGGCAATGTTATGTAAGCGGAACAAAGACGCACTGAGGCAATGTTATGTAAGCGGAACAAAGACGAACTGAGGCAATGTTATGTAAGCGGAACAAAGACGCACTGAGGCAATGTTATGTAAGCGGAACAAAGACGCACTGAGGCAATGTTATGTAAGCGGCACAAAGACGAACTGAGGCAATGTTATGTAAGCGGAACAAAGACGCACTGAGGCAATGTTATGTAAGCGGAACAAAGACGCACTGAGGCAATGTATGTAAGCGGAAAGAAGCACTGAGGCAATGTTATGTAAGCGGAACAAAGACGCACTGAGGCAATGTTATGTAAGCGGAACAAAGACGCACTGAGGCAATGTTATGTAAGCGGCACAAAGACGCACTGAGGCAATGTTATGTAAGCGGAACAAAGACGCACTGAGGCAATGTTATGTAAGCGGAACAAAGACGCACTGAGGCAATGTTATGTAAGCGGAACAAAGACGCACTGAGGCAATGTTATGTAAGCGGAACAAAGACGCACTGAGGCAATGTTATGTAAGCGGAACAAAGACGCACTGAGGCAATGTTATGTAAGCGGAACAAAGACGCACTGAGGCAATGTTATGTAAGCGGAACAAAGACGAACTGAGGCAATGTTATGTAAGCGGAACAAAGACGCACTGAGGCAATGTTATGTAAGCGGAACAAAGACGCACTGAGGCAATGTTATGTAAGCGGCACAAAGACGCACTGAGGCAATGTTATGTAAGCGGAACAAAGACGCACTGAGGCAATGTTATGTAAGCGGAACAAAGACGCACTGAGGCAATGTTATGTAAGCGGAACAAAGACGAACTGAGGCAATGTTATGTAAGCGGAACAAAGACGCACTGAGGCAATGTTATGTAAGCGGAACAAAGACGCACTGAGGCAATGTTATGTAAGCGGAACAAAGACGCACTGAGGCAATGTTATGTAAGCGGCACAAAGACGAACTGAGGCAATGTTATGTAAGCGGAACAAAGACGCACTGAGGCAATGTTATGTAAGCGGAACAAAGACGAACTGAGGCAATGTTATGTAAGCGGAACAAAGACGCACTGAGGCAATGTTATGTAAGCGGAACAAAGACGAACTGAGGCAATGTTATGTAAGCGGAACAAAGACGCACTGAGGCAATGTTATGTAAGCGGAACAAAGACGCACTGAGGCAATGTTATGTAAGCGGAACAAAGACGCACTGAGGCAATGTTATGTAAGCGGCACAAAGACGAACTGAGGCAATGTTATGTAAGCGGAACAAAGACGAACTGAGGCAATGTTATGTAAGCGGAACAAAGACGCACTGAGGCAATGTTATGTAAGCGGCACAAAGACGCACTGAGGCAATGTTATGTAAGCGGAACAAAGACTGAACTGAGGCAATGTTATGTAAGCGGAACAAAGACGCACTGAGGCAATGTTATGTAAGCGGCACAAAGACGCACTGAGGCAATGTTATGTAAGCGGAACAAAGACGAACTGAGGCAATGTTATGTAAGCGGAACAAAGACGCACTGAGGCAATGTTATGTAAGCGGCACAAAGACGCACTGAGGCAATGTTATGTAAGCGGAACAAAGACGAACTGAGGCAATGTTATGTAAGCGGAACAAAGACGAACTGAGGCAATGTTATGTAAGCGGAACAAAGACGAACTGAGGCAATGTTATGTAAGCGGAACAAAGACGCACTGAGGCAATGTTATGTAAGCGGAACAAAGACGCACTGAGGCAATGTTATGTAAGCGGCACAAAGACGAACTGAGGCAATGTTATGTAAGCGGAACAAAGACGAACTGAGGCAATGTTATGTAAGCGGAACAAAGACGAACTGAGGCAATGTTATGTAAGCGGAACAAAGACGCACTGAGGCAATGTTATGTAAGCGGAACAAAGACGAACTGAGGCAATGTTATGTAAGCGGAACAAAGACGCACTGAGGCAATGTTATGTAAGCGGAACAAAGACGCACTGAGGCAATGTTATGTAAGCGGAACAAAGACGAACTGAGGCAATGTTATGTAAGCGGAACAAAGACGCACTGAGGCAATGTTATGTAAGCGGAACAAAGACGAACTGAGGCAATGTTATGTAAGCGGAACAAAGACGCACTGAGGCAATGTTATGTAAGCGGAACAAAGACGCACTGAGGCAATGTTATGTAAGCGGAACAAAGACGCACTGAGGCAATGTTATGTAAGCGGAACAAAGACGCACTGAGGCAATGTTATGTAAGCGGAACAAAGACGCACTGAGGCAATGTTATGTAAGCGGAACAAAGACGCACTGAGGCAATGTTATGTAAGCGGAACAAAGACGAACTGAGGCAATGTTATGTAAGCGGAACAAAGACGCACTGAGGCAATGTTATGTAAGCGGAACAAAGACGCACTGAGGCAATGTTATGTAAGCGGAACAAAGACGCACTGAGGCAATGTTATGTAAGCGGAACAAAGACGCACTGAGGCAATGTTATGTAAGCGGAACAAAGACGAACTGAGGCAATGTTATGTAAGCGGAACAAAGACGCACTGAGGCAATGTTATGTAAGCGGAACAAAGACGAACTGAGGCAATGTTATGTAAGCGGAACAAAGACGCACTGAGGCAATGTTATGTAAGCGGAACAAAGACGCACTGAGGCAATGTTATGTAAGCGGCACAAAGACGAACTGAGGCAATGTTATGTAAGCGGAACAAAGACGCACTGAGGCAATGTTATGTAAGCGGAACAAAGACGCACTGAGGCAATGTTATGTAAGCGGAACAAAGACGCACTGAGGCAATGTTATGTAAGCGGAACAAAGACGCACTGAGGCAATGTTATGTAAGCGGCACAAAGACGACTGAGGCAATGTTATGTAAGCGGAACAAAGACGAACTGAGGCAATGTTATGTAAGCGGAACAAAGACGAACTGAGGCAATGTATGTAAGCGGAACAAAGACGCACTGAGGCAATGTTATGTAAGCGGAACAAAGACGCACTGAGGCAATGTTATGTAAGCGGAACAAAGACGCACTGAGGCAATGTTATGTAAGCGGCACAAAGACGCACTGAGGCAATGTTATGTAAGCGGAACAAAGACGAACTGAGGCAATGTTATGTAAGCGGAACAAAGACGCACTGAGGCAATGTTATGTAAGCGGCACAAAGACGAACTGAGGCAATGTTATGTAAGCGGAACAAAGACGCACTGAGGCAATGTTATGTAAGCGGCACAAAGACGAACTGAGGCAATGTTATGTAAGCGGAACAAAGACGCACTGAGGCAATGTTATGTAAGCGGAACAAAGACGCACTGAGGCAATGTTATGTAAGCGGAACAAAGACGCACTGAGGCAATGTTATGTAAGCGGAACAAAGACGCACTGAGGCAATGTTATGTAAGCGGAACAAAGACGCACTGAGGCAATGTTATGTAAGCGGAACAAAGACGCACTGAGGCAATGTTATGTAAGCGGAACAAAGACGCACTGAGGCAATGTTATGTAAGCGGAACAAAGACGCACTGAGGCAATGTTATGTAAGCGGCACAAAGACGAACTGAGGCAATGTTATGTAAGCGGAACAAAGACGCACTGAGGCAATGTTATGTAAGCGGAACAAAGACGCACTGAGGCAATGTTATGTAAGCGGAACAAAGACGCACTGAGGCAATGTTATGTAGAGACACAAAGACGAACTGAGGCAATGTTATGTAAGCGGAACAAAGACGCACTGAGGCAATGTTATGTAAGCGGAACAAAGACGCACTGAGGCAATGTTATGTAAGCGGAACAAAGACGCACTGAGGCAATGTTATGTAAGCGGAACAAAGACGAACTGAGGCAATGTTATGTAAGCGGAACAAAGACGCACTGAGGCAATGTTATGTAAGCGGAACAAAGACGAACTGAGGCAATGTTATGTAAGCGGAACAAAGACGCACTGAGGCAATGTTATGTAAGCGGAACAAAGACGAACTGAGGCAATGTTATGTAAGCGGAACAAAGACGCACTGAGGCAATGTTATGTAAGCGGAACAAAGACGCACTGAGGCAATGTTATGTAAGCGGCACAAAGACGAACTGAGGCAATGTTATGTAAGCGGAACAAAGACGCACTGAGGCAATGTTATGTAAGCGGAACAAAGACGCACTGAGGCAATGTTATGTAAGCGGAACAAAGACGCACTGAGGCAATGTTATGTAAGCGGAAGAAAGACGCACTGAGGCAATGTTATGTAAGCGGCACAAAGACGAACTGAGGCAATGTTATGTAAGCGGAACAAAGACGAACTGAGGCAATGTTATGTAAGCGGAACAAAGACGAACTGAGGCAATGTTATGTAAGCGGAACAAAGACGCACTGAGGCAATGTTATGTAAGCGGAACAAAGACGCACTGAGGCAATGTTATGTAAGCGGAACAAAGACGCACTGAGGCAATGTTATGTAAGCGGCACAAAGACGCACTGAGGCAATGTTATGTAAGCGGAACAAAGACGAACTGAGGCAATGTTATGTAAGCGGAACAAAGACGCACTGAGGCAATGTTATGTAAGCGGCACAAAGACGAACTGAGGCAATGTTATGTAAGCGGAACAAAGACGCACTGAGGCAATGTTATGTAAGCGGCACAAAGACGAACTGAGGCAATGTTATGTAAGCGGAACAAAGACGCACTGAGGCAATGTTATGTAAGCGGAACAAAGACGCACTGAGGCAATGTTATGTAAGCGGCACAAAGACGCACTGAGGCAATGTTATGTAAGCGGAACAAAGACGCACTGAGGCAATGTTATGTAAGCGGAACAAAGACGCACTGAGGCAATGTTATGTAAGCGGAACAAAGACTCACTGAGGCAATGTTATGTAAGCGGAACAAAGACGCACTGAGGCAATGTTATGTAAGCGGAACAAAGACGCACTGAGGCAATGTTATGTAAGCGGAACAAAGACGCACTGAGGCAATGTTATGTAAGCGGAACAAAGACGCACTGAGGCAATGTTATGTAAGCGGAACAAAGACGCACTGAGGCAATGTTATGTAAGCGGCACAAAGACGCACTGAGGCAATGTTATGTAAGCGGAACAAAGACGCACTGAGGCAATGTTATGTAAGCGGCACAAAGACGAACTGAGGCAATGTTATGTAAGCGGAACAAAGACGCACTGAGGCAATGTTATGTAAGCGGAACAAAGACGCACTGAGGCAATGTTATGTAAGCGGCACAAAGACGCACTGAGGCAATGTTATGTAAGCGGAACAAAGACGAACTGAGGCAATGTTATGTAAGCGGAACAAAGACGCACTGAGGCAATGTTATGTAAGCGGAACAAAGACGCACTGAGGCAATGTTATGTAAGCGGCACAAAGACGCACTGAGGCAATGTTATGTAAGCGGAACAAAGACGCACTGAGGCAATGTTATGTAAGCGGAACAAAGACGCACTGAGGCAATGTTATGTAAGCGGCACAAAGACGCACTGAGGCAATGTTATGTAAGCGGCACAAAGACGCACTGAGGCAATGTTATGTAAGCGGAACAAAGACGCACTGAGGCAATGTTATGTAAGCGGCACAAAGACGCACTGAGGCAATGTTATGTAAGCGGAACAAAGACGCACTGAGGCAATGTTATGTAAGCGGAACAAAGACGCACTGAGGCAATGTTATGTAAGCGGCACAAAGACGCACTGAGGCAATGTTATGTAAGCGGAACAAAGACGCACTGAGGCAATGTTATGTATGCGGCACAAAGACGCACTGAGGCAATGTTATGTAAGCGGAACAAAGACGAACTGAGGCAATGTTATGTAAGCGGAACAACGACGAACTGAGGCAATGTTATGTAAGCGGAACAAAGACGCACTGAGGCAATGTTATGTAAGCGGCACAAAGACGCACTGAGGCAATGTTATGTAAGCGGAACAAAGACGCACTGAGGCAATGTTATGTAAGCGGAACAAAGACGAACTGAGGCAATGTTATGTAAGCGGAACAAAGACGCACTGAGGCAATGTTATGTAAGCGGAACAAAGACGAACTGAGGCAATGTTATGTAAGCGGAACAAAGACGAACTGAGGCAATGTTATGTAAGCGGCACAAAGACGCACTGAGGCAATGTTATGTAATCGGCACAAAGACGCACTGAGGCAATGTTATGTAAGCGGAACAAAGACGCACTGAGGCAATGTTATGTAAGCGGAACAAAGACGCACTGAGGCAATGTTATGTAAGCGGAACAAAGACGCACTGAGGCAATGTTATGTAAGCGGAATAAAGACGAACTGAGGCAATGTTATGTAAGCGGAACAAAGACGCACTGAGGCAATGTTATGTAAGCGGAACAAAGACGAACTGAGGCAATGTTATGTAAGCGGAACAAAGACGCACTGAGGCAATGTTATGTAAGCGGCACAAAGACGAACTGAGGCAATGTTATGTAAGCGGAACAAAGACGCACTGAGGCAATGTTATGTAAGCGGAACAAAGACGAACTGAGGCAATGTTATGTAAGCGGAACAAAGACGCACTGAGGCAATGTTATGTAAGCGGAACAAAGACGAACTGAGGCAATGTTATGTAAGCGGAACAAAGACGCACTGAGGCAATGTTATGTAAGCGGAACAAAGACGCACTGAGGCAATGTTAATGTAAGCGGAACAAAGACGCACTGAGGCAATGTTATGTAAGCGGAACAAAGACGCACTGAGGCAATGTTATGTAAGCGGCACAAAGACGAACTGAGGCAATGTTATGTAAGCGGAACAAAGACGAACTGAGCAATGTTATGTAAGCGGAACAAAGACGCACTGAGGCAATGTTATGTAAGCGGCACAAAGACGAACTGAGGCAATGTTATGTAAGCGGAACAAAGACGCACTGAGGCAATGTTATGTAAGCGGAACAAAGACGCACTGAGGCAATGTTATGTAAGCGGCACAAAGACGCACTGAGGCAATGTTATGTAAGCGGAACAAAGACGAACTGAGGCAATGTTATGTAAGCGGAACAAAGACGCACTGAGGCAATGTTATGTAAGCGGAACAAAGACGCACTGAGGCAATGTTATGTAAGCGGCACAAAGACGCACTGAGGCAATGTTATGTAAGCGGAACAAAGACGCACTGAGGCAATGTTATGTAAGCGGAACAAAGACGCACTGAGGCAATGTTATGTAAGCGGCACAAAGACGCACTGAGGCAATGTTATGTAAGCGGCACAAAGACGCACTGAGGCAATGTTATGTAAGCGGAACAAAGACGCACTGAGGCAATGTTATGTAAGCGGCACAAAGACGCACTGAGGCAATGTTATGTAAGCGGAACAAAGACGCACTGAGGCAATGTTATGTAAGCGGAACAAAGACGCACTGAGGCAATGTTATGTAAGCGGCACAAAGACGCACTGAGGCAATGTTATGTAAGCGGAACAAAGACGCACTGAGGCAATGTTATGTATGCGGCACAAAGACGCACTGAGGCAATGTTATGTAAGCGGAACAAAGACGAACTGAGGCAATGTTATGTAAGCGGAACAACGACGAACTGAGGCAATGTTATGTAAGCGGAACAAAGACGCACTGAGGCAATGTTATGTAAGCGGAACAAAGACGCACTGAGGCAATGTTATGTAAGCGGAACAAAGACGAACTGAGGCAATGTTATGTAAGCGGAACAAAGACGAACTGAGGCAATGTTATGTAAGCGGCACAAAGACGCACTGAGGCAATGTTATGTAATCGGCACAAAGACGCACTGAGGCAATGTTATGTAAGCGGAACAAAGACGCACTGAGGCAATGTTATGTAAGCGGAACAAAGACGCACTGAGGCAATGTTATGTAAGCGGAACAAAGACGAACTGAGGCAATGTTATGTAAGCGGAACAAAGACGCACTGAGGCAATGTTATGTAAGCGGAACAAAGACGAACTGAGGCAATGTTATGTAAGCGGAACAAAGACGCACTGAGGCAATGTTATGTAAGCGGCACAAAGACGAACTGAGGCAATGTTATGTAAGCGGAACAAAGACGCACTGAGGCAATGTTATGTAAGCGGAACAAAGACGAACTGAGGCAATGTTATGTAAGCGGAACAAAGACGCACTGAGGCAATGTTATGTAAGCGGAACAAAGACGAACTGAGGCAATGTTATGTAAGCGGAACAAAGACGCACTGAGGCAATGTTATGTAAGCGGAACAAAGACGCACTGAGGCAATGTTATGTAAGCGGAACAAAGACGCACTGAGGCAATGTTATGTAAGCGGCACAAAGACGAACTGAGGCAATGTTATGTAAGCGGAACAAAGACGAACTGATGCAATGTTATGTAAGCGGAACAAAGACGCACTGAGGCAATGTTATGTAAGCGGCACAAAGACGCACTGAGGCAATGTTATGTAAGCGGAACAAAGATGCACTGAGGCAATGTTATGTAAGCGGAACAAAGACGAACTGAGGCAATGTTATGTAAGCGGCACAAAGACGAACTGAGGCAATGTTATGTAAGCGGAACAAAGACGAACTGAGGCAATGTTATGTAAGCGGAACAAAGACGCACTGAGGCAATGTTATGTAAGCGGCACAAAGACGCACTGAGGCAATGTTATGTAAGAGGCACAAAGACGCACTGAGGCAATGTTATGTAAGCGGCACAAAGACGAACTGAGGCAATGTTATGTAAGCGGCACAAAGACGAACTGAGGCAATGTTATGTAAGCGGAACAAAGACGAACTGAGGCAATGTTATGTAAGCGGAACAAAGACGAACTGAGGCAATGTTATGTAAGCGGCACAAAGACGAACTGAGGCAATGTTATGTAAGCGGAACAAAGACGAACTGAGGCAATGTTATGTAAGCGGAACAAAGACGAACTGAGGCAATGTTATGTAAGCGGAACAAAGACGCACTGAGGCAATGTTATGTAAGCGGAACAAAGACGAACTGAGGCAATGTTATGTAAGCGGAACAAAGACGCACTGAGGCAATGTTATGTAAGCGGAACAAAGACGCACTGAGGCAATGTTATGTAAGCGGCACAAAGACGCACTGAGGCAATGTTATGGAAGCGGAACAAAGACGCACTGAGGCAATGTTATGTAAGCGGAACAAAGACGCACTGAGGCAATGTTATGTAAGCGGAACAAAGACGCACTGAGGCAATGTTATGTAAGCGGTACAAAGACGCACTGAGGCAATGTTATGTAAGCGGAACAAAGACGCACTGAGGCAATGTTATGTAAGCGGAACAAAGACGCACTGAGGCAATGTTATGTAAGCGGAACAAAGACGCACTGAGGCAATGTTATGTAAGCGGAACAAAGACGAACTGAGGCAATGTTATGTAAGCGGAACAAAGACGCACTGAGGCAATGTTATGTAAGCGGAACAAAGACGCACTGAGGCAATGTTATGTAAGCGGAACAAAGACGCACTGAGGCAATGTTATGTAAGCGGAACAAAGACGCACTGAGGCAATGTTATGTAAGCGGAACAAAGACGCACTGAGGCAATGTTATGTAAGCAGCACAAAGACGCACTGAGGCAATGTTATGTAAGCGGAACAAAGACGCACTGAGGCAATGTTATGTAAGCGGAACAAAGACGAACTGAGGCAATGTTATGTAAGCGGAACAAAGACGCACTGAGGCAATGTTATGTAAGCGGAACAAAGACGCACTGAGGCAATGTTATGTAAGCGGCACAAAGACGAACTGAGGCAATGTTATGTAAGCGGAACAAAGACGCACTGAGGCAATGTTATGTAAGCGGAACAAAGACGCACTGAGGCAATGTTATGTAAGCGGAACAAAGACGAACTGAGGCAATGTTATGTAAGCGGAACAAAGACGAACTGAGGCAATGTTATGTAAGCGGAACAAAGACGCACTGAGGCAATGTTATGTAAGCGGAACAAAGACGAACTGAGGCAATGTTATGTAAGCGGCACAAAGACGAACTGAGGCAATGTTATGTAAGCGGAACAAAGACGCACTGAGGCAATGTTATGTAAGCGGCACAAAGACGCACTGAGGCAATGTTATGTAAGCGGAACAAAGACGCACTGAGGCAATGTTATGTAAGCGGAACAAAGACGAACTGAGGCAATGTTATGTAAGCGGCACAAAGACGCACTGAGGCAATGTTATGTAATCGGCACAAAGACGCACTGAGGCAATGTTATGTAAGCGGAACAAAGACGCACTGAGGCAATGTTATGTAAGCGGAACAAAGACGCACTGAGGCAATGTTATGTAAGCGGAACAAAGACGCACTGAGGCAATGTTATGTAAGCGGAATAAAGACGAACTGAGGCAATGTTATGTAAGCGGAACAAAGACGCACTGAGGCAATGTTATGTAAGCGGAACAAAGACGAACTGAGGCAATGTTATGTAAGCGGAACAAAGACGCACTGAGGCAATGTTATGTAAGCGGCACAAAGACGAACTGAGGCAATGTTATGTAAGCGGAACAAAGACGCACTGAGGCAATGTTATGTAAGCGGAACAAAGACGAACTGAGGCAATGTTATGTAAGCGGAACAAAGACGCACTGAGGCAATGTTATGTAAGCGGAACAAAGACGAACTGAGGCAATGTTATGTAAGCGGAACAAAGACGCACTGAGGCAATGTTATGTAAGCGGAACAAAGACGCACTGAGGCAATGTTATGTAAGCGGAACAAAGACGCACTGAGGCAATGTTATGTAAGCGGCACAAAGACGAACTGAGGCAATGTTATGTAAGCGGAACAAAGACGAACTGATGCAATGTTATGTAAGCGGAACAAAGACGCACTGAGGCAATGTTATGTAAGCGGCACAAAGACGAACTGAGGCAATGTTATGTAAGCGGAACAAAGACGCACTGAGGCAATGTTATGTAAGCGGAACAAAGACGCACTGAGGCAATGTTATGTAAGCGGCACAAAGACGCACTGAGGCAATGTTATGTAAGCGGAACAAAGACGAACTGAGGCAATGTTATGTAAGCGGAACAAAGACGCACTGAGGCAATGTTATGTAAGCGGAACAAAGACGCACTGAGGCAATGTTATGTAAGCGGCACAAAGACGCACTGAGGCAATGTTATGTAAGCGGAACAAAGACGCACTGAGGCAATGTTATGTAAGCGGAAGAAAGACGCACTGAGGCAATGTTATGTAAGCGGCACAAAGACGCACTGAGGCAATGTTATGTAAGCGGCACAAAGACGCACTGAGGCAATGTTATGTAAGCGGAACAAAGACGCACTGAGGCAATGTTATGTAAGCGGCACAAATACGCACTGAGGCAATGTTATGTAAGCGGAACAAAGACGCACTGAGGCAATGTTATGTAAGCGGAACAAAGACGCACTGAGGCAATGTTATGTAAGCGGCACAAAGACGCACTGAGGCAATGTTATGTAAGCGGAACAAAGACGCACTGAGGCAATGTTATGTATGCGGCACAAAGACGCACTGAGGCAATGTTATGTAAGCGGAACAAAGACGAACTGAGGCAATGTTATGTAAGCGGAACAACGACGAACTGAGGCAATGTTATGTAAGCGGAACAAAGACGCACTGAGGCAATGTTATGTAAGCGGAACAAAGACGCACTGAGGCAATGTTATGTAAGCGGAACAAAGACGAACTGAGGCAATGTTATGTAAGCGGAACAAAGACGAACTGAGGCAATGTTATGTAAGCGGCACAAAGACGCACTGAGGCAATGTTATGTAATCGGCACAAAGACGCACTGAGGCAATGTTATGTAAGCGGAACAAAGACGCACTGAGGCAATGTTATGTAAGCGGAACAAAGACGCACTGAGGCAATGTTATGTAAGCGGAACAAAGACGAACTGAGGCAATGTTATGTAAGCGGAACAAAGACGCACTGAGGCAATGTTATGTAAGCGGAACAAAGACGAACTGAGGCAATGTTATGTAAGCGGAACAAAGACGCACTGAGGCAATGTTATGTAAGCGGCACAAAGACGAACTGAGGCAATGTTATGTAAGCGGAACAAAGACGCACTGAGGCAATGTTATGTAAGCGGAACAAAGACGAACTGAGGCAATGTTATGTAAGCGGAACAAAGACGCACTGAGGCAATGTTATGTAAGCGGAACAAAGACGAACTGAGGCAATGTTATGTAAGCGGAACAAAGACGCACTGAGGCAATGTTATGTAAGCGGAACAAAGACGCACTGAGGCAATGTTATGTAAGCGGAACAAAGACGCACTGAGGCAATGTTATGTAAGCGGCACAAAGACGAACTGAGGCAATGTTATGTAAGCGGAACAAAGACGAACTGATGCAATGTTATGTAAGCGGAACAAAGACGCACTGAGGCAATGTTATGTAAGCGGCACAAAGACGCACTGAGGCAATGTTATGTAAGCGGAACAAAGATGCACTGAGGCAATGTTATGTAAGCGGAACAAAGACGAACTGAGGCAATGTTATGTAAGCGGCACAAAGACGAACTGAGGCAATGTTATGTAAGCGGAACAAAGACGAACTGAGGCAATGTTATGTAAGCGGAACAAAGACGCACTGAGGCAATGTTATGTAAGCGGCACAAAGACGCACTGAGGCAATGTTATGTAAGAGGCACAAAGACGCACTGAGGCAATGTTATGTAAGCGGCACAAAGACGAACTGAGGCAATGTTATGTAAGCGGCACAAAGACGAACTGAGGCAATGTTATGTAAGCGGAACAAAGACGAACTGAGGCAATGTTATGTAAGCGGAACAAAGACGAACTGAGGCAATGTTATGTAAGCGGCACAAAGACGAACTGAGGCAATGTTATGTAAGCGGAACAAAGACGAACTGAGGCAATGTTATGTAAGCGGAACAAAGACGAACTGAGGCAATGTTATGTAAGCGGAACAAAGACGCACTGAGGCAATGTTATGTAAGCGGAACAAAGACGAACTGAGGCAATGTTATGTAAGCGGAACAAAGACGCACTGAGGCAATGTTATGTAAGCGGAACAAAGACGCACTGAGGCAATGTTATGTAAGCGGCACAAAGACGCACTGAGGCAATGTTATGTAAGCGGAACAAAGACGCACTGAGGCAATGTTATGTAAGCGGAACAAAGACGCACTGAGGCAATGTAATGTAAGCGGAACAAAGACGCACTGAGGCAATGTTATGTAAGCGGCACAAAGACGCACTGAGGCAATGTTATGTAAGCGGAACAAAGACGCACTGAGGCAATGTTATGTAAGCGGAACAAAGACGCACTGAGGCAATGTTATGTAAGCGGAACAAAGACGCACTGAGGCAATGTTATGTAAGCGGAACAAAGACGAACTGAGGCAATGTTATGTAAGCGGAACAAAGACGCACTGAGGCAATGTTATGTAAGCGGAACAAAGACGCACTGAGGCAATGTTATGTAAGCGGAACAAAGACGCACTGAGGCAATGTTATGTAAGCGGAACAAAGACGCACTGAGGCAATGTTATGTAAGCGGAACAAAGACGCACTGAGGCAATGTTATGTAAGCAGCACAAAGACGCACTGAGGCAATGTTATGTAAGCGGAACAAAGACGCACTGAGGCAATGTTATGTAAGCGGAACAAAGACGAACTGAGGCAATGTTATGTAAGCGGAACAAAGACGCACTGAGGCAATGTTATGTAAGCGGAACAAAGACGCACTGAGGCAATGTTATGTAAGCGGCACAAAGACGAACTGAGGCAATGTTATGTAAGCGGAACAAAGACGCACTGAGGCAATGTTATGTAAGCGGAACAAAGACGCACTGAGGCAATGTTATGTAAGCGGAACAAAGACGCACTGAGGCAATGTTATGTAAGCGGAACAAAGACGAACTGAGGCAATGTTATGTAAGCGGAACAAAGACGAACTGAGGCAATGTTATGTAAGCGGAACAAAGACGCACTGAGGCAATGTTATGTAAGCGGAACAAAGACGAACTGAGGCAATGTTATGTAAGCGGCACAAAGACGAACTGAGGCAATGTTATGTAAGCGGAACAAAGACGCACTGAGGCAATGTTATGTAAGCGGCACAAAGACGCACTGAGGCAATGTTATGTAAGCGGAACAAAGACGCACTGAGGCAATGTTATGTAAGCGGAACAAAGACGAACTGAGGCAATGTTATGTAAGCGGCACAAAGACGCACTGAGGCAATGTTATGTAAGCGGAACAAAGACGCACTGAGGCAATGTTATGTAAGCGGCACAAAGACGAACTGAGGCAATGTTATGTAAGCGGAACAAAGACGCACTGAGGCAATGTTATGTAAGCGGAACAAAGACGAACTGAGGCAATGTTATGTAAGCGGCACAAAGACGCACTGAGGCAATGTTATGTAAGCGGAACAAAGACGAACTGAGGCAATGTTATGTAAGCGGCACAAAGACGAACTGAGGCAATGTTATGTAAGCGGCACAAAGACGAACTGAGGCAATGTTATGTAAGCGGAACAAAGACGCACTGAGGCAATGTTATGTAAGCGGCACAAAGACGAACTGAGGCAATGTTATGTAAGCGGAACAAAGACGCACTGAGGCAATGTTATGTAAGCGGAACAAAGACGCACTGAGGCAATGTTATGTAAGCGGCACAAAGACGAACTGAGGCAATGTTATGTAAGCGGAACAAAGACGAACTGAGGCAATGTTATGTAAGCGGCACAAAGACGAACTGAGGCAATGTTATGTAAGCGGCACAAAGACGAACTGAGGCAATGTTATGTAAGCGGAACAAAGACGCACTGAGGCAATGTTATGTAAGCGGCACAAAGACGCACTGAGGCAATGTTATGTAAGCGGAACAAAGACGCACTGAGGCAATGTTATGTAAGCGGAACAAAGACGCACTGAGGCAATGTTATGTAAGCGGCACAAAGACGCACTGAGGCAATGTTATGTAAGCGGCACAAAGACGAACTGAGGCAATGTTATGTAAGCGGAACAAAGACGCACTGAGGCAATGTTATGTAAGCGGCACAAAGACGAACTGAGGCAGTGTTATGTAAGCGGAACAAAGACGCACTGAGGCAATGTTATGTAAGCGGCACAAAGACGAACTGAGGCAATGTTATGTAAGCGGAACAAAGACGCACTGAGGCAATGTTATGTAAGCGGAACAAAGACGCACTGAGGCAATGTTATGTAAGCGGCACAAAGACGCACTGAGGCAATGTTATGTAAGCGGCACAAAGACGAACTGAGGCAATGTTATGTAAGCGGAACAAAGACGCACTGAGGCAATGTTATGTAAGCGGAACAAAGACGCACTGAGGCAATGTTATGTAAGCGAAACAAAGACGCACTGAGGCAATGTTATGTAAGCGGAACAAAGACGCACTGAGGCAATGTTATGTAAGCGGAACAAAGACGAACTGAGGCAATGTTATGTAAGCGGAACAAAGACGCACTGAGGCAATGTTATGTAAGCGGAACAAAGACGCACTGAGGCAATGTTATGTAAGCGGAACAAAGACGAACTGAGGCAATGTTATGTAAGCGGAACAAAGACGCACTGAGGCAATGTTATGTAAGCGGAACAAAGACGCACTGAGGCAATGTTATGTAAGCGGCACAAAGACGAACTGAGGCAATGTTATGTAAGCGGAACAAAGACGAACTGAGGCAATGTTATGTAAGCGGAACAAAGACGCACTGAGGCAATGTTATGTAAGCGGCACAAAGACGAACTGAGGCAATGTTATGTAAGCGGAACTAAGACGCACTGAGGCAATGTTATGTAAGCGGAACAAAGACGCACTGAGGCAATGTTATGTAAGCGGAACAAAGACGCACTGAGGCAATGTTATGTAAGCGGCACAAAGACGCACTGAGGCAATGTTATGTAAGCGGAACAAAGACGCACTGAGGCAATGTTATGTAAGCGGAACAAAGACGCACTGAGGCAATGTTATGTAAGCGGAACAAAGATGCACTGAGGCAATGTTATGTAAGCGGAACAAAGACGCACTGAGGCAATGTTATGTAAGCGGAACAAAGACGAACTGAGGCAATGTTATGTAAGCGGCACAAAGACGCACTGAGGCAATGTTATGTAAGCGGAACAAAGACGCACTGAGATGATGATATTTGTGCAGCACAAAGCCAAAACTGAGCCAATGTCATTTAAGCGGTATAAAGACGCAACTGATGCAATGTTATTTGAGCGAAACAAAGACGCACCGAGGCGATGTTATTTAAGCGACACAATGATGCACTAAGGCAATGTAGTTTGAGCGGCACAAACACGCAGGTGAGGCAAGGTTATTTGATCCTCAAAATGACGCACTGAGGCAATGTTGTTTGAGCGGCACAAAGACGCAATTGAGGTAACGTTATTTGATCCTCACAAAGACGCACTGAGGCAATGTTGTTTGAGCGGCACACAGATGCAATTGAGACAAGATTATTTGAGCGGCACAAAGATGCTATTGAGGAAATGTTTTTTGAGCGGCACAAAGATGCAAATGAGGCATTGTTATTTGAGTGACACAAATATGCACTTTGGCAATGATATTTAAGCGACACAAAAGGAAATGATTTTTTAGAGACACAAAGAAAGATAACAATATCGGACAGGGAAAGCAGCATTCAAGGACGACAGTCAACCACAAAACACAAAAACAAACAGACAAACGAGAAGTCAAAAGTAATAAAAGTTGCAAACAACATCACAAACACAAAAAAGTTGAAAATAGGGGTACCGTCTTGGAACGGTCAGTGGCAACAAAGGCCACCGGGTGTTTAAACCGGATCTAGGATGCATCAAACCTCACACTTACCCTACTGTCATCCCATTAAAATAAGTCAGTGTAAATAAAGAAATCCCCGCCATGATCTAATCTCTAACCAACAAGGCAGCATCAATAGGCAATATAAGTAAAACACAAATATGCTCGTGTAAATATAATACAAAAAAAATAGCCTTAAAAGCCACATTGAAGGTACTCAATGACTTGGAAGAAGCCAGAACAACAAGAGAATAAACCATTAAGGGCACGACAAGTAAGATCATGGACAAACATCAAACGCCACCGTCCCATTGGGCTTTAGGTAGGCATCATCATAGGGTCCACAGCCTGTCCGGTAATCGTACAATTAAAGAGGAAAGCATACTGGCGAACTGTAAATGGGTCCACCACCAAGCATGCAGTACGTTGTAAAATGATAGGGTAAAGTGATCATGACCAAGAATCTTAAGAAATTTATAAATCACATCACCATAGAAGTCAGGTTGTTATAGGCCTTGTCGTAGAAGTGTCCTTAAATTACTTTTATATTTGGAAAGAAGATCAGGGTTACGATAATAAAATTTTGCAAAGGTTTTACGAAGTTTATGGTAACGGTAACCCTGATTGAGTACCTTTTTAGTTATACAAAGATTACGAATATTAAAGTCCTCAAATCGAGTACAGCTCTTGAAAAACGAATAAGTTAAGACACATACACCCCATAAGAAGTTGCTCGGGGAACAACCCCATCCAAGTTGGGATAATTAACAATGTCAAAATATAAATCATCCCTCTTGTCATTGATTTTGATAATTATTTCACCATTTTCAATCGAGAGATCTAAATCAAGAAAAGAAGCGTTATTATCAGATATATTAGCTTTGTTAAGCTGAAGTTCTTTAGGATAAATAGTATTAACCATAGTTGGAAAGAAAGGGTTGTCAATGTTCAATATGTAATCCAGATATCGAGAGGTGTCATTAAAGGCTTCGATAACATCTGCCTTGGTATCTGGTGAAATACTCAACATGAAATCTCTCTCATAGCAAAATAAAAACAAATCTGCGACAAGTGGTGCACAGTTCGTACCCATTGGGATACCAACAATTTGTCTATAAGCGGTGGTTCCATACCTGACGAGAATATTATCTAATAGGAAGATGAGTGCTTCACAAACTTCATTGCAAGTCCACATAGTATAATTGTCTAAACTGCCGTTGGTAAAAAAACGCTTTAATATTATTACATACTAAAAATGTAGTATTTGCCATAGCGAATGTTTTAAGAATAAGAGAAATTAGTTGTCTTTAATAAGGTGATGTGGTAAGGTTGTATATAGTGTAGAGAAGTCATAAGTGCTTATTGATGAAACTTGACCTTTATTGAAAATTGTATCGAGAACGTCTCCTGAATTTTTGACAGACCAAAATAAATTAATTCCAGAGTTTTCATAAGTTGTATCACAATATAGTTTAACGTAATCTTTAACGTTTAGTCACCTAAACCTATCCAACCTTTACTCCGGCCGGTATTTAACACCATAGCTATATTGTTCAGGTGCATTTGCCGGTCGTTTTATATACAAATTAAGTATTCCCTAAAAGCGTGCACCGTACATATGTGCAATGTATTTCCGTTACTGAAAAACTCTTTCCTGAAACTAAGCTTAGTGGATTTACTCCCAAAACATTGCATAATATATATATATACAAACACTTTATGGTACATGCTTACATGCACATACTTTGTCATATGTATATTTCATATTTTCTATTTTCTGTACATGGATATTTTTATTTCATGTACTTTTTCTATATTTGCTCCAGTGCATGTTTTTTTTTCTCATGTACTTTTTATATTTTTTTCTAGTATATGTCTTTTTTTTAAAGTACTCATTATATCTTTCTTTATACTTTTTTCTTTTTTTTCGGTTATTTTCATATCGTTAAAACAATGCAAATGCAATACAAATACCTTGTCAGTTTATTATCAATTATATGGTACACCTATTTTGACCGCTGGACCCTTAGAGATCGACCCAGAACAATTGACCTAGACCCCACAAACATTCTTCGACAAAAATACTCTAACGAAATTAACATTCTAAGAATATCGAATATACCGATCGATGATGGAAAGAATACTCAGTCTTGTGTGCCAAGAGCCAATGTCAAAGACATATCTTGAAAGGAAAAAGAAACGCATAATGGGTATTTCCTCTATATAGTATATGTTTAATATGCTACTGCTAATCGAATGGTACAGGGCGGCATTAGGCTTGTACTTTCGCAAAGAAGGTTTAAACAGCACCGAACAAACCAATGGTTACCCCTTTAAAGTTTCATTATCGACAGAATGCGCATTTAGCTAAAACTGGTGAGCAAACTTAGGCTTTAAACGTTGCAATCTCTTAACATTAAACACAATACTGAAATGGATTGACATTTAAGAATTTCTTGTAACAAAGTATACTTTGATTAAAAGGACTACCAAATGACAGAAAAGGTCTTTCTTATATTAGTTGTAGTGAGTTGTAGCTCCTTTCTGCATAAAACACGTTAAGATATATCTGGAATATTACGTGGAATTAGGTGTATACAATAATATAGTATAGGCATTTTTTGACTATGCAGTTCTTCTTCCTTTCAGTTTATATAGACAATTCATACAAACTGATTATAGGTCAAGTTGGAATGATTGACGGGTCTCTTATTTGTTTGTGGTCCAATGTCCAACAGGTGTAGTTTACTATTTTATAATATATGTTTCTTAGTTTGTTCTCTCTCTGTGTGTGTGTATGTGTGTGTGTGTGTGTGTGTTTATCCATGTTGCCGTATTTCAGAAAGAGTCTATACAACGATATAATTTTAAGCGATGTATTTACAAACACAGACTCCTCTTAGATATGTATATACATCTATCTACACAAAATATTCATTGTGTATTATTATTTACAATAGTTATAGATAACTCTTGGGACACGCTTAGATTGCTCATTAAACTTGTCGCAGATTATTATACGGAATGCACCATTTTTTAAAACGTTTAAAACAAACGAACGTTACAAAGTTTTATGCAAGACGGTACTTAATGTACGTTTTAAGTGTCACGTAAGAACTACAAAAAGCAACTTTGGTCGCCTCGGAAGGAAATCATAAGGTGAGGCCACGTCAAAAGAATAACGCTATGAGTGCCTGACATAGAGGGTTAACACCTTTATCCCCCACCCATCCACGATGATGGCTTGTGTGATTATCGTGAACGAGTTTAACAACGCTACTATTGAAAGATGAAACGACACAAACTAGACCGGAAGGTGTGTAATGAATACATGCGAATACCATATACACTAGATACAACAAAAGTTGAACAAATTATTTCCCCTCTTGCTAGCGATTGTTTTCCAGTCAAATGGTATATCACTCAGTGCTTTATTTTCATTAATACAGTTTAGGAAAGAGGTGACCCATGATAATGTCACTGGAATTTAAAAAAACAACACGAATACTGAGGTAACGAAAATAGCTAGGATGCAGAGCAACCTGTACACCTAAAGTAACCCCCTTTAATATCCCACAAAAACTTGAAAGGTCGTATTTGAGACACCTGTCTAATTACCAGGCCTCAATATTATAGAAATGTATATTTCCCAATCTAGTACTTATATGAACGTTGGAGCCGCGCAGTGGAGACACTTATCTATTTACATGACCCCAATATTCCTTGAATTATAAAATACATAATTTTGGAAATGTAATTTTTATTTATTGATTTTTGCAACCTCATGTGTAAAAAGACATTTTATATAGTAATTGCAATACATATTGCGCTAACTAAACACTACTCATTTTTTAAAGAATTATATATTTTTTAATAATTCATATTTTCATTTAAAATTTTAACTGGCGTCGTTTAACAAATATCGCTAGCGATTTATAAAACTTAATCTGCCTTGATTGGACTAAAACCTTGTTGATAAACTTAATAAATTATTGGTATGTGTTTCGGTGATTTCCAGTTTTTTGTATTCATGTTATTTTCAAAAAACCTGGGTGACCGATTATAAAAGTTGAGCAGTGTATAATTGGCATATCATTATTGGTAATCAGTTAATTGGCATATCATTATTGGTAATCAGTTAATTGGCATATCATTATTGGTAATCAGTTAATTGGCATATCATTATTGGTAATCAGTTAATTGGCATATCATTATTGTAATCAGTTAATTGGCATATCATTATTGGTAATCAGTTAATTGGCATATCATTATTGGTAATCAGTTTAATGTTAGAACGTTTTTCAACAAGAATCCGCGGATTCACATGTCTCACCTAAAGGGGGCGGACTTAAAAATAAAAGTAACATGTTGCTTAAATGAAAGTTTGTAAACATTTTAATAACTAAAAACAATAATGTTTACAATTTGCTGATACATGTATGACATTTAAGTGCAGTTGTTTGAAAACAAAATGCCAATCTATAACAACTCATCAGCTTCAAAAAGTAGGTCAAGGTCATAGATGAAATTCAAGCATCCACAAAGATGCACTACCCAAGACACAACTATGTCAAAATAGAATGTTTTGTCTTCCAAAGATTAAGCTATAAACTAGGGATGTAAATCTACAAGTAACTGCCCTTTGCTTAGAGGGTGAAGGTAAAAGATACAACTATAAGCAAAGTTTGAAATGTCTAGTGCATAAGGTTTGTGAAAAAGTGACCTAAACGAAAACGTTGAAGGTAAAATAAGTATTAGGTTATCTGCCCCTTGCTTGGAGGGTCAAGGTCACATCCACATTTGCCCTGGTCACATCCACATTTGCCCTGAACTACCATTCCTATCTTTCCCCGACGAAGAAGACCGCACTGGTCATAACAATTTCTCGGCGAATACTCGGTCCCAGAGTAATCTCTTGCAGTAGGGGAATAAGGTATTTCCCTGCAGTAGGGGAATAAGATATTTCCCTATCTGCCTGTGCCACTCCAACTTGGTCTCTATAATTATATAGTATATTACTGGACCCCGCCCTACCTTGGGATCTTCCCCTATCCTTATATATTTAATGCGGTCCATTATTTGTTTGGGCTCCTAAAGAGTTTGCATTCGTGTATCTCTCAATGGCGAATAACCTCGGGTATCCTCTATATGGAGAACTTGGTCCCCGTGGTTCCCAGTATGGTCTTCGCACCTCGCCAATGTATGCCCCCATATTGGGTAGAATACCCCTGCTCATTAAAACAAAGGTTTTCTTAAGTACTTAGACTGGATGAATTTCTTGGGGGGACGTCCGTGGCCGAGTGGTTAGTGTCTCTGTCTTGAAATCACCGCTGTAGGTTCGATTCCCCAGGGGCATAGACATCTTTATGTGAGGAAGCTATCCTGCTGGCTTGCGGAACGTCGGTGGGTCTACCCAGGTGCCCGCCCGTGCATGAAAAACTAGAGGAAGCTAAAAAGTCGCCATATGACCTTACACCTCTCCATTGAAAATGGTGAAATAATTAGCAAAATATATGACAAGGGAGATGCTTTTAATTTTGATATTGCTAATTATCCCTTAGATGGCGATGTTCCCCGAGCAATTTCTGATGGGGTCTATGTGTCTCAACCTATTCGTTTTTCTAGAGCTTGTACTCGAGTTGAGGACTTCAAAATTCGTAATCTTTGTATAACTAAAAAGCTATTCCATCAGGGCTACTGTTACCATAAACTTCGTAAAACCTTTGCAAAGTTCTATTATCGTAACCCAGATCTTCTTTCCAAATATAAAAGTAATTTAAGAACTCTTTTGCGACAAGGACTACCACAACCTGACTTCTATGGTGACGTGATTTACAAACTTCGTAAGATCCTTGGTCATGATCACTTCCAAACTTTCTTTTGTTAAACTTGTTAAAAGGTTTATCAGCATAGGTTATGACCTATCATTTTGCAACGCACTGCATGCTTGGTGGTGGACCCATTTACAGTTCACCACTGTGCTTTTCTCTTTAATTGTGCGATGACCGGACAGGCTTTGGACCCTATGATGACGTCTACCTAAAGCCCAAAAAGATGATGGCGTTTGATGTTTGTCTGCAGTCTGCAGTATTGTCTTTTCGTGCCCGCGTTTATTCTCTTGTTGCTATGGTTTCTAGGCTAGTGTTTTTTGTATTTATATATACACGAGCATCTTTGTGTTTTACTTATATTGCATATTAATGCTGTCTTTATTTACTTTTTTCGTTTTATTGGGATGACAGTAGGATGAATGTGAGGTTTGGTGCACCCTAGAACATGGTTGAAACCCCCAGCGGCCTTTTTTGCCACTGACCGTTCCAAGGCGGTAGCCCTATTTTCAACCCTTTTATCTATGTGGTGTCTTATTTGGACTTTCATTCATCTTTAAAGTTGTTCTTTGTTTCTGTGTGTGTTTGTGGTTGACTGTCGTCCTTGAACGGTACGTTTCCCGTTCGATTTTTACATCAATATTAGCTGTGGGTGCGACTTTAAAATCCAAATTCAATTTAATTCTTTATTCTAATTATTTACTTCATGTACTTGGTGTAATATGTATTCTTTCCATCTACCCCTGTCGTAGCTTCCTTTATTATCCTTTTTTAGAGTGCACTATGGCTTTTCCGAGAACGTTTGTTACCGGATATCTCTATATGACTCCCTAATAGTACTAGTTTGGATACCCCTATTCATCGGTTCTGTATAAGTCTCCTTACAGTCTGAACATTGATTTTATGGGAATTCTGTAAATACTTATGATTTTATATGTCGCCCCTCACATCCGTGTATTGATCACACCGGGGCTCATTTCTGTTCTCTGTGACTTTTTGGGGCTCCATGGGCTTCCTTTAAAGTTTTTAGGGCTCTATATGCCCTCCTGTAATATCTATGTATTTATCATATGAGGGATCCTTAATGTTTTTTATTGGTGTTGTACTTGGACTGCATTGACGTCTCAGGGTTACCGACTCTTCCAGTGGTTTGAAATTACTCTATGTTGTGATCTGGGCACATTATTAATCGTCGGATAAAGTGAAGGCGGTGCCTCCGGTTTAGTATACCCTTGCGTCCCCACAGAAATTATTTTACGCCTTTATTGGGTTCATGTATCGGTGGACGTCTATTTTCTGTTTTTATAATTTTCTCATTCTCACCATGCCTCATTGCACTAGCTCCATAGACCGCTTCTGGTGGTATAATAATCTGAATGCGCTTTATCCCTATGAGTTGCTCTATCCACTCTTTTGTATAACTCTCTCTTCACATTATCTTCTCCCTCTCTCCTCTGTCAATTCAGATATACTCTCATCGTCTCCCTCTATCTCTCCATCTTCAATTATACTCTGATTTTCTCCCATCTTTCTCTTGACACCCCTCCATCTCTACTACCAATACTTTGTCTCTCTTCCATCACCACTATCTCCCTAATGGTGGTTCCCAATCTATGGAGACTCCAGTAATACTAGCCATTAATGACAACATCATTTGTTTGATTTTTTCTCACTATTGCCATCATACCATCATTATATGATCTAGCTATTGTCTCCATTTGCCTTTGTCTATCATCCTGCAACTCCTGTTTAAATCTACGTTCATCATCTTCTCCTTTATTCCATCGTCTCTTTTCATTGTCTTTCTCCTCTTGTAATCCCTGAATACATGGTTCATATTATCGTCCTTCTACGTTCTTTCTCTTTTATTTCTATCAACTATTTTGCTCTCTCCCTTGCATTATCTTCCAGTAATTCTTTATCGCATTCTGCAGCTTGCCTTCTCATACCATCCTATATTGTTCTTTTTAATTCTCTCTCTCTTTCTCTCTGGTCTATCACTCTCCTTATATTCTCCTCTAACACCTTGTAACAAGATTGACCAAGTGAAGACAACTCACCAAGGGAGAATCAAGACGAAATAAATTTACAAATTTATTTACAGCAAGATGAATATATATACAAATAAATACAAATGACAAAGTAGAAATATCAAAGTTTTAAATCATGTTTAAAATGATGTTCACTACGTTAGATTAAACTGTTCAGATTTATTTCTGGGATATGTATACTATATCACACGCTATCTTATCTCTCAAAGCTATATCTAGCTGAGTCCTTCCGGTACAGTTCCCGGCACTAACACTTCACTCCCGCCTTATATTGCAATCCCGTCCTTAGCGGTTGCTCTTCGTCCCGGTACCACACATACTTCCGGTGACGTTATTCATACGCGACGCCCACTCGCACGATCCTTTCCGGCGATGGCCTAAGTCCCGGTATTACAAATCCGGTGACGTTATCTGCTATCTGCGTAACCAGGCCGTCTTGCCTAGCGTCTCCGTGGCTAACGTCTGGTCTGTCGCCCAAATGGCGAATGCTGTCGTTCCCGCGTCCTATGACGGCGTTCCCAACCTACGACCCCGTAGACCACGCTCCCGACAATACGCTCTACATGCTCTACGCTCCTAGCGTATACGTACGCTCCTAGCGTATACGGCATTTGCCGTAATGATATTGGCCAATGACTACTCTGGATAATGGCTTGCGATCCTGTGACAAGTTCTTACGAGTTCGACACCCATACATACAGTCTCTACACGGATACCTGGTGAAACACGCCATCCATGCAAATGTCATGTTACTCGGACTGCTCGGACTGCACGTAGTGTCGTAATAAGAATTCTATACATTTATTAGGCCCGTACTAGTAAATACTGGCAAATTTACTCATAATACACAGCCTTTAAACTCATAACTTTCTGAATAGTTGATGGATTTTGATGAAATCAACGCCAAAACAACTTATTCTTTATCAACAGATTGAATCTAGTAAAATATCATTTATTAGATAAAGGCATCGATTAAAAGTGATGCGCTTGGCAAAAATCTACCAAAATTCCTAATCAAAATCAGGGAAAATGAGGCCCCGACAAACACAATTAAAAACTCTAAGTAAATATGCACTCATTTTGTAACAACACGTTACCCACTAGGAAAAAGTGGTTACACTTCTTTTAACTTCAAATTGAACCATTTATATACAACATTACAATAGCACTATTTACTAGATTCCTCTACTAGCCTACATTTATCCACAGCACCCTAACTACTGTCCTTCAACTATGATCTACATTACTAATAACTATATGTCCTTAGGTCACTATCACTATCTCCTGTTCTCTCTACCAACATCTCCTCCTCCGCCGTCTACTCCTGGACTATCCTCACTACCGCTTCCATGACTTCGTTTAATAACCGTACTAAGTCTAAAAACACCACTCCTTCTACTTCGACTAGTCTCTAACCATCTTTCTTACCAAATACCTGAACTGCTAACCGCCATCCTTCAGACTTCCTAAACTTGTCTTTTAATCGGTTTACCCCACCTAACGTGTTTACACCAATATTAACTAACCTATTGCTGTCTACCAACACCTTTTTCAATGTACCCCTATTAGTTGTATCACTCCGCGTGAAATCACCAGTTACCTTCTCCGGTACCGCCTTGATCTTTGGTTGACTGTAACATCCTTCTGAACCATCGTATCCGTCGCTACATGTATCTGTATCCCTTAGTCAACTATCTATTGACTGTACTACATCCCGACTTACAACTGGATCTATGCTCCACTGCTAAATGAACTATCGCTTTTGCTGCCCACATCCTTTCTAACCTCTACTGAATCACCATTGTTTATGCTTACCTCTGGAACTAACCGCTTTACCTCTCCTGCATCAACTATCCTAACAGGTTCCTCTATTAATGGCTTTCTATCGCCAAAGTACTAACACTTACATGTGTCACTGTACTGCCACAACTACTATAAGACCTGCAAAATCTACTTACTTCTGAATTTACACCTGGCCAATAAAAAACAACTTCTCCGAATACCTAAATGTCCACCTTTTAACGACTCGTGTGCCATATTAATAACCTTTTCTCGACACTTCTTTGGAACTACAACCTGGTATTCTGTGTTCTGGTCCTTAGACTCATATTCACGGTATAGTAACTGATTTTTATATACAAATCTTACCTTTTAACCCCCCTTACACATCCTGACTTGACCATCGTCCGTTTTCTCTCTCGTGCTGTCCAACGTGACGTCCTGTTTCTGCAGCTCCATTAACTCTGACCTTGTTATATCTAAAATATTACCTGGAACGTTTAACATTCGGTATGGCTTCGTCTCTTGCTTTTTCAGTGCTCTAGTCTGTACTGCATTCACAACATCTTCTGGTCCTGGATAACTCGCTCCTGGAATATTACCTATAACCAAATCATACACCGGTGCATCGATACATAACGCCTCCGTTTGACCCTTGAAATAGGGCGTTTGTACGTCTACTAACGCTACACGAATGTAATGTTCCGACCCATCAGTATACTTACAACATCTCTTACCTTGTAAATATTGGTAATCTTGAACTAAATTTGTTCGTACCATTGCGCAAGTTGTTCCCGTATCTCTCATGACCTTGACCTTCTTTCCATTGACACTACCTTCCTTCGTCGGACAATTGCTTGCCTTACATGCTCCCAACTGCTCCAGACTATCACTGCATACTAATACACAACTCGAACTTTCTGTCCTCTGCATCCGACCACGACCACGACCTCTGTTCCTGCCACGTCCTCTAAAGAAATTGTTACCTCTATCATTCTTGAAAAATGTAGTCGTATTTTCAATACCCGCACTTGTAACTGCATTTCTCTTTTCATCTTCGACTGCTGCAACCCGGTGCTTACCGTCTCTCTTCCTTCAATCAACTGACCTATGGTTTTCACCACAACAATTACATCTCCAATGAGAAAACGAATTATCACTTACCCTTGACGTACTTGAAGACCTTCCCCTATCTGGGTCTGGCTTACTATCTCGACTGCTTCTGTCTTTGTCTCTGTCCAGACTTTCTTGTACCACTACAGACTCACATCTACCTCCTCTTGCATCTGCAAATAGATCTGCTTGCTCTGCCATCTCTGTACCTGTAAATCTCTTCTCCTTTAGAAACAAGTACAACTCCCTAGTGCAAATACCCAATAACTGGTCTCTTAATAAGTAGTCAATAACCGCGTCGTATGTTTTATTAACGCGGCCCAACTGAAACCACCGCTCTAAATAATGCTTATACCTCCGTAAATATTGGACAAACGACTCACCTTTTTCTGGCCTAGCCGTCTTGAATCTCTTCCTAACTCCTTCCTCTGTTAGTTCGAATCTCTTTAACAATGCCCCATTGAGCTTCTCGTAATCCAATGAGTCATCCGTTGGTAACCTGGAATATAAATATAACGCCTTAACTTTTAATAATGCGCTGAGGTGCAACGACCACTCTTCCTTCTTCCACCCTTGTGCATCGGCGTACCTCTCAAACCTCGATAAATAACTGTCCATATCATCTTTATCCTGGTCGAACCATGGCAGTTTTGAACCTTCGATCTTATTAATAGGTTCTTTCATAACATTCTTACCTCGATTAACTTCAGCTAGCTCTAACGCCTGTCTATGCTGCTGGTTTACCATTTCCATCGCCCTTAAAGTTCCTCTTCACGTTGCCGTTGTGCCATCTCTTCTCTCTCCTTTACCCATTCCTGTTCCTTCGATCTCTGCGCATCCCTTTCTCGCTCGACTTCCCATTTAATTTCTAATTCCCTTTTCTCTCTATCCAGTTCCCGTGCCAACTCCCGTTCCTTTTGACGCTGTTCCTCTTTCTCTCCTTCCAGTTCCCGTGCCAACTCTCATCTCCCTTATCCTTACTTCTCTCTGCTCCATCTCCCTTATCCTTACTTGCTCCCTATTTTCAAAAAATAATTCGTACACCCCTCTGATAACTAACTTAAAGGTGGTCTAGTAGCGACTGCCACGCTGTATTGTCTAACGCCAGACCCGCTATTGTATCAACCGTTATTTCCTCTACTTCCCCATTAATACATTTCCTCTGTAATTGCAGTAAGCGTTTCGGTATTGCTTTCCCAATACCTGGGATGGATCTAAACTGTTGTTCCGTGGCAGTATATATATCAGTTGACCCCATTTTTTATTTTGTATTTTATTTTTTTATTGGTTGTGTGTTACAACTAAAAGAAAACAATTGATACGGTTTTATTTTTTATTTTATTTTTCAGATTTAACGAAATACAACGACCTACACTCAATACAAACTATCAATACTACAAGCTATCGCTATGATTATTTCAAAATGAACAACACCGTAACCATACTCATAGCCACAAACTAATGTCAATGTGTAAAAGACCGTGCAGATAGCACAGTATCAATTACTATAAAACACTGAGAATATTAACTACCAAAATATTGAATTTGGCTATGACTGCGCAATATTGACTATCAACGATGACAAAATGAAAATGTATTGACAAAGTGATAGTGTACGCCAACGATGACAAAGTGATATACGAGCTTTAACGTCATTTTAACAATCTGTCATTCATATTACGACGGTGTCTACTTGTAGGAGTGAGCTCAATGTTCACATTGGTCGTGCTGCCACACCACGCAGTAGACGGATGCCATGATACCCCAACCAGACACTTTATACTGAATAGGAGCCGATCAGTCCTAACGATACCCTTTATATGCTGACCGTCAAGCAAGCAAGGGAGCTACTACATGTATTACAATCAAGCAAGGGAGCTGCTACATGTATTACAATCAAGCAAGGGAGCTGCTACATGTATTACAATCAAGCAAGGGAGCTGCTACATGTATTACAATCAAGCAAGGGAGCTGCTACATGTATTACAATCAAGCAAGGGAGCTGCTACATGTATTACAATCAAGCAAGGGAGCTGCTACATGTATTACAATCAAGCAAGGGAGCTGCTACATGTATTACAATCAAGCAAGGGAGCTGCTACATGTATTACAATCAAGCAAGGGAGCTGCTACATGTATTACAATGTATTACAATCAAGCAAGGGAGCTACTACATGTATTACAATTTTTATAAAATCTTTGGTATGACCCGCCGTTGATTGAACCCACGACTACCTCCATGCGAGGCCGATGCACCACCATTACGCCACTGCCGCGGTTCTTAGCATTTGTAATTGGATGTATTGACTCAATGATGCACTGGGTGTATTGACTCAATGATGCAAGTTATGATAAAATACTAATACTGTACGAACTGCCTGATTACAGGAGAGGCGTAGCCTCGGGTGTGATCTTGATCTGACATTTACCTACAAGAGATGATACAAGCTTCTAGAACAAGTTACTATAGTAATGATCCTTTTATTATATACCTCTCAACATATCATTAATAAATCGAATACATTTATAAAAAGATAATTAAAAGTCAACTTATCTGAAAACCACCAACAGGAAAGACATGAAAACATGTACATTACACGTGCATGAATACATGTACATTACATTGCAACAACTATACGTGTGTTCATTACACATGGGTTAACAATTCAAATTCTGGTGAATTTACGACCTGACATAATGTTAAATTAATTATTTAACCCAGAATGTTCATCAATGCACAAACAAACATTCTGATAGTTCACAGTTAAAACATCCATTGTTCTTAATGGATTACTAGCGGGGCAATCCCCAACATTCCAATCTGACATTTGTGTATGGGAAGTTCCATAATCTATTTTTAGCAGCATAGTGTTAAAGCTTTATTCAGAAAACCTCTAGATGTGATACAGCGTTTTATATTCCATTGTTGGAAAATGGAGGTACTAGGTAAATATTTATTGATAGTTATATAATAAAGACTATTTACAATTCTGATCGATGCTATATCTCTATTTTTTAAACCAATCAGATGATCGATGCTATATCTCTACTTTTTAAACCAATCAGATGGTTCAGAAATTCAAATACTTGCACCATTTATTCATAATTTTTTTATTTTAAGCGCTCTTCAAGGTTTAGAGACTCAGTGTGACCTATGTAGAGACTATCGATAATAACTATCGTAAACACTAAGCCGGATAACGTCTATGAAGAGAAATCTTCACCATTAAGAAACCGAAAGGGGAAGCGTAGCCTCTATCCTATACAAAGACACCACGACAATCTAATAGTATTCCAGTTACCACTAATTATTAAAACCGATAGTTCAGTCATCATAATAATAAAGTCAAGCGAAAGCAATGATTACACGTGGCACACATTTTCACTCAGGCAATACATCGTTTACACTAATCACAGTTTGTTTTTAATAATACAGACTGGTAGATATAGAGCGTGTTACAGGAGTGACATAGAGTTTAATAACCAGTGTTTTTCAGATACGGGAAATATCTCCCGAGGTTGAGAAATGGTCCCGATATAAGAACGAGTGCGGAGAACGAGTCTTATATCGGGGCCATTTCTCTAGCGAGGGAGATATTTTCAGTATCTCAAAAACACTGGTATTCCCAGTATTTACTATATAAATCAGAGACAATTATGTAATATTGTGTATTATTATATAACCTATAAATAGACGCGTTTTCATTGGCTAAAAAGTAATTTTTTAGAAAAAATATCTAGCGATATTGACCTGTTTTTTTGATATTGACCTGTTTTTTTGATATTGACCTGTTTTATATAATTGTTTTTTTGATATTGACCTGTTTTATATAATTGTAAATTGAGGGTTATATAATAAAACAGTTATGGACTTTTCAGCTGTTATACATGATGTTGATATGTACCAAAAAATCATTATTGACCTCGGCTATCGCCTCGGTCAATAATGATTTTTTTGGTGCATATCACATCATGTATAACAGCTGAAAAGTCCATAATTGTATATTATTGATTTTAATAAACGAATTGGATAAAATGATAGGATACGGGCTCTGCTGGGTATCCTATCTTTTTATCCAACGAGTTTATTAAAGTACACAGTCACGAATATAAGATTCTGTTTATCACATAACACACTTACGACGTGATAGTTACACTATAATTTTGTCAATTTACCTTATATACGGCGGCAATTTGTAAGAGAAATCCTGACGTTGTTTTGTTGTTTACATGACGTCGCTACATTACGCGGCTGTAAATGCGTTCGCTACAAATAATTCGACACGTTTTAAAAAAACAAATTTAACGTTACTAACACGCATTGCATGAAGTAATAGTTCAAATAAAATGATAACTAGTTAAGGTGTCTGAACGTATCGTCGATATACCATGCCAACAATTGGGATTAAATGTTTTACTGTATACAAACACAGTGATGTGGCCCTCATTTGCATTTGTAATACACAAGTGTAATACACAAGTGTATTACGGGAAATAAATCATGGCTAGTACACTCCAAGAAGTCATGTTATGTGATAAACTCTCGTTTTAGAATACCTAAAAATGAAAGATATTTTCAACGCTGTCATATTATTGATTTGGAAGATGAATACTGTTTTATATTACATAATTGTCTCTGATTTATATAGGAAATACTGGGAATAGAAAAGCTATATCTACTCGTTTGCTCTACTGGGAAATATCTCCAGGAACATTGCTCGGCCTTTTCCGTCAGCGACGGAAATGCCAAATGACGTTCCGATTGTTTTACGGACGTCTTCGTGAGATTCCGTCACTAGGAAATAACGATTACGGAAATTAACGAAGAGTTCCGGTTCCACTTGTTTTGTTGTCAATCGGAACTGCCTCGTCGGATTCCGTCACTCGGGAATCCGACTCGGAGAGTACTCGAGGCCATATTGAACTATTTTCAAGAAACGACAACTCTGCAGTAGCGACCTCTTCAATTATAAGATAAACAAAATGGCGAGTGCTGGCAAGTTCCGAAAATGCGGTACATATTTATTTGTTTTATCAGGGAGTATTCATAGACTCCTGATATAATAATGTATTCATACTAAGGTAAACAATATGGTGATTCCCGTCAAACGTGGGCGCTTCTTAATTTATAAGATATTTACCTCTTCTTCATCTAAAACTAAATAAAATGCGAGCACATGCCATGGCCCATGGGCATCATGATGGTAGTGGGACAAAAGGGACCAGACACTTGGGACCACATTTTGGGACAAAAGGGACCACATTTAAGGGACAAAAGGGACCATTAAAAAATTAGTTAAAAATGTAGATTTACATTGATAATAGTTGTGTATTGCAATGGTAAATATTAAAGGATAACTTAAACTCAAGAATATCATTTGATGGCCAATTATTCAATAAAGTTATAGGTTAAAATGTTCATTCTTTTTCCAGAATTTAAGTTTAATTAATTAAAATGAACTGTTCATAATATTAGATCTTATACTATTTAAACAGGATGGAGTCTACTGTCATGTGTTTATATTCATTGTAAGTAATTTTCATGTAATTATTAATTAGTGCATGCAGAATTCTGGAACCAGTTACCAACTTAATATTTTCCTTAAAGGGCCATACTAATTGAAAAATATTTAAACTAATAAGTTCAAATCATCAAAAAATTAAATAGAAAACAAATAATAGCTTACTAATAGTATTTATTTGTTTGTGAAATTGTTCCCATAATATGGATCTTTTAAGGATAAGGATATTTAAATCCAGGATTTTTTATATAAAGGTATGCAAAAACAACAATTATTTATTTGTTTTACTAGTAGTATACATTATACATATGTCATTTGTGAGTTCTTATCATATAAATTGTTTAAATAGCCATTTCATGAAGATAGATAACTGATTGCATTTATAATCCAGCTTCTTAATTAAATGATTGTATCACAATACAAAAATAAAACTATGGTCCCTTGTGTCCCATAATGTGGTCCCTTTTGTCCCAAAAATGTGGTCCCAAGTGTCTGGTCCCTTTTGTCCATGGTCCCTTGTGTCCCATATTCATCATGATCATGGTATCAATGATCTGATCATGCGCCCCACCAATATATACAGGGCAGGGTAGAGCAGGGGTGTCATTACCTTTATAAGTAAGCGGCACCCAGAGCAGAATAGCCGGGTATTTTTTTTGATACTTGTATAAAATACTAGTAAAAGTATCTGTATCTGTAGACTACGTTGAAGAAACCAATAATGGCTTATACCCAACGGGTTTGGATTGCGCATGAAAAAATGCTGGTTCACTGTGGTTTTGTCAATGCTGCTCTAAAGCAATCAATGCTCTTGGACAAGACTGTGTTATCATCCAATTTGTTCCAGTGTGGAGTGCGTGGTTCAGTGGTAGAGCGTCAGACTTCAAATCGAAAGGTCGTGGGTTCGATCCTCGCCACGGCCATGTTATTTATCCTTGAGCAAGATAATTAATCCACATTGCTTAGTACTGGTTGTACCCAGGAAACCTGCACATAATCTTCGAAAGGGGGTGTTGCAGTATAGATAGATAGATAGATAGATAGATAGATAGATAGATAGATAGATAGATAGATAGACTGTTCTGACAAAGAAAGAATGTTTATAACTGTCACTATTTGCTCTGATGGGTTCAAAACCTTTTGTATTGTTCACCACTTGATTTTCTATTATATTACTAGTGACAAAGTCTTGGTATTGTTTTGCCCCGACAGTTCGCTTTGGTCTCTGCCTTTTGAGATAGTGCTCTCTATTAATGGCCGGCACGTGCCCCTCCACCACCTTGTACAGGAGTGTCAGCCTCTGATGTCGCCGTCTTTCTTGTAGTGGCGGGAGTTGGAGGTTCTTTAACATGTTGGTGACACAACCTTCATCCCTGGACTTGTAGTCTCCTGTTACGAATCTTGCAGCCGACCTCTGGATTCGTTAGAGTCAGTCAATATCGCATTTTAGGAATGGGTCCCGGATGCTGCAGGCATATTCAAGTTTCGACCTGACAAGGTAGGCATTTTTTCTGCAAGATTGTGGGCAGTGTCTTAGGTTTCTGCGTAGGAATTCTAGTGTGGAGTTTGCCTTTTTGCTGATATTTGTGATATGGGAATTCCAAGTTAGGTCCTCTGAGAAAGTAACACCCAGGTAGGGGTTATCTTGGACTTGCTGAAGAATATTGCCATTGATGTTGTAGAAATGCGAAGATTTGTTTTTGATGCTGAGCAGGTAACATTTCTTGGTGTTGAATCGCATACCCCACTCGACTGCCCATGTATGTAGGTTGTCCAAGTCCTGTTGTAGGATTAGATGATCTTGCTGTGACTTGATGTGTCTATATAGCAAACAGTCATCCGCGAACAGCCTAATATGCGACTTGACGCGTTCTGGCATGTCGTTGATGTGGCACAGGAACAGCAAGGGTCCGAGCACAGTACCCTGTGGAACACCGGAGTCAACATCCACCTGGCGTGATTTAACACCTTCTACTACCACACTCATCTTACGTTGTGTTAGGAAGTGCTCAATCCAATTGAGTAGAGGTCCTCTGATGTCATATGATTCCATTTTGTGGAGTAGTTTCTTGTGAGGTACTGTGTCGAACGCCTTGCTGAAGTCTAGTATCACTGTGTCCACTTGTCCGTTCTTGTCCGCATATGACAGCATGTCATGGGCTGTGACTACTAGCTGCGTTTCACAAGAGTAGCCGGACCGGAAGCCATGGTTGAGTGATGTCAGGACTTTATGTCTATCAAGGTGTTCAGAATGTGGTGGGAGATGATGTGCTCGAGTAATTTCGAAAGGACGCAAGTCAATGAGACCGGTCTGTAATTTTCCGGAGTGTGACGATCACCTTTCTTAAAGACTGGTGCTACATATGCGTCTCTCCAATCTTTAGGGAGTTGCCCTTCATCGACCGAGCATTGGAATATTGCTCTGACCCCTGGTGCAGCTTCGGTGGCGCATTCCTGTAGTACACGGTTTGGGAGCTCATCCGGGCCTGCAGCTTTGTTGACTTTCATATTTTTCAACAATTTGAGGACCCCTTCTTCTCCGATGTGTAGGTGTGGGATGTCTTCCTGAATGTGGGTAGAGACGTTTGGCATAGCAGGGTCGTCGTCTTTAGTAAATACAGACTGGAATTGGTTCACCAGGATGTCGGCTTTCCCTGCACTATCACTGATCAATTGGCCATTGTTCTTTATTCATAGTAGCCAGGTAGACCAGTCAAAGTAGCAGGGAGAAATCCCCGCCTCTTAATGACACCCCTGGTAGAGTCGTCATTTGAGGAGTGGAGACTTGCTATAGTGGCACGGGGATATGGGAAAAAGAAACGCGCAATAAAGGGAACACTGCCTGGAACAACAAGGAACACCACCAGGAACACCCCCACCCATAATTAATGGAACCCAGATAGTTAGAATATGTCTGTGAAAATTCCTTAAACAGGTCTTAACGTTATATTGATAGTGACAGTGACGTTATTAATAATATGTGTGGATTAACACTGAAAGTCAGTGACGGTGAAATCATTTGTACAGATGGAATTATGCTGAAAGAGACAGTGACATTGTTTATCACTGCGACTTGATACTAAAAGGGATGTTGAATTTGTTTATTTAGTGGGATTTACACAAAAAGAGACAGTGAAATCATTTATACATATAGATTTATCCAGAAATTGACAGTGAAGATTCTAAACATGCGGATTTACGCTGAAAGCGACAGTGACGTTGTTATGTGGATTTACACTGAAGGATCAGCAACATCATTTATAAATGTGGATTTTTTTATATATTTTAGGAACATAACCCATACCGTCGCAAGCGTGTTTTTTTTAAAATTGAGAAAGAATGCAGTTTTTCGTTTTATAATTCTATCTTTGATACTGTTCACAGTAAATAATGTCAACCCATGCATTTAAAAGCATTCTTATATTTTTCTTTTTCATTTTTTTCTTTCTATTGACTATTTTTTTCTAAAATTGATAAGTGAAGTTACTATATATGCAAATTTATCCTGAAATTAACAGAGAAGTCCATGAATTCACCTGAAATTAACACTGAAGTTACTATATATGCAAATTTTTACCCTGAAATTAACACTGAAGTTAATATATATATATGCGGTGAATTTACCCTGGAAATATTAAACAGTGAAGTTATTATATGTAAATTCAACCTGAAATTAACAGTGAAGTTATAATATGTGGATTTTCACTGGAAGAGACGGTGACATCATTTATATGTTGATTTAGGCTGAAAGAAACGGTGACGTCATTTATATACGCAGGGGTAAAAGTTTTCAGTATTAATACTGAATTCAGTATTTTTGAAAATATTTCTCTTATATAATGTACTCCAAAAGTAACACTTTTAGTGAGAACCACCCTATTTTCAGTATTTTGGAGTTTTCAAACTTTTACCCCTGTATACGTGGATTTACGCTGAAAGAGACGGTGACGTAATTTATTACGTGGATTTATTCTGAAAGGGACGGTGACGTGATTTATATACGTTGATTTACGCTGAAAGAGACCATGACATCATTTATATACGTGGATTTACGCTGAAAGAGACCGTGATGGTTTATATATACTATATGCACCTAATAAATTCTGTTTAAATTGTACAAACAAATGAACGGGACAGTCACTAATTTTTTTTAATGCTGCCTACAGATACATCGTATGATACGTATCTAGTAGAAGGTTTAAAGCAGAGGAAATTATTTTAGTATTTATAGCAACAGGTTACACATTTTATATAACCATACCTAGAAGTTACTGGGCCCAAAAAAAATTAAGAAAGGTTACATCTGAATCGGGGAGCAGTGCAATAAATGTTTAATGTGCTGAGAAGGTTGATTCCGATTTACTGCATCCGATGATCCGTGGCTTGGATGGTTTGAAACCTCGCCTCTCTCACTGCGAGTTGGAATAAATAAGAAAGTGTGTCCTTTCAGATGGGCAGAAGGTATACACTACTATTTCTACCTAGAAAAAAGTGGTGTGCCCCCACCATCGATGATATCGATCATCATATATGGCCTAACATGTGCTAAAAATGACGTAAATCATTCAAACAACCAGCCAACCGATTTACTGAACCACCGGGTTCATGTTGATGACCCTCATCTTACAGATGTTGCCAGCTATCCATCAGATGACTCCCATCAGCCAACTCACATCTAAATCATTTCATGCTTAAATGTTATATTAATTGCATATATAAAATTATGTATTTATTAGGCACATATTTATATTTGCTTTATTTTATAAGCACAACAAATGGGCTTCAGGGTTGTCATTAGTAGCCAATTGCCGATCAAAATTATCGGTTAAAATGGTGTTATCATCAGTTAGTTTTGCCTTAACTTGTATTTGAAATATGTGACATTGACTTCCTTGATCCCTCGTCAAATTGTTTGGAATTCAAAATGAATCCCTATTGCCAGGGCTAAATCTAGTTTACGGTAACTACTTTGCTGTGAAATTAGGAACTTCAGTTTAATTTTTTAGTTCATTTGCTCTTAGTACAAACATGTACCACTTCTATGGTGTAATCGGTAAACACGTCTATCCTTTTAGGGTAGAAGACCCAGGTTCAAATCCTGGTGGGAGTAAAAATTTGTTTGGAAAAAGAGCTGGATTAAACATTTTTTTAAGTATTTCTAAATTTTGAATTTAATTCAATGTAATCAAATTCAATTTAAACAATCGAATATCATAAGTTACAGTATGTCTGGAAACGACCACGAGGGAAAGAAGCTATTGCAAGACAATGGCCCATTTAGCAATAAAATCTTTCATGAGGCCCTCTTTTCTTCTTTGAAAGCCGTTTCCCTCTTTTGGTTTTGCAATAATGAGCCTCTTATAAAATATTTTACCTAATATTGTAATGCATTGAATGCTCTTAGAAGACAGTGGCCCAGTTAGTAAAATTATCTTCCCTGAGGCCCTCTTTTCAATTCATTATCTTTAAGGCCCTATTATATTACCCTTTGGTCTTAAAATGAAAAACAATGTTATTTTGCTACAATAATAGGTCTTTTTTAAATATGTTTACCATATATTTACAAAAATCTTCCCTGAGGCCCTCTTTTGTCCATATTCTTCTCTTTTTGTGCTATGACCTTTGCCCTTTAAATCTTGGTAGCCAAACAGAGACTAACGAGTGGTCGTTTTAGCGCAGGATGAAACCTAACATGTGATGTCGACCAGTTTTCAAGACGTTTACACATCCATAAGCTCTTCTAACTACATTCTTTTCTTTCACGACTGTTATTATATTTATTATCTCATTTTAACTGGGTGTGTCTTTAATTGAAATGTTGAAAAATACTAGCTCCGTCGTTTCAATGGGCGCTTCAGAGAGCTGTGATCAATGCCAAGAATGGAAGTTTATAACAATTATGTAAATATATATCCATTTTTAGATATCATACAGTAGCTTTTTTCACGTTTAATCTTCATTATTGTGATCTTTATTTTTCCATATTGACTACTGTTTGCATTTAGGCAAAATAAAAATAAAAATAAAGTTAAAAAATAAAAAGACAAAAAATGTGAAATACGGTATACAAAATGCAAAGTCTTATTATGAAGGACTAGTGCTAGGTTATGGGGAAAAAAACAATAATAAATCTATGAATTGAATTGAAACGAATGTTGTTTAACGGCTCATCAACACAGTATAGGTTATTTAGAGCTGCCCCAGAGAGAGGGGGAGGATACATAGGAATCCGAGAACCGTGCCCTACTCTTATTATCAAATAGATTCCTATCGTTCTTTAACGTGCTCGGAGGATAGACCGATACACGGTACTGCCCGGTTTATGTCCCCATCCGTCGGACGCGGCTAACAAAAAGTGTCTTGGTCAAGAACACACCGACGAAACTCAGTGGCGCCACGGAGGATTGAACCCGGGGCCTCCGGTTACAAATCCGCCGCACTACCGACTGCGCCATGCCAGCCCTAAAGAAAATATTTTTTGTTTCAAAACCCGGTGATAACCCACATTGTCAATACATACATGTACAGACTTGCTTTACACAGATAATTTTAATGTTTTAGTATCAAAAATACACATTGTTTCATGCTACACTGATTTTTTCTCATATTTTGTTTTTGGAAAGAGAATAAAAAAACATACTGTGTAAAATATCTGTATATAAATCCATTATCAAAGGACAATGTTTTAGGATAGATTTAAAGGATTAATATACACAACTTCCAAAATTATTATTTTTTCTATAAAAAAAAAGAAGGTTGATTAAGGAAGATCAAGATATAAGCAAGGGTATGTTATTTCTAATTAGTAAGCCAAGCTTTGCATTCCCAGAATGAAAACATTAAGTTTATTTGCTACAGTTTGATACTGGAAAAATCAACAAAGTAAATTGTCTCTATACTAGCAAGGTATTGACTCCAAATGGTTTCAAACGTATTCATTTTTTAAAAGTTTTTATATGCGATTAGTTTCTCAACTTTGTACAAAGATATTATATACGTTTTAAAAAGGTTAAGCTGTGGCATTTGACGTTGCATCTTGTTTCAATAAATGTAAAGTTTTGCTTGCATGATGATTTTGCTCAAAACAGTATTAAATTTACTATTTCCAAATAAAAATATCTGTTTCTGTTAAAGTTACGAATGCTGTTTTGCATTTTTCTGTAAGATAAGCTGGAAGTTTTGACCAGAATTCTTTTACTGTTCCACAGTTCCAAAACAGATGTTGGATAGTTTCAGGTGTATTTTTGCAAAAGCTGCACATATCGTTATTATTAATATTCATTTAAGGCAAAAAGGTAATTTGTTCCAAATATCCTATGGTTGATTCTAAATTGAACCAAGGTAACTTAGGATCTTTTGTTATTTTATAAGGTAAGGCATATAATCTTTCAAATTCAAAGTTTGGAACACTAACTACTTCATTTTTCCATTTACTTAATGCTTTGGGATATACATTATTTCTAATCATGATGTCATATATGTTTCGACAGCCTTTCTCATTTTGTAGAATTAAGGATAGGATTAGTGGACGAATAGGGTTTGGCTGTTACAGGCTAGATGCACAATATTCAGGTTTGCCAAATAATTCCTGACAGCAGTTATAAGACCTTCATATTCAAGAAAATTGGACTGTATATTATAGTGTTCATTCAATTCTATGTATGAATAAAGATTTCCATTCTTGTTTAAAATGTCATTGATAAAAGTTATTCCTCATGTAAACCATCTTTTGTAAAACACACTAGAGCCTCCGATTGAAATTTAAACATTTTAAAAATGTTTGATGCTTCAAGAAGCCCTTATAAAATAAATACATTAGATGTAATCATTGATCACATAGTAATAGTGTTAAATAAACTATTTTCATATTGTTTATATTAAATATATGATATCTGGAATGTTTTCACTAGATGATATATGTATAAGATCTATATCTTGCAATAAACTAACCCTCATGTCAAAGGTGTACCCTAATGTCTGTGGATTGGAGAAAACATATATACTTGCAGACCATATAAGCGTAATTTAACAATATATCAAGTACCTTGGACGCCATGGACGTCAGTATGGACTTCATGAGTCATATCTTTCTTTGTTTAGAGTTTTATTAATTGATTTACTGATACAATATCAAGTTCATATATGCATGCAGCTGACATATCACTCTCGACTGACAAAACGGTAAACAATCACTCCCATAATATGATATAATCATAATTACAATGTCTCTTCCTCCTCTCCCTTCAATTCAACCGTAATATTAAAGTATATATTTGGAAAACTCAACAAATGCTTCCAAACTGTCAGTCATTATATGGATCGAATTGTTTGGGACCGAACGACCTGTTTGGGGCCGAAACGTCTTGATTTCAACTAAGGGATTTATTTTGTTAAAAAGTATAATTTATCGGTCATAGCGATAAAATATCAAGAAATTGATCAAAATCACTCACTAATCTGCAATATGTTCATCAATACAACATTATACAGAAGAGCACTATTTTGCGGAGAGCTACAATCGAAAACCGAACCAAATGCTGCATTTTGATGCAAAAAAACATTGAGCGGCACCCAATACTCTCCGAGCCACTATTCCCGAGTACGGAAATTGGCGAAGAGTTCCGATTGGTTTTGTTGTATGACGTAACGTCGTCTTGCATGATGTAACGTCGTCTTGGCGTTCTCGTGCAAACTGGTGTTAAAAGGCACGAATCATTAGAAATATTAATAAAATATCATTTTAAATTATGTAATATATAGTTTAATAACCAGTGTTTTTGAGATACTGAAAAATATCTCCCTCGCTAGGGAAATGACCCCGATATAAGAACTCATGCTCCGCACTCGTTCTTATATCGGGGCCATTTCTCTACCTCAGGAGATATTTCCCGTATCTTAAAAACACTGGTTATTAAACTCTATATTTTGATTTGTCCTTGTTACACAGAAATCCGAAAAAATTATATTAAAACAATATTAAAATAGACCTAGTATGTTTAAACTTTTAGAATAAATATAGACACAGAATAAGCTGATTTCTGTTATAAAGCTAGAAAATATAGAAGTACAGCTTTAACTATAAGATATTCAGTCTGAATTGGTTAAACAATGTTTAGATATTTTGTATGTTCATCCTCGTGTATCAGTTATTTGATGTTAATATTACTCATAGAAAATGTGATTTTGTCGAAAATCATATGACTTATTATGCAGGAAAATCTATTTAAATATATAAGACAATGTGAGTATATATACAGGTTAAGATATATGTTCTGTTCTGTTCTGTTCTGTTTAAAATTATTCATTGCTTTGACAACACAGGAGCCGGCATGTGACATTTAACACTAATTAAATCAGGGATGGTGTTTAATCGTTTGCTACTATGTGTCAGTGGAATTAACTCGACAACAAATCGTATCTGAACAGCAACATCAAAGGGATATTGTGTGATAAAATCAAATAGAAAACGTATTTTTAGATCATATTCAATAACAAACTAACGCTAGGTCGTGATTTTTATTAAACATGTCATGTTTGAACACATGAATACTATTAATGCTCCTGTAATTGGATCAAAGTAGTTGTAGTGAAATAATAGCATAACGTTCACTGCCATACATTTAAGTAATAGATAGATGCTGGTCACAGCGAGTTGGCTTATCTAAACTTACCATAAATTAAATGATTTAATGCATTGCATTCATCAAAGGAAATGTCACCGACCATGCTACAACGATTGTTAATACAACAATGAACAGTGTTGGCGGTAGTAATGGCTTTTATAAGCTGTCATGTTACTAAATGATGATGAGCTGGGTTTAGTTTAGCAAAAACAAGTCTTGAAATGTACTATGACACTTTCATGTGTCAAACTAATACAGCTGTATTTATCATTACACTAAAACGTTGCGAAAACACAAGTGACAAATCGTATAACGTTCACTGCTATACATTTATAACTATGAACAGCGTTCGCCTTAGTATTTGCTTTGGTAAGGTGGCTTGTTACTAAATGAGTTGTTTTCCTACATAGAAAAAGACTTCACCGCACATTTGATAAATCGCCAGTAACAGGTATCCTTTTTTAAAATGAGTGTTCTAAAATCATTAATTGGTTAAGCTTGTGTTGTTAGTTCCGAAAAGCATTATTCATCCGAAGTCTAACAACTTGCAAAAGCACTTAGCTTTGCAGGTGGCTCACAGTTGGCTGTAGACACAGTTATTAAACTTATCACAGATTTTCTAAAATAGTTCCTTGCACGATACGCGGAATCTTGAGCCACACACACAATATATTACAGGGTTTATAGTGCAATTTAAAAAGTAGGAACGCAAGAAGAACCTGTAAGCAGCTAGTTCATTGGCCGTCATGTTTTCCACAAAATTCGTTATAAATAACCGACACATCATAAGAGAAACGTGTGGCAAATAATTCAGAACAAACACAAGAGTAATGAGAAACATAAGAAATGCAGTCTTGCGTGCCTGTGTTTGTTGCAAGAAATTTGTGTTACCCGTGGTTATCGTAGTGGCGTTGTTATTATTGACGTGTCGGATTATCATATTTCCAATCAAGCTATACATAATGCTTAAAATGACGACGCCTGTTAGAAATAACAGCCCCTGTCCAGATGAATAAATAAGCGGAAACGAAGTGGACGCCATTGTGTCGTCCGTAGAACATTCACTCCCCACAATGCCGTATTCCGGAATCGAGAAAGTCTTTATACCGTAGACAAAAATTGCAGGCAAAGACGCTAAATTTCCAAGGAAAATGGCAAAAACACATAAGAACTTTGTAACTCTCAGAGACATTTGCAAACTCGAATGTTTACAAATAGTTATGTATCTATCAATCACAATAAATATAAGTAAAAATGACGCAGACATTGTACTTGCGTGGTTAAAATATCTCGCTATCTTGCAAAACCAAGGATACCTAAAAGTGTACTGTTGCAACACAGTGGCTATTTCGAGAGGTATAACTACGCAACACGAAAACATATCAATTGCACTGAGACATAGAATAAAATCCCGCGAGTTTGACGGTTTGTATTTGGTCCTATATACGTGGAAAACCAGTCCATTGCCTATAACACCGGTTACACAAATTAATAGCAAGAACACCAGTGTTGGAACCAGTCTTTCTATTTCCAGGTCGTTAAGTTCTTGCAAAGTTGGAAACCGTGCTGAGGAGTTTTTAGCAGATGAGAATGATTCCGTAGATATACCCGGTGTCATGTTGACATTCATGGTGTTCGGTGTCGTAGTACAACTATCAGATGACGGATTCATAGTGTTCAGTGTCGTAATCACATAGTTTTCAGTGTCGTAATCACGGTGTTTGGTGTCGTATTCATTGTGTTCGTGTCGTAGTCAGGGTGTTAAGTGTCGTATTCACATGGTGTTCAGTGTCGTATTCGTTGTTTTCGGTGTCGTATTCACATAGTGGACGATGTCGTATTCGCGGTGTCCAATGCGCATTCACATAGTGTTCGGTGTCGTATTCACATATTATTCAGTGTCAGATTCACGGTGTTCAGTGTCGTATTCACACATTGTTAGGTGTCGCATTCACATAGTGTTCAGTGGCAAACTCACGGTGTTCACAAAGTGTTAGGTGTCGCATTCACATGATGTTCAGTGTCATATTCACACATTGTTAGGTGTCGTATTCACACAGTGTTAGGTGTCGCATTCACATAGTGTTCGGTGTCGTATTCACATGGTGTTCAGTGTCGTATTCAGACAGTGTTCAATGTCGTATTTACATGGTGTTCAGTGTCGTATTCACATAATTTTCAGTTTCGTATTCATATAGTGGACGATGTCGTATTCACATAGTGGACGATGTCGAATTCACACAGTGTTCGGCGTCATATTTACATATTGTTCGGTGCCGCGTTCACTTATTGATGGGTGTGATATTCATGCAGTGTTCGATGTCGTATTCACATATTGTCCGGTGTCGTATTTAGCTAGTGTTTTGTTTCGTATTCACAGTTTCGTATTCACACTGATGGTGTTCGGTGTCGTTGTCATAAAGGTTAAGTTCGAAGACAATACTTTGTCAAAGCAGCTGCTTTTGGAATACTTCTTTTCAGTTCTGAAATATATAAAACTAAATGAAAGAAACAATCGACGCCAGATTCATATAAAGCTTCTACTCTGGATTTGCATTTACATGTATGTCACACTTTTAGAAGTTCCGAGCAGTTTCCGTTGCTTTGTATTGCGATTTAAGATAGTCTAGCAATATACAGATATTTGCAAAATCGTCCAAGCATCAGACGAGGCTACCATAACAGTCTGCTTCAGTGTTAATACATACTTACAAATAATAATACATATTTACATATAATAATACATACTTAAAAATAAGTAAAAAAAATCCAAATAAGAAAAAAACTTAATTGCGTCCGTCTTAAATTCCAATGCAAATTTTTAAAACACAAATATTTATACTAACATATATTAAACATTTGCTAAAAATATATCACGAAACAATTTTATGTTTAACTAACATACCATATTTACTATCATGACCAATACCTTTAAAAAGCAATCAAGTATGTATTGCATGTACTGTTATACCATTTGCAAAACTATGAAATAAATATCATCCAATGTCATTATTTAGGAATTAGTTATTCCTACGTTTTGATTTTTTTTCCATCAGGCTTAACAGTTCGTGCTTTGTTCAATAACGTCACACAGTCACTAAGGACATCTATATCCCTTTATGACTGCAAATTAATTGATGCTATTGTAAGTGATTATGTACTGAATAATGAAATACAGATAGGGTCAACGATGTTAGCGAAATGTGCGCGAAGTATACAGAAGGTCAATTAAAACGCACCATTAACTCCATATGTTTATGCTGTTGGATTATTCGCAAACCATTTGGAATAAAACTTTTTTTCTTTTTTCTTTTTAGATTGAATCTTGATACCTAACTTGTCTTACATGTTTATTGGTAGACGTCTATGCCAAGCAGTTACGCAGTTATTTACCTTGTCATTTAACATTGCTACATGTAACTAAGGATAATCATGAAAAAACAAACTTTCCTTTAATTTCAAACTTCGAAATAAATTAAAGTTGGTTTGATTGGCCTTTTTATTGTTTGACTTCTGACAGTATTATGCAATAAATGTTTTGGAGAAAATGATTTCTTTGTGCGATGTAACTGAAATAAAAACGGAAATATGGTAATATTGAATGCAGTAAATCTAGATATGCACGGTTAATATATGGATTCATTCATATTTTGTCATTTTGTCACGTGAGTATATTAAATACTAATTCAGATGAGAGTATCAACACGGCCATTTTTTAATAATGAAACAATTATAATTGTTTTAAAATACGGTATTTCTAAATGGCAAGAAATTCGGTAAATGGCACAACTAGGCGAATGGTTTAACATACTCTGAGTGGCAGATCTACTCAATTGAGTAAACATACCCTGGGCGGCAAAATACGCAACTGATTTAACTTACTGTGAGCAGCAAAAAACGCAATTAACATACTCTGTGTGGTAAAAAACAACACAACCAAGATAACATACTTTGAAAGGCAAACACACGCAACTGAGATACCATACTCTGAGCGGCAATAAAACGCAACCGACTTAACATACTGTTGGCGGCAGGAAAACGCAATTGTGTTAACACACTCTCAGCGGCAATAAAACGCAACCAACCAAACTTACTCTGAGTGTCAGAAATACGCAACTGAGTTAACATACTCTTAAGTGACAATAAAACGCAACCAAGTAAACGTACGCTGAGTGGCAGATATCGCATTTGAGTTAATTTACACGTAGCGACAAAAAACGCAAATGAGTTAAAATACAGTGAGTAGCAGAAATCCGAAATCGAGTTAAGATACTCAGAGTAGAATAGACATGGCATGCAACTGAGATATAATACTTTGAGCGGCACACAAATATGCAATTGAGGTAGCGTACTGTGAGCGGCAAAAGTACGCATTAATATTAATTATAAGAATAGTACCTATAGCTATAAAGAATATTATTGTTGCATATTATTAATTGTTGACTATATTGCACCAATAATATATTTAAACATAAGGTAGAATAAGAAAATGCAAACTCGATATTTTATTTAATTATATGCAAGCAGGTTTAAAGTCAAAATGATACGGGATTAATAAATCGAGATGCTAATTGTAATGTTTGATAACAACTTCAAGATTGTCTTGTGTCCCTTTAAAACATAGTGTATTGTCCTCGCCTTAGAGTTGTTCTTGACTGAAAAGCAGAATGTTTGCACCTACACGTAAGATGAAAAGGACGAGTGGACACAGACAGGACAAGTAGATGTGTTTCTACGGAACGCCATGACTGTCTTATGATAAGCATTGATCTTAATGTTCGGTATATGTGCCTTTATGTGTGGTTTGTGCAGTTGTAAGATCAATATCTGCAGTACATTCGTCATAATGTGGAGTATGTGCAGTTGTAAGATCAATATCTGCAGTAAATTCTTCATTATGTGCAGTATGTGCAGTTGTAAGATCAATATCTGCAGTAAATTCGTCATTATGTGCAGTATGTGCAGTTGTAAGTTCAATATCTGCTGTAAATTCGTCATTATGTGAAGTATGTGCAGTTGTAAGATCAATATCTGCAGTACATTCGTCATTATGTGCAGTATGTGCAGTTGTAAGATCAATATCTGCAGTAAATTCGTCATTATGTGCATCTTACAATATCTGCAGTACATTCGTCATTGTGTGCAGTATTTGCAGTTGTAAGATCAATATTTGCAGTAAATTCGTCATTAAGTGCAGTATGTGCAGTTGTAAGATCAATATCTGCAGTAAATTCGCCATTATGTCCAGTATGTGCAGTTGTAAGATCAATATCTGCAGTAAATTCGTCATTATGTGCAGGATGTGCAGTTGTAAGATCAATATCTGCAGTATATTCGTCATTATGTGAAGTATGTGCAGTTGTAAGATCAATATCTGCAGTAAATTCGTCATTATGTGCAGTATGTGTAGTTGTAAGATCAATATCTTCAGTAAATTCGTCATTATGTGCAGTATGTGCAGTTGTAAGATCAATATCTGCAGTAAATTCGTCATTATATGCAGTATGTGCAGTTGTAAGATCAATATCTGCAGTACATTCGTCATTATGTGCAGTATGTGAAGTTGTAAGATCAATATGTGCAGTAAATTCGTCATTATGTGCAGTATGTGCAGTTGTAAGATCAATGTATGCAGTACATTCGTCATTATGTGCAGTATGTGCAGTTGTAAGATCAATATCAATGTCTGCAGTAAATTCGTCATTATGTGCATCTTACAATATCTGCAGTACATTTGTCATTATGTGCAGTATGTGCAGTTGTAAGATCAATATCTGCAGTAAATTCGTCATTATGTGCAGTATGTGCAGTTGTAAGATCAATATCTGCAGTAAATTCGTCATTATGTGCAGTATGTGCAGTTGTAAGATCAATATCTGCAGTACATTCGTCATTATGTGCAGTTTGTGCAGTTGTTTCAATATCTGCAGTAAATTCGTCATTATGTGCAGTATGTGCAGTTGTAAGATCAACATCTGCAGTACATTCGTCATTATGTGCAGTATGTGCAGTTGTAAGATCAATATCTGCAGTACATTCGTCATTATGTGCAGTATGTGCAGTTGTAAGATCAATATCTGCAGTACATTCGTCATTATGTGCAGTATGTGCAGTTGTAAGATCAATATCTGCAGTAAATTCGTCATTATGTGCAGTATGTGCAGTTGTAAGATCAATATATGCAGTACATTCGTCATTATGTGCAGTATGTGCAGTTGTATCAATATCTGCAGTAAATTCGTCATTATGTGCAGTATGTGCAGTTGTAAGATCAACATCTGCAGTACATTCGTCATTATGTGCAGTATGTGCAGTTGTAAGATCAATGTATGCAGTACATTCGTCATTATGTGCAGTATGTGCAGTTGTAAGATCAATATCTGTAGTACATTCGTCATTATGTGCAGTATGTGCAGTTGTAAGATCAATGTATGCAGTACATTCGTCATTATGTGCAGTATGTGCAGTTGTAAGATCAATATCTGCAGTACATTCGTCATTATGTGCAGTATGTGCAGTTGTAAGATCAATATATGCAGTACATTCGTCATTATGTGCAGTATGTGCAGTTGTAAGATCAATATCTGCAGTATATTCGTCATTATGTGCAGTATGTGCAGTTGTAAGATCAATGTATGCAGTACATTCGTCATTATGTGCAGTATGTGCAGTTGTAAGATCAATATCTTCAGTACATTCGTCATTATGTGCAGTATGTGCAGTTGTAAGATCAATGTATGCAGTAAATTCGTCATTATGTGCAGTATGTGCAGTTGTAAGATCAACATCTGCAGTACATTCGTCATTATGTGCAGTATGTGCAGATGTAAAATCAACATCTGCAGTACATTCGTCATTATGTGCAGTATGTGCAGCTGTAAGATCAATATCTGCAGTACATTCGTCATTATGTGCAGTATGTGCAGTTGTAAGATCAATATATGCAGTACATTCGTCATTATGTGCAGTATGTGCAGTTGTAAGATCAATATCTGCAGTACATTCGTCATTATGGGCAGTATGTGCAGTTGTAAGATCAATATCTTCAGTACATTCGTCATTATGTGCAGTATGTGCAGTTGTAAGATCAATATCTGCAGTACATTCGTCATTATGTGCAGTATGTGCAGTTGTATCAATATCTGCAGTACATTCGTCATTATGTGCAGTATGTGCAGTTGTAAGATCAATATCTGCAGTACATTCGTCATTATGTGCAGTATGTGCAGTTATATCAATATCTGCAGTAAATTCGTCATTATGTGCAGTATGTGCAGTTGTATCAATATCTGCAGTATATTCGTCATTATGTGCAGTATGTGCAGTTGTATTCAATTATGAAATGTTACAACTTCATATAATGTTTTTACCATTAAAGGCATGTGTATAACATAAAGATAAGTTCTCATCGTAAGACTCTCATGGTGTTCCGTGTGTTTATATTTTAAATATAATCACTTAAAAATAACATTTTCGACATTTTCCGTTTCACAAGGCGATTTTTGTATAAATATGCTATAAGAATATAAATATGCTATAAGAATAACGAATTTGCTTAAAATATACTGAGCAAAATAAATTTAGCACATAAAATGCATGTCATTTCCGTAGACGAAATACAAAGCCATGTATCTTCAGAGCCAATGATAAAGTGTCATAGATATGACCAATAATAATGCTACAAAGTAACTTAGTCGTTGATAAAAATAAAGCAAATATGATGGGAACATCGAAAATCGTTCTCATTTCAATAAAAATGGTGGTAATTTTAAAATTACAAAATTTGGAATGTTTTCATCATGTTCATATATATTTTTTGAATGGGCTAAGGAAAAACAACATTATACAGTAACAAAGGGTAAAATAAGAGGTTGAACTCTTTATATTTTGAGTGGTAATAGCAATGGCTCACGGTGGCTATAGTAGTGATTCGTCGGGTATGAGTGTTGAAGATGGAATGGATTTTTCGGTGCCAACACAGAACCGCTTTGAGGTGAACGATGGGCGGGGTAACGGCTGGGTAGTCGAAGGATCGAGGGGAAAACGCAAGAAGATAAGCACAGACAGTTTAAGGGTTCGCCAATGTTCTGAAATGACTTTCCAGTGGGTGGGGTAATAGGTGTTGAAACCTAAATAACTAGACAGTCTTGAACATATGTAACACACCTTTCATATTAAACTTTGAGTATAATTCACTTTAGTCATAAGGAAAAATGTCAATGTGTGGGGACTTAATTAGCGTGAACAAAACAATAGGGTAAAGGACTTCCCTGCAAACAATACAATTACTGAACAAAATAATTGTTTTATGGCTTAGATTAAATGTAGAGACAATGATTAACAATATCTTAGAGTATTAAGTCGAAATTCAAACCAGTTTTGCAGAAAAAAGTAAATAACTTCGTTGACACGTTGAAGTTTTCTTCGGCCATATTTTTCATTCATAAAAATATGTAAACAAAAGTGGAACGTGGATTATTGCCTAAATTGGTGTGAAGTCATCTATGCAGCAACAGAACATATATGTGAATCTTGAATATTACCCTAAGTAGATTGTTAAAACATTGAAGACCAAGCAAATCACCTGTCAGGTAATCATGGATGTCGAGTTAAAGATTTTACGTTTTCTTGTTATATTTTCAATGCTTCACCTCGCTGAACAAAGTATGACCGATTAACCGATTACGATTTCTACGCCTTACCATTTTTTAACGATGCATACTAGGGAAATCCGAATCGAATTTTCGAATTTATAATTACAAATTGTATTTTTCATATTAAACAATATTCTTATCATTTGCGTTATTAATGTTGGAAGAAAACGAAGAAAATGAACCCTTGTCGTCATAAATACTAAAAATAAGAAATAAAAATGGCACTACTTTATGCAATTGTAGGTGTTATAAGGCATTCGTTCGTGAAAACTAGGATAATACCGGCTACGTTCGGAATCATACTTCATAGAAATGATCGAGATGTTGCGAATGAGAAGTTTCCGGAAATTAGAAAGTAACAATATTATTTGCCAAATTAATTGATTTTATCATGTTTCGAGGCTTATATCTCTCAAGAATAACATATTTAAGAAGATACAATACGTTTTCCCCACGCACCTGTTATAAACTGTTCAGATCTATCAGAATACAGTCGCAATAGAGGATCGTTCATGAGGTAAACAAATGTTTGTAATACCGTTCATTCAATAATCATTGTGTAGTATTAGTAGTAGTAAATCTCGTGCAAATCGTATAATTTAAAAGTGATTTGCACTACTTTTGGTGATAAACACGGTGCAGAAAATTCAATGATTTGGCACAGATGGTGTTATGAAATTCTGTTTTATTAAGTTGCTGTTATTTAATTCTTCATTTTTATTCTTACATATTGTAAACAACCTACTGGACTATGGATGTGTGTATTCACTTTCAATAAAAAAGAAAAAGAAGTCAATGATTGGATGCACCCGAGGTACTGAAATCAAAAGTACAATATCTTTTTTATGAATTACTTTTATTCAAAACACTAGCTATAAAAATGTTTCCTTATAAATATGACACACTATGTCAGCATTGACAGTTGCAAGGAAATTGAAGTTTAAGCAAAAATTGACATTGTAATTTTTACCATACCCCACCCACTTTATACTATTGGCGAACCCTTAAACAGTGAGTGTTTCACACAACTGACACAAAACGAAAAATTGACATGCCTTTTCAACAGTCTAAATGCAAACTATGAGAAACTCAGCTTAGTTGAAGAAAGTCAAAATAAATGTTTAGATGACACCAGGAGTGTAAATCAACGTGTGTATATGGCATGTAAACGCACGGAGCGGGTTGAAAAAGTCATAGACATGCAATCGCGCAAACTTAAGATGTTGGCATATTAATCAATAGATCTTGAGGCCAGGAGCAGGAGAAATAACTTGATATTTTGGGGGATCACAGAAAAATCTACAAATGATTGCAAAACATTGATTCTGAATTTCTTGAGATATGGACTAAATATTGACACAACCGATATGTGCATAGAGCGTGCTCACCGCCTCGGGTCAGTAGTTAACCAAACGTACAGAGGTAGATACGACCCTAAACGTCCGATAATTGTGCGCCTCAGGGATTCTGTCGATACGGAAATCATACTCGAAAACGCGTACAAGTTAAAGGGCACACCGTTTGGTATGGATCGGGACTACCCAAAGGAGATCGCGGATGCACGAAAGAAGCTGTACATGTCAGAAAAAGCGAAAGATGCGCGTTCAAAAAGAAAAAAATTCCAAATCAGATATCCGGCAAAATTATTCATTGATGGTAGTATGGAGGACGATATATTTCCTGAGTGGTTCAATGTGTTACGCGAAAGCAGGGTTGATGGTTTCGAACTTACGGACGAAACTGAAACACATGCACAGATATGGACGTCACACAAAACCAAACGAAACATTAGTGCATACTCGAATAACGCAGCTACTGGTGGTCCAGATGCAGCCAATGTTTTCCCAGACTCTGTATTTAAAACTCCCGTTGCACGATCTACAGCAAACGAACGTACACAAACCAGCGAAGACAACGCCCACACCGAAAAGGTAAACAATGTACACGTGACCCTGGAACACAAATCACATGCAGTTCGCCTGGAGGCATCACGTGAGACCGTTGATTTAACGTGTGCGCAGACTGTAAAAGCAAAAGACTCACCATTTATTAGGCCAGCACAGTTAATCCAAAAACAGGTCGAGACAAATACTCCTGTAAATCCAACAATAACACAACGCAAAATAAATCCTCAGGAAACGCTCAAGGCCCAAGTGAATACACATCGCAGAACTAGGTCACTGTCCGTAAACATATCGACGACACGCAACATTACCTTTGCAGCACGGAAAATCACAAATGACGTCACAGGCGATTCCCACGGCACAAGTAAACAAAAACACAACGATGGGGACGATCACAAATAGGAAAGCGGAGGGGAGGGAATTCGATTTTGTGTACTGAACATTCAAGGACTTATTGGGAAAAGCTATAACAAGTTGCAATCTGAGGAAGTTAAACTTATTTTTAAAACAAATGATATAATTCTGTTTACTGAAACATGGTTAAATAATGAACTCAATTATGAAATAGATGGTTTCACTTGTTGCGCATTACACCGGACGTTAAAGCTTAAAAATGCACGTAGAGACAGTGGGGGTTTAATTATATACATTTCCAATCATTTTGTTACGGATGATTTATTATTAAAAACTGTAGATGATTGTATAATATGGCTTTAAATGGATGGAAAGTTATTCGGTTTAAATGAACCGTTATTATTATGTTTATGTTATAATATTCCAAGTGGAAGTAGCAGAGAAGTGTTTGTATAGCAAAATATTTTTGATATTATTGCCGATGATATGTTGTATTTTGAAAATAAGTTTGACAATAAATGTAATTTTTTAATTACAGGGGATATGAATTCGAGAGTGGGGACACGTTTTGATTATGTTGAGAATGAATATTTATTTAATTTGAACTTATTACCAGACGATTATGTAGAAGAGGTTTCGTAACAAAGAGATTCTGAGGACAAAAACACAAATGAAAATGGAAATTATTTATTAAATTTTTGCAAATCATCAGGTATGCGAATTATGAATGGACGATTAGGGAATGATAAAGGATTAGGGAAGTTTACATGTATTACACATAACGGGAGTAGTGTAGTTGATTATGTTTTATGCCGGACAAATTTAATGACATTGTTTACTTCATTTGTAGTTGATGAACCAAATGTTTTATCAGATCACTGTTCTATTCTGTTTTCATTTGGTAAGTCAACAAATGTTAATTGTGAAAGTCAATGCGATCTAGAATACGTTGAATACACCTATAAATGGAATAACGATAAAGCGTGTTTATTCAAAGAAATGCTTGGCACGAACCTTTTTAAAAATAATCTTAATAGTATTGAAGACGATCTAAACACCGTTTCTTCAGAAAACGAAATTGATAATAACATAAATAGTTTTTATAAAATGTTCGATGATACGTGTGGTCATTTATTTAAAAAGAAAATTAACGATAGAAATTGCAATTCCGATTGGAATACGCAACCATGGTATGATTCGACATGTAAAGAAAAGCAGTGCGAATTTTATGAAAAACTAAACTATTTCAGAATTAACAAAACCGATGAAAACAGACACTGTTTAACAAAAGGTCGAACTGAATATAAAAATATCATTAGAAACAAAAAACGTGATTTTGATAAAAAAACAAACAAAACGATTAGAAAACATGCGTTACAAAAATGCGAAAGAGTACTGGAAAATGTTAAAAGGTTTGTCAACACCAAATAAATCAAAGTCGCTAAAGGCGTCTCATTTTGCAGAATATTTCAAGTCAATAAATAATCCAGAATCGGCTTTTTTTCAACCAGATGAAGATGTTATATTTTTTAATGAAAGATATCTTAATGGTGAAATACAAATCATGTTTGAAGAATTAGATCACAAAATAACACACGGTGAAATAAGCACAGCATGCAGGGAATTAGGTTTAAACCGTTCAGGAGGGCCAGATCTTGTCATTAACGAAATTTTTAAGTATGGGATCAACTATTTAATTGGTTATTTAAGTAAATTGTTCAACAAAATCTTAGACAAGGGCTATTTCCCAGAAAAATGGTCAGAAGGTTATGTCATACCATTGCACAAAAAAGGGGATGTTAATAAACCGGAAAATTATAGAGGCATAACTTTACTTAGTACTTTGGGAAAACTTTTTACAAGGATTTTAAACAATAGATTAAACGAATGGGCGGATAAATATCAAGTTTATATAGAAGCACAAGCTGGTTTTAGAAAACGTATGGGAACTATTGATAATATATTTATTGTACACGGTGTAATATCCCATTTGTTGAATGCTAACAAAAAATTATATGTCGCCTTTATTGATTTTACCAAAGCCTTTGATTTTATTGTAAGAGATATTTTATGGTATAAACTCATAAAGACTGGGGTAAGAGGAAAAATCTTAGAAGTTATTAAATCTATGTACAAAAATGTAAAATCACGTGTTAAATATGAGAATCAGTTGAGCGAAGCGTATACATGTTTTCTGGGAGTCGCTCAGGGTGAATGTCTGTCACCTTTTTTGTTTTCCATGTATCTGAATGACCTTGAAGAAACTTTTATTTTAAAAGGATATACGGGAATTGAGATGGGTATGTTAAAGTTGGGTTTACTTCTTAACGCTGATGACATAGTTATCTTTTCAGAAAACGAGAGCGGTTTACAGGATGGTTTAAATATTTTGAGTGATTATTGTACTAAATGGAAACTTACAGTAAATGTGAATAAAACAAAAGTTATGGTGTTTAAAAAAGGTGGGAGAAACAGAAGAAATATACATTTTATCTGTAATGGTTCACAACTTGACATTGTCAACAAATTTACGTATTTAGGGATAGTTTTTACAACTGGTGGGTCTTTCAGAGAAATCCACGAGGCACTAGCGGGACAAGCTCTCAAAGCAATATACAAATTAAAATCATATGTGTATAAATTTCATGATATATCTGTGAGTCATATGTTAGATTTATTTGATAAACTAATTTTACCTATTTTGAACTATGGGGCTGAAGTTTGGGGGTTTTCAGAGGCTAAAGTAATCGAACGAGTTCATTTACAATTTTGTAAACATTTATTAGGAGTAAAAATTCAAACTCAAAAAGATTTTATTTATGGAGAGTTAGGAAGAACTACATTACAACAATATAGAATGAAAGCTATTATTCGTTATTGGTTTAAACTTTTGAAATGCAATGAGTTAAAATATATTAAAATTGCATATAATACACTGTTAGCAGACTTAGACAAATATCCAAATAAGATTTCTTGGGTGAGATCTGTGAAAAATGTTCTTGAAAGATTAGGATTTTATGATGAATGGTTTTTTCAAGGGGTGGGAAATGTAAATAGTTTTCTTTCTCTATTTACTCAGAGATTAAATGATACTTTTGTACAGAAATGGAACGAAAATTTATCAAATTCAACTAGAGCCAATTGTTACATTTTATTCTCGGAATTCAGTTTTAAACCCTACTTAGATAACGTTACTATCAAAAAATTTAGATTAGCATTAACTAGACTTAAAGTGTCATCTCACAGACTTGAAATAGAGACTGGAAGGTGGCACAAACCTACAAAAATACCACTTTCAGAAAGAAAATGTAAACTTTGTAATTCTTTAGAGGACGAATTTCATTTTATACTAGAATGTCCACTTTATTATGATTTTAGAGAGGTGTATATTAAAAAGTTTTATTGGAAAAGACCAAATATACCCACATTTATAGAATTGTTGCAATCAAAAAATGTTAAAATTGTTAGAAATCTCGCTATTTATATTTTTAAAAGCTTTCAAAAAAGAAACGAAACTTACGATATAATATAGGGGAATTCCTCCTCTTACTTGCTTATTTATCATATAAAGTCAATGACATATCTGTCTGATGTGAAAAGTCATATACTTTTTTACTTTGATGTAAGCCTTACCTTAAGAAAATAAGAAAATAAAAGGTTATAACGATTATATGTATAAATACATGTTTGAAATGAATATATTCATACTAGTAATACTGTTAAAACTGATGACTGCTAACCATTGACTGTTTAATTATAAATATGATGTGTATTTTGTATTGTATACTGATAGGCCATTTGGTCTTTTGTATTAATAAAGTTTATCTATAAGAATAACAATCGTTTGTGAACACATTTTAACGGTTTTTAAACAATGACAGAATGGACAATTTTTGTTGTTTTTGATATACATGATATATGGGAGGTAATTCTATACTTTGCTTAGAAAATAATACAATAACATCTTTTTTGGAAAATCACATCTCTAATAGCTTCAAACAATTATATCAATGTTCATATGTTGTCTTATACTGTATCCCTACAAAAGTCGTGCTAAACCTTTTTTGTTCCGAATATGAATATATAAATAGAAATTAGGAAATTTTGGTCATACGCATAATATAAGGATTAAAGATAGCGGAAAAGAATGCCGATTAGAAGATCGGTCCATATGGAAATGGACGAGGGTAAAAATGATCGGGAAAAAAAGAATCTCCGTTCTTCTTGCCATGGCCTCATGGATGTTATTGATTATAGGATGACTAGTATGGTGATTCTTTCCTGGAACAAATGGAACAAATGGAACAAATGGAACTTAACCAATGCTATTACTTGCATATTTGTAAATCCGTTTTAATAATTTTTTGTCTGAATAATGCAAAGCAATTGCGTATGTATATGCCATGTTTAAATTGTGAAGCATCTTTCGCTAGTATGTATTTATTTAGATTGATAGGAGGAACTGGAGGCGATATGAATAATCATGAGTGTCTTTCGAAATATGAGTTCAAGTTGACAACCATCATAATATTTCAATATGCATATGCACTGAACTATACCCCAAAATCCTTCCATGTCAATTATTGTTAAAGGATCAGTTAGGTCTGGAAAACTCGACGACGCGGCCATTTTTGTTGTATAAATAATATATATAATTGTATTAATTCGCACGATGCTGTAATGCTAGAATAAACATTTGTTTTAAAATTGAAGTTCACTTTTATTCAATTGTATGTACACATTACATATGCTAGTAATATGAACCCCCAATACAAATACATGTTTATGAATTAACAACAACCCTAACACCGCCTACCGCCCACCCCACTCCCCCACCCACCACCACACCCCACACCGCCAAATCTTGCAGATTTTTCATAAACAATGTTTTAACTGGTGCTATCATTCCGCTCTGATATGTATAATATATGCAAGTAATATAGAAAGTACCAGCCCGGGTTTTTTTCGGGATGGGTAAACAAACAGTTTTCAAGTGCTTGATTGCCCCGCTCGGGAAAAGCTCTCCTGATTAACCGCTCCCACCCCACCCCACTCCCATTTCTACTACTCATCAATCTGGATTATCAATACAGACATGCCATTTTGTCTATGCTATAGGCTAGATTATTTTAATCTACCCTCTCCTTTTATAAATAACTAATAACTAAAATATTTAAAATCATTAAACGAAGTCAGACGGAACCGGGCAGCAATCTGCATCATCGCTAAACATATCATACTCCATCAAGGAATATTTCACTTTTCTACATTTTGTTGTCTTGTATTTTAGATCAAGAAGCTCTTCCCAGCTTTTATCCAGTTCTCGTTGATACTTGTCAATTTCAAGTAGCAATCTTTTTCGCTTGTTGACTTTGCTTGTTTTGGTGTCTATAAAATCGTTACGATTCTACTTGGAGTTGCTTGGTTACAATTATTTTTTTTAAGTTTTCTGCAAATCTTTTCAATATCGTTTTGTTCCAGTATAGATAATACGATTATATAATACTTATGTTTAAGCCCTTATTTAATTGAAGGGGGTATATTTAGTGTGTATCTTAAGGTTAGTTGCTATGGGCCAATGCTGACTTCATCACTTTTATAGCTTAAATCAAAATATATCATACCAAAATGGTTGCTAAAATTTCCTACGTTAAGTAAAGTTCCTGCGTTTTAACATTTTGTTTGTTGTAAGAATAATTAATAACATCTCTGAATATTCTTATAATATTATCATAACTGTATTCATTTTCTTGGTTTCATCGTTTACAACTTCCAATATAGCTGCTGATTGTAAATAACAAACTGATTGTAAATAACAAAGATATAATCATGCCTAAAGTATCGCAATCAATGGTAAAAAGACATGGGTAATTTTCACTTCTGCTAATACGCAGAATCAAAGAAAGTTATTTGAGCGAGATGATTCTCAGCGGAGTTTTTTCATTTTTAACATTCTTTGATTCTGCTCTCATTTCGCTAAGTATTAGCAGAAGTGAATATTAACCGAGTCTTTTTACCATTGATTGTGATTCTTTAGGCACAATTATATATTTATGGACTGTGAATTAGAGCTGAAATGCGTGTGTTTACCTACCGAGTCGCGACAAATCTTCGTTACGGATGATCATCTCGTGAACCTGCTGATGACGTCGATTACTGGGCTTGAAACAGTACTGGCAGAACATGAACAACTATTTATATGAAAGGAATCCAAAAAATGGGGATTTTGCTCTTGATTAGAACGTTTGTCTTATCTGTGCAGATAAACAAAAACATGTTTCGGATTTTGAACACCAGCCGTTATTCTAAATACAGATATAGCTTGTCCAGAACTTCCGCTGTCTTGTATCATTTCACGAAGGTAAGTCCATCTTGTTGATGTCATGTGATTTGTCATTATATAGCTTAACATATCAGAATTAAATATCATTTTAGGTATCCACAGAAAGCATTTATTAACAATTACTCTAACATCATCAAACCAGCCTCTTTGAAAATTAACACATTATCATCTGTTAGTTGTAAACTAATTTGACTTTGACTAGGAGGAAGCATGTTTGTTTCTAAACCTTCGAAAATTAATATTTGTTTAATGGAATTATGGGGCTAACTATTTTATTAGTAATGATTAAAGCATGACGAGATGTAAACACCATATTATAACCAGCTTCATCGTGCTGGGTTTCTGTTGCAGCTGTATTGCCTAAATAAAAGTATTCCTTTTTTCCGGTTGTTTTTGCATAATCGTCAGACATTTCCAGCAAACTTTTGACATTAACAAATCTATGCAGATTAAACTATTTTTCCGTTTTGCTTTACTTGCATTTGATCAATCAATGAAGCTGCATCATTAATTAAAGCAATAATATAAGCGTCTGCGAAAGCAGCTCCATCAGCAAGCTTGTTTACTCGAACATTGATTTCAAAATATGCGTTATACCAATCAAAGTGAGAAATTCTATCATTTATTGCAAATTGATAACCGCTTTTCATTTGTCTAGTAGCATTTCCAGGTATGGCATTAGGGGTATCTAATTGAATATATACATGTTCATGTCGAGTATTACATTTTTCACTTCGAAACATCTATATATACTATTAGTTAGATGTTTTTTTATTTATTAATCGTTTAATTCGTGTATGAATATTTTATTTCCCCTTGCGGATAGCATCTATTATTTTTTGTATATACAGCTTCTTCAGTTGCATCTTCTTTTTTACTATCAACCTTTGTAAGTTCCTTTAAAAATATGTCACCTTTTGGTTTAGGTTTTACAACTGAAATTAATTTATCAGCAGGCATTTTTCCCACTTAATCTCCAATTTGTTTAGAACCACTCTCTATGATGTGTTTTCCAGCAGTATCTAATGCTTTCTTACCGGCTGTTTTCACAGACTCACTAAATATGTTTGATCCAACATTTGAAAATATATCAAATATGCCATCTCCAGTTAATCTGTCAAATTGAGTGTATGTTCCCGTACTAGTGTCATAAACTATTTTTAAACGCGTCATATATAACTTATTTTACATTAATTATTTTAAAACAAATCGAAATGATGTATGAACTCCAATAACATTAATAATTACCGTACCCAACTCGTATCGGTTCATCTTTAAAAGGATATGACTTTGTAAGGTCAGCTGTACTTATTTCATAAATAACATCCCCATATGATCCAAACTTAGTTTCTCTAATAACAGCATCTTTGTCAAAGCCAATCAAGTCAGGTATACAATTATTATGAATCGTAATTAAGCGTTTGAAACTAGATAAATCAGATTTAATTCTTATTGGAATAGGCGAGTCAGCAGTAAAATCACCATTTAATTCAATCAGCTAATGTTTCTTTTATATAATTATCGATATCAGCATAACTATAATTTCCATTTTGGAAAATAATATCTCTCCAATCTTTTCCATTAGATGACCATATCACGTTGTTATTAAAATCCTCACTTATATTATACAATGAATAAGTCATAGAATTAATCTTATCAAGTCCAATGTCATACTGTTCCTTCTTGTCCAATATTAATGGCCTGTCAAATACACTTGTAAAATTACTCTGTGTATTATGAGTTAATTATTGAAGATTTCTTTGAGGATAATACAATTTTGTTTGTTCCATTGTACATATTAGTAGACAAAATTAGTCACCTTTGTAATACAATTTAAAACTAGATTTTTTAAAATCAAACACATGAATAGTGTCCTTTTTATGTCTGTAGAAATGGTCCAATAATGAGATTTCTTAAGATATACTTCAAATTGTTCCTTTTAGTATTCGTTTACCATGCTCTAATTTGGTTGAGAAGATGGTCCCTGATAACCCGAATTAAACAAAGTAAACTCTTACGTATTGAGTTCTCTATCTGTCACTGTATATGTAAGGACTGCTTCAACTATGTAGCGTCCGGGTTTTACAATTGGTATGCCACTGGGACGTTTACCAACATCAGTATATTCTGTAGCATATTCTTCACTTTTTACAAATGAGCTATATACACGAGTAAATGCTTCGAGAAAGGTATTATGAATGGTTCTTTGAAGTGGTTTTTGTGTTTGGTACTCTGCATAACCAACGTTATCTTCCATAATGCTTATTCCATCTGTTGTAGCTTCAAGAATTAGAATCCGACTTAAATTATCTACTTTAACTGTTAATTCATCAATTATGCCAAGAGGTGCTGTGTGACGTCCTTCAGACATTTTGATTAAACACTTTGATAAATGCTATTTCATTATCAAAAGCTCTGCTAGTGTTTACCATTGGTTGATTATTGCTTTGAATTCGTTGATTAATAATGTCAACGCCAGATTGTAGGTTTTAACCTAACATTTTATAGCGTTCGCTATCTTCCAATTCACCCTCTTCTTTTTCATCTCTTTTATTTCATCTTTTAATAAATACTGATAAAGGTGAAACCGTTTGGCATTTCTTTAATCTTTCGATTTTATTATCAAAAGATCTGCTCGTTTCATCCTGGACAGCTCTCATTTGTATTGAAACCTCATTAATAGCAGTTCATTACGCGGTCCGAGTATTAACTTTCATACCCCATCCAACCCTTTCTCCAATAAGCGAAAACGGGGTTGGCTGTGGTATGGAATAAACCCTTAATTTCGGGGGTAAAAGTAAAACATTAAAGGTAATTTTAAACCGGCTAATTTATTGTTTCAGTAAAAAAAAAAAATTAAACGCGTTTTATTGTCGATATATCCTTTAAAACGTCCTAATATAAGCTATCCCATCGCTTAATGGAATTAAGGCGGAACCACGTAATGCTAGTTCATTATTGTCCACCATTTGTTGATTAATTGTTGCGATCCGTCTATTATTACGTTCAACTCCACTATTTATGTGTTCACTTAATCTTTTACAGTTTTCATCATTTTCCAATCCCTCTTTCTTTTCTAATTCTTTCACAGTATCACCCAAAAGTCTTATTTCATCTTTTAAACCGTTTTGAATTTCAATCATTTTTTCAAGGTTTGTTTGTAACTATTTTTTATATTTGACTTATTTTGTCATCAACACCTGTTGTTATACTTTCTATCATCTCTGGAATTTTGTCGATATTTAAATTGTTCATAGTCTTTCTTATTCTTTTTAAAGCAAATTGTTTTGTTGCTACATCATCTCCATCCGTTGGATTATCGCCATTTGTAATTCTAATATTATCCATGTTAAGATCACTTTTTAAAATGGTTTCCATGTTTTTACCCTTTTGAAACAATGCTTCTGAACAACTCAATGAAAATGGAGGTTATAAAACTAGTCTAACCAGAAAGATAAATAAGCCTAAGGAAACAAATACCGAGCAAAAGGGAAAACCTTAAACAAGAAAGATAGCTTTTACAAAGAGACACAGACAGCTTAGCACATTAAAAAGATATAAGCATGCTCCTGTTCTGTCAGGGGAAGGATTACAAAAAGTTAAAATGCTTATTCAAATTGATTTACCTGAACGTACTGGTCATCACAAACTAATTGCTAGACAAGGAGAAACAGTTGCATTAAATCATAAAGTAGACATCGAACTTATTGATTTGATAATAAAGCGTTACAATTATAGCAAAACGTATTCAAAGCTGTCACAATTGTTTCTTTAAGAAACTGACAGAATTATCTGGTTTGCCAATACATAAAATTTCTTCAAAGTTTAAGAAGATTTTAGGAGGTTGTGCTGATGTTGAATAGTACAATAGCCCAGATGACTTGGGTAATGATCTGGAGTTAGTATCGTTAGTATAGTGGAAGTTTCGAATCAGAAAAGAATAGTCCACAGTTAATAAATAAAGGTATTAACGTAATTGACGAATTATTAAAAATAGATCAAATATCATCACTTGTCACGGCTTGTGACTGCATACAGGCGTAGTTATAAATTGTGTGGTATTATAAACACAACGTTACAAATTGCCTGTGGAATAATTGGTTGTAATGCTGTTCTTGCATTAATTTCAGCAGTTCCTGTTTTCGTAGCTGTAGTTCGTGAAGTTCCTCCAGTAGTTGCTTTTTAGTAAGTAAAACAAAAATAGCAGAAAAAAAGACTTTTTTCATATGTCCAAATAACAATAGGACTGGAAAATGACGATGAGGTAATCAGAATTGCTTTTAATGTTAGAGATCCAAACAAAAAAATATAACTTTACAGGACCTATGGAAATGTATATAAATAAATTCAAATTGAATGGACATGAAATCCAATCAGATTTCTTTTTCAACTTTTTTCCAAATCCTATCCTACTTTTGTCTAGTAGCTTTTGTTTTAGTCGGTTTTACTTCTGTTTTTATTTTTCATATCATAAATATTTTCTAAAAAATGTATTGAAATTGATTGATATTTTCCGGACTTTTGTTTTGTCTAAAATCTTTACAATTTAGTACCTTCGCATATAGCATTACAATTTATGCATGCATAAGTGCATTTGTAACAAAGCTTACTTTCGACGCAATATAGGCAGTGTTTCTTTTCATAAAATAAAAACAATCTGAACACACTTCACGGAGATCAATAATATCTAAAACGTTTTTACAAACTTTACAATTCATTATACTAAAATATAGCATTATATTTTTAAATATAGGCTTAAAGAAAAATTATCTCATGTAATATTATAAATGAAACAAGAAATTATAAATTTTAAGAATGATTGCAATGAACAAATTTCAACAATTGATTTTGAAAATTTAAACAGACATGAGAGAGATGTTAATTCGTGTAAACGTAGATGGACGATTAGATGATAAAATAATCACTAAAGCACATGAGCTAAACTTCTCATGGAAAATTAGGAAGAGCGATATAATGAGATTCAATAGTTATTGTAAGGAAGCAATATCATTAGCAGCTAGTAAATGTATAGATAAGGAAACCTTTATTTCACAATATAACACAAAATTAAAGCGCGGGATTAATGCTGGTTAAATTAAATAAAGTCTTAAAGAAATAATATCTTTATGTAATATTATTAAATGAGAGTTAGCGAAATTGAAAATTCCAGAAAACAGTATAGCGAAGTTTCTCAAGTGCAATTGTATAATACAGTACCGTATGCTCCACTTTGGCAAATAAACAAATTAGTTTCTAAATTTCTTGAAGATGAATAAGTACGAACACACAGTTTTAAAATGAGTGTTGATTTAAAAACTACTTTTTAAAAAAATAGCGCATGAGAAAGAGAAATGTGCCATAACTTCATATAAACTTCCAAAACAATAATTACAAACAAAAATGAAATTCAAGACGCACTAAATAGATCCTCTGAATATATATGTAAACTGGGCTGTCTGTTGTATTTTTGAAAACTCTAAAATTACCGCAGTATCCCGATACAAAAACTTTAAAACTCCTTTAAATTCAGCAACTTTAGCCAATACTCAAAATCATCATGAAATGATGACTTTGGTTGTTTTTGGTTGATTTGCCCAAATATTTCATGAAATGGTGATTTTACTTGATTTATTAAAACTTTTTTAAAATGGGGGTAGTGAAGATTGCAAGTTTAAATTTTTTAGGTTTTAAGCTTTGTGTAGTAGGTAAGGTTACGTGATTATTGTCATGTCAGAGTAAGGTTACGTGATTATTGTCACATGTATTAGCTCATGTGATAAGCATCTATTTATATCAACCAATCGTTGAAGATCATGTGATAAGTGTCTATTTATATCAACCAATTGGTGAAGATCATGTGATAAGTGTGATAAGTGTCTATTTATATCAACCAATCGGTAAAGTTTTTGGTCTTTCTGACGGGTATAAAAGGCTGTGAACTACGGATTAGTATCACACGGTGACATACCCTATGGGAATAGAGACCCGAAAAAGTAAGGATAAAACTAGGATTATTTTTCATGAAAGGTAAGTCCATTTTAAATTTGTATTTATTTTTATATTTTTAGAAGGTTCTAGGTTGAATACAAAGGTGGTGGATCGTACTCATACACATTACTAAAACAATTTATTACACACTTTTTAGACTTTTTTGAAAGGTTACCATTGCTTCTTTTCTTCCCTGCTCTACTAGTTCTTTTTTTTGAGCTTCACTTATTTTAGCCTTTTTTTGTTTAGTGTTTTCTTTTAAACTATAATATTTATCTAACTCATCCAAAATCAACTTGAACTCTTGATCAGATATTTGTGCATCATTTAACGCTTTTGATATTAACTGCTTTATGCTATTTAACTTAACCTCTGCCAAAGTTTTTATTTCATGATGTTTTTGAGCTTTTACATTAAGCTTGCGTCTGATAAAATTAATACAAACACCTGTAGCTCCACATACTATTGCTGCTATTTCTAAAGGTAGCAAAACTGGAATAGCAAATCCAATCCCAGCCATAATAACACCTGCTGATATCAAGGTAGTGTCAATTCCATCTGTAATATTAATACCACGTTTATATTTTTTATAAAGTGACTGACGTATATCTCGTTCTGTATTTAACTTTTTTTCAATTTCTGAAATCTTTTGTAATCTATAATTTTGTCCGTTTTCCACTGGCAACTCAGGATATATACTTGGTGCTGTCGGCTGCTTCACTTTTTTATTAATAAATAAAAAATTAAATTAATTCAATTAATAATGATGCCACCGTATTTACAGCAACCGAACAGGATTTTAAAACAACGTGATTTGTTACTTCAAGACTTCTCATGGTAATATTAACCAGGTGGATGGGGTAAGAGTTCCAAACAAACCTATAATTGTTGTTACGAGTACTGCGGCATAAATAGTAATATAATAACAGATATTGTTGACCACTTGTAGTCTTCAAAGATATCCCGTTTTCTAACACACTTGTAAACATAATCCCATACTTCTTCTAGCGCTACAGGTTCATACACTTCTGGCTCCGATTCTATGTCTGGTTCTTGTTCTTCCATTTTTTTATTATATAATTATAACATTATATTTTTTAAAAAAAAAATAGTTCAAAGACTAAATTTTTAATATTAAATTATTAAACACATCTTTTAAGGGCAAGCTCTCAATACCCAGTACACTAATTATCATACTGTTATACAATTTTGTATATAATATATTTTTTTGTTGATACAAAAATCAAGCCAGCTCGTAGAATTAAATTAAATTAATTCAATTAATAATGATGCCACTGTATTTACAGCGGTAGCCTTAGCAACCTTGCATACAAAGTTAACAACAGAACCAGCACCAATCTCTAAAGGTTTATCAAAGTTATCATGATTGCGTGGAATGATGTGAAGCGTTATACCATAATTTGGTTGTTCAACACCATTGACAGAAACTATTACAGTTACGTCACCAACTAATCGGTCACTTGCTAAACCTATTCCCATAATCCGTCCACGGCGTGTCATTACATGCCCCACATTTGATTCTGCCCCACCATTACCAAATGAGAGTATTCTATTCAACACAAGTGGGCCCTTAGCCTCTGCAAATATTGTTATAATCCCATATTTAAGATTATCAAACTTGTCATCAAAAGTATAAACTCGCCTTTGTAAATCTGAAACAATCTCTATCAAAGCATTCAAGTCTCCTTCTCTTGTTTTTTGTTCAGGTCTTGCTGGTCCAAATATACTCATTGTTTTTTTTTATAAAAATATATTTTTTAAATAATTTCTAAAACACAACTCATAGGCAAACCGTGATTATTTATCTTGTTGCCATACTCATCTTTGACTTCTATTTTCAATTCAGTAATTGCACCATTCATAAGACAGTGATATTCAGGATAAAAACTTGTATATACTATATCTCCAAACTGCTTATTTACTACAGGTATAACACCTATAATAGTGCTTGGTGCACCATTGAAATAATTACTACTCGTATTAACTTGTTCCAAATGAACATATAGCTGTTTATAAGGAGCTAAATCAATTGAGTGATCTCCAATACGAATACCTTTTAACCATTTTCTGTCCTCGAATCCCAGCATTTTTGAAAGACCGCTTGATAATCGTGTCTCTGTTGGCGTATCTAAAATGGCTATAGCACTTTGGACAATAATGGTTAGGGTAATATTTTTATTTACCAATTTAAAATATTCTGCCAACTCTTGAAAGTTATAGAGTCCATCTGGTATATGATACGTTTTATCTGGTTTTTTTTGTCTTTATGACTGCATGATTAATATTAAACCAACCGATAGTGTATGTAAAACTTTTTAATCCAACGCGCTTAGTTTCACCTCTATTATCGATATACTGTTGTCTATGTTTGAAATTGTATGAAACATTTTTTTTAATATATATAAAAAATACAAATAAAAATGATTTCAAAGAATTCAAATATAACCCAGATGCCCAATATTCAAGTACTTTCAGCAAAAAAGTGATAGATATAATAAATCAAAACATAGTCATTACATCAAACGGTAAAGGCTTTAAAGCATCATTTCCCAATGTCTTTGAAAAATACAAACTTCCATACGTCAAATCAGATGCTATAGTCCAAAGCTGGGGAACAGATTGGATGTTATTTTGGCAGAATCAGTTGAATTTTGCTATTTGGTGTGCGACAACTGGATGTGGTATTGATTTCACGTGGAACTAAATAATTATACATTTTTAAATTATTTTTTACGAAGTCAATGCCATGTTTTCTAACTAAAGTGTCCAGCACATAAAACTTGATTGGTTCGTTTGGATTATTTCCCTTATAATAGGTAAGTGGAACATCATCCGTCCCCAACTGAACTGCATATAACATTGTTCTACCGATTTCGTCCTCAGCCTCTCTGAAATCATCTTTATAATCAATTCCGCTGATCTCAGCATTAACTTCAGTAAAAAATTGATCTACTAACAACCTTTTTTGTGTAAGCTGTTCTTTTGTTTTATCTTCCCATTGAAGCTGATCAATATGGTTATTTTCATTTACAATTTGTCTCTGAAAATCTAAGCCAGGTTGTATAAATTCTGATTCTTCAAGCATTTCACTTATAAAGACATCATCTGGATCGTACGCAAGATTGTCATATTCAAATCCTCCTTCAGCCATTGTTTATTTTATTTAATTAAAAAAATAAAAAACAATGTCAGCTTACTGAAACAAACTCAACCCTCATAGAAAACTAAGAGAGCCTCATGGTGCCAAGGGCATCCGCACAAGTGTAGTAATAACTAATAATCCCTCAACAATAGACCAAAACCAGCAACTGCTTGTGAGATTTCCCAACCTAAGTACTAATGATGTGATAGTTCCAAGTACTGCTCGTCTTGCCTTTGAAATAGAACTTAAAAGCAGAACAGACGCCAACGCTACTCTATTTCAAAATCTGGGTAGAACAATTGTGAAAAAAATGACAATAAGAATAAGTGGCAACGAAGTCATGTCAATAGATGACAGTGATATATATCATTGTTATGTAGACTTATGGAAAAGCCCTACCGAACGACAAAACACAGCTTACCAAGGTATTGGTAAACCAAACATGTTAAAACATAGAGTTGGTGCGGGAGATGCTTCCTCAGACACCGGAGATGAAGCTATAGCAGCAGCTTATGGAAATAGATTTTGTATTCCACTGGACTTTGAAATGTTAGAAAGTCATATGCCATTTTATCAAGCGGGGCTTGGTGATAGGTTAGAATATGAATTAACGTTTAACGATTATAACAAAGTTATCAAAAGCAGTGATGCTGATGCATCTTATGTAATAAAAAATATCTGCTTGGAATTTGATATGGTTAGTGATGTTGAATTAGCCAGACAAATAAGACAGCAAATCAATGGTAAGATGTCATTTATGTATGATCGTATCTTGCGACATAGAAAAATAATAGCAAACAAATCTGATACTCTTTGGAAAATCAACATTACTACACCAGCACGGAGCATGAAAGGTATTTTAATGCTGTTTGAAGACCCAGAAAGAACAAGCACAGAATCCTTTTACAACCCAAAGATTGAAAAGGTTGAAATGACAATAGAGGGATTACCAAATCAGTTGCATAGTCAGGGTATGAAGGCATATCAACATTGGGATGAAATTAACAAATATTTTGCCTTGACATCAAAAAGAAACAAAGAGACAGAAATAGCAGCGAGGGACTTAAACTTTACCAGTGTTTCTCTTGAGACCTATTTGACAAAATCATATGCTTTGTGGCTTGACCTTAGAACATGTAATGACAATTTATTACACGGCAGTGGAAGAAGAATAGAAAACGGTAGTGAAGGCATAACGATATTAATAAATAAAAAAGCAGATGCAGATCAAACTTTAAATATTTATATATATATAATACAAGATGCGCAAATCAATTTCGAAGATGGAAGATTCAAAGAAGCAGGATACTAGTTTGCAACAAAAATATCCTAAATATTCACACAGTGCCATTATTTGTGGTCAGACAGGCTGTGGTAAAACAGAGTTTGTTCTTGACATACTTGAACAAGAGTATGTTGGAGTTTTTAAACATATAATTATATTGTGTCCAACCATAGAGTGGAACGAGGCTTATAAAAATAGATCCTGGATAGGAGATGTGAAAAACCCTAAAGATAAAAAATAATAGTTGTCAATCCCGTGAGCAACGGTAAAGAAATGTAACAAGAACTGTTGCGTTTGTTTTTCAAAAGATATGCTGGCCAGCCCACATTATACATTATTGACGATTGCTCAGCCACAAAAGAATTAACAAAGAAAAAATATATGTTATCAGAGTTGGCATTTTCTGGTCGCCACGCCAAACAATCAGTGTGGGTTATTTCACAGAGATATAATTCGGTATTAAAAGATTTGAGAGTGCAAGCAAAATGGTTGTGTATGTTTTACACCAAAGACAGAGATAGTTTTGAAAATTGTTTGAGAGAGAATGATGTTATTCCAACGTTGGAGGAGAGAACCAGAATAAGAAAAGCTTTAGCTAAGACTAAATATTCGAAGTTAATTTTGAGGACTGACCAACCAACTGGTTATTGGGTTGAATAATTTTTAACAGCAATGCTTTTTTTCTAACAGCATTGCTTTGTTGCTAATAGTAATACTAACAGCAAAGTAGCAATACTAACATGAAAATATAATGAAAATATCAAAAAATATAGTAATGCTTATAGCATTGCTCATAGCAAAGTAGCATTGCTCATAGCAAAGTAGCAATGTTAATAGCAATGCTTGCAGCAAATTAACAATGCTAATAAAAAAAATAGCAATATTAATAACAATGCTATTAACAATACTAACAATTACTAGTTGCATGAATATCGCAGCTGGTTGTTTTGTGTTTTATATTTATTTTAAGATAAAAAATAAAATTATTAATATAAAAATGAATGCGGAAGAACTATTACAAGATATATCGGAAGGTTTCATGGAACGTGATGAACCAAAGCAACAAGAAACAAAAAAAGAAAGATTATCAGCCATAGTGGCTGGCGGCGGTAGTCGTCAATATTTGGGTAAAGACATACAACTCACGAATATAGATGGCATGCCACCGGATGAAATTAACAAACTTTACTGCAGATATGAAGCAAGGCTTGGGGCAAGTATCACCAAGACTTTAGGCAATTCTTTTATTAACTTGTATGTGATGGGAGTATCAAAATATTTTAATGTAACCAATCCACCAAAGCTGATAGAAGATTTGGAGGAAGACCCATTTATTAATCATGCTTTGACAAGTGCTTGTTGTGAGTTGTATTACAGGTATGGTATGTGCTTAGCACCATTTACAGCAATACTGACAACTGTTAGACATATTGATTTTAATAAAAATAAAAATATAGATAATATAAATGATGGAGAACCAAGAGAGTGAAGTTATACCTGTTGAGGTTGAACAACAAAAAGTAAAAAATCCAAAACGAGTTGAAGCTGGAAAAAAAGGAGCAGCGGCAAAAAAGGCAAAGCGTTTGCTTCAAGATGTTACAAATCAAAATGCTGCAAATGAAATAACAAAAATAACAATAGGTGAAGAAGAACCAGAAAAAATCAAAATAAACGTATACAAAAATTATATTCCACCGTGTCTGGTTTTATTAGGCATTGCTGGGTTGGGTTTGTATATTTATAACAAGAAATCTGCTACGCAACCTGTAGCTGTGCAACCTGTTCATGTTGCACCAAAAGACCCGTTTGATTTTTAATAATTTATTTTAAAAAATAATCATATAAAAAAAATGGCAGCAAGTATTGACGGAAAACAAATTGTAAATATGATGTATCATGCAGGAGTGGAAACACTTCTAACTGTTGGATATTCTGAGATTGGCAGAAAACTACTAAAAAGACCAGCACCTAAAGTGGATTTTAATATGGTAGATTTTGGGATGCTGTCTGTGGATATAATGTTAGCAATGGCTACAAAGAATATGTTGATTAAGCAAGGTATTATTCCTGCCGATATTATGAAATAAGTTTAAAAATATATATATAAAAAATGGCAAGTGCAGTAGCAATGATGATAGGTGGCGCATTAACAAATGCATAAGCGTTTAGCGGTTCAAATTATTTCTTTTCAAAAATGGGAAGTCATTCAGATGAGGAAAGACAAAGGCAAGACAAAGCCGTGGAACAATTAAACGCAGCACAAGCGGAGTGGAATAAAAAAAGAACAGAGAGATTAGATTTTATTAACAAGCAACTGCAAAAAGAACATCATGCAGAGCAGACTTTTGATGATGTAGACCAAGCTATGAAACAGTATTATTATACAACTGGCAAACATTTGCTTTTAGAACCGGAGCCCAAGTTGAGTGATTTTTATACACCATCTTCGGATCAACAAAATAGAGAAATTACGTTTATTGTGGTGGGCATGGCTGCAACTGGATTTGTGGCGTATCAATTGAGTTCATAAAAAAAATAGTTTAAAACTATAATTACTTCAGATTTGGAATAACTAAATATATTTACTTTGAAAAGACTAAGTCATATGCATGATACCTATTTTTGTTGTTGTTTTTACATGGTTTCAATCCAAGTGGTCGAATATAATATGGTGGTTTAGCACTCTTTTCTATTTTATCTTTGAGATGACCAGGCGCCCATACTTCACCGTTGTCTATTAATGTCAATACCATGGATGGACCATATTCAGTTTCTATTATTTTCGTATCTGTAATAGTGTATATTTTATTTAGTTCCAAATCTGTCCATTTCTTTGTGCTATTTTGATTTTGCTCTTCGAGCAGTTCATCAAATTGTGCAGTTGTGATATCCATTTTTTCTTTATAGTTATATAAAGTTTAATCTTTAGTAGAAAAAAATGGAAAAGATTTATTACAGCCCAAAAGGATTTTGGAGAGGTTACACAGCAGTTAAAAAATTGTCAAAAGAGGCTGGTGTTAGTGAAAAAAAGGCCTTAGAATTTTTAAAGAAACAAGCTGTGTGGCAGATTTATTTACCTGCGCCAAAGAAAATAGTTAGACCCAGGTTTGATGTTTCTGCTAAGAATGGAGAGCATCAAGCTGATTTGTTATTTCTGCCGCATGATACTTTTGGGATTGGTCGTGGACGCAAGACATATAAATATGCGTTGACTGTGGTTGATATTGCAAGTAGATATAAAGAAGCGGAGCCACTGACTTCCAAGGATAGTAACGAAGTTGCTAAAGCATTTGAAAAAATATACAGTCGGCATTTAAAATATCCAAAATTATTACAAGTGGATCCAGGCAGAGAATTTATGGGTGCAGTATCACAGTTGATGGCAAAACACAAAGTAAATATCAGACGAGGCAGAACAGAAATACACAGAGACCAAGCTTTAGTGGAAAGATTTAACAGAACATTAGCTGAAAGATTGTTTGGTTATCAGTATGCTAAGGAAATAGATTCGCAAAAACGCAATAGAGAGTGGGTAAAGAGATTACCAGAAGTTGTTAAAGCCATAAATGCGGAGACAAAAAAGCCTCCTCCTGTTGAAACAAAAATATTAAAAGATGATCCTATCTGTATGAATGCAAGTGTAAGATATTTATATCAACCCGGGGAACAAGAAGGTGGAAGACGCAGAGCAACTGATCCAATGTGGAGTATAGATATTCATAAAATTAAAAGTTATATGGTGACGCAAGGTATAAGAGTTTATTATTTGAAAGCACCAGCGCCACAAAGAGGATTTGTCAAAGAAGAATTACTTATTGTTCCTGCTGATACTCAAATTCATAAGTTTTTATAGAAGCCGTGTGCATCAAAAAAATGATATAAAAAATTTCAGGGAGCCAAAAAGTTTTATATTTTTTAAAAAGAGTTAAGCTTATTATCTTAACTTGCTACTTAGTAAACTTGGCACAAACCAACGCACTTAACAAAACAAGCCAAATTATAAATTTTTATAATACCCGTATGCATCAGTCGTGATGCCGTCATCTCTAATATACCTTTTCAAATAAAAAGGTGACAAAGCTACTTTGTTTATTTTCATACCGTATATTTCATGCTTTATCGATCTTATCATATTCATTTCACGAGTTTGTTTTTTCTTGTTGAATAGTGCATCTTTGTAATTTTCAAAATTTATATGTTTTTTAACTACGTATTTTTTTTTACACCCTTTGCTCTCTTAATAGTCTGCTCGTCCGATTTCAAATTCGAATACAACTTAGGTCTCAATCCAATATACTCAGCTATAGCAACACCATTACATTCGTCTTTCATTTTACCTAAATTTTTTTATTTCTATCATCGTGCATTGGGTTGGATAAAGGATAATCACTCAGATCATACTCATTTTTCATTTCAACCATATCTTTATATGCATCTTCCGTTTTTATATCAACAAGCAAACTGTCAGTATCTGTATATAATAAAGTACAGTTATTTTTTGTACCTTTTTTTCAAAGTATTATAATACCAATCATACATATGACGCTTTGACAAATCCAATACTGACATTCCGACATAGATTGGTTTGTTTAATGTTAATTTTGTTTTGTTTGTATGCACTGCCGATAATTCATCTGAAAATTTTATACGGCGGTTAAAATTTGGCTTAGCTATTATTTTTCTTATTTTTTCATTCTCAGAACCATCAGTTCGGACTAGTTTTATATCAGTCCGCTTACGGAGATTTTCCATTGTTTTTCCAAATACAGAGTTATTCGCAAGTTTGTAAAAGTCTTTTTCAAATTGCGATTTAGCTTTTTTTCTAAACTCTGTGTTTAGATCTATATATGATTTCATCCATGCTTTTTCATTAAATTCCAATACTCTGTGTATTTTCTTTAGTTTCATGCCTAAAGATAAGTATAATTCTAAATTTCTATGATGCACTATATACTTTTTCTTATCCATTAAGTTCGGAACTAGTTGTTCTGTGCTTATCATGCTGTTATTTTCTAACAAATCAGTTTGGTACTTAGATAATAAATCTTTTTTCACTGTTAATCTTTCCGGCGCAATTGGATAATCGTTATGCAGATCATGAAGTTCTTTCGGATATTCCAAATCGACTTCAAGTATTTGTCCTTTACCAGATTTTCCAGGTTTGCCAGTTTTTGGTTTTGAAAAATAACCTTTTTTGTTTTTCTTTTTCCAAACAAACCCAGAATACGGAAGTGGTTGACTCATTGCATGACCATAAAGATTACAAGCATCATAATACATTATGAAATTGTTTTCTTTATCGATGTCATAATTTGTTACATGTGGATTGTTTGCTTTAGCATGTCTTTTTGATACCATACTAATTCCGCCACGCATACCTTTTTCTATAAATAAATGCATGTCAATGTCTGTCAAAAGTTCTAATTCTACATTTGAATATTTAAGTAAAGCATCCCAAGATAATCCTGGTGTTGTGTAATAATGTAAAGGGTCAAGTTTGTATGCATTCATACATGTTTTTCTAAAAGTTTGAAACACATCGGCTAATAAAGTTACATCAGTTGTTAGGTATAAATCATGATAGTCACCAAGAGTTTTACATTTGAATTCTTTCCACATTTTTTGTGCAAAGTCATAATCTTCGGGGCTTGTAATTTCATCTTTAAGACTGCTGTAAAATTTGTCTATAGGCGGTAATTCTGTTTCATCAAATTTTTCCATGCTGTCCATGTACTCATACGGATAAACACCTTTTCGTAAAACCAAATCTGCTTGTTTGCCAAAATGATTTTTAGTAATTTTAAAATCAGACTTATCTGTTGCATCAACTAAATCTTCTAATCCTTTACCCATGAATTGAAAACTGTCTAAAAATCTAAACTGCCCAGCACTAAATGAAATATACTTTTCTGCGTTGTTTGCAATACAACTTAGATTACCTGATATTTTAGATAGCTTTTGCATTATTAAATGACTATCATATCCTTTAAGGTTATGAATTACAATAGGAATTGGTGTTTTGCCTGATTTTATTTTTAGTTTTAGGTTACAGTTTTTATGTGCAGCACCTCTATATTCTCCTGTAAAATGACAATGATCTCTCACTTTGTAATTTTTATCATCTTTGATTTCGGTTTGGCATACCCAGCAGGTAGTTTCATTGTTATAATCTATTTCGTTTTGCTCTGCCATGATCAAAGGTTTGGGATGATCAAATATGTTATTAATATTACTTTTTTCACATTCCAGGTTATTTATAAACACTTCCATAGCATCCTCACCTCTATAAATAACAGGTTTTGATGCTTTACCGTCATATCTTACAACTTGATAACCAAATCCACAAGTTTTGTGCACGCTTGTAATTTTAGATTTCTTTCCAAAATCTTTAGATTTTGGTTCAAGTATACTTTCAAAGTCAGCGTATATTACGTAAGGCACGTGCATTTGTTTGTGATGATTTTTATATTTGGTAATTGCACCTTTTTTTGGCATTTCGATGCGGCATGAATTTTTATTAATACCTTTGCAGTCTTCTCTATGTTTTTCAAGTAATTCTTTTTTATAGTAACCATGAAGACAACGATCACAAAAGTAAGTTTTATCATGATGTTTGTTTTGATCGTAAAGTAATCTATTCATGTCTTTAATCCAACAGTAATGATATTTTGTTTCTTTTTCAGGTTCCTCGTGATTGTCAGGGTTGTAATTATCATCTATAATACCTTCTTCGTTGTTTGGATCATTTTCATCTTCTGGTTCAATTTCAGTATCTTCGGAGATTAACATTAAATTAATTCTTTTTATGTCTTTCGGTTGCTCTGATATTTTGTATGGAAAGAATGATGCTTTTTTAATTTTGTTTGATACAGCATATCCGTAAACATTGATTGCAATGTTGTTTTGTTTTTCTACTTTTGGAATTTGTGAAATCGGAGTTGGACAGTCAATACCTTTCATATTTAATTTACCCATGTGTTTGTTGTAACTAGACATCCTAGTTGGGTTGTTTTTATCAGGCCATAAAGCAGAAACCAGTGCTACTTCTAAGCATCTATCATCTTTATTGTTAACATTTATAATTGCTTTCTTATCGGATACTACTTTATGTAAAGAAATATAGGAAGAACCTTTTAGTGGCTCATACTTTGCAAAATTCAAATAAAGTGTAATACAGTAATCAACTTCTAATCCTGATGCTGTATTTGTAAATCTTTCTAACCCTTCTTGTATATCAGCAGATGATTTGTCATAAAGTTCATCTATTTTTTCATTTGATAAAATGGCATTTTGCTCACTATGTAATACCGCTGTGGTGTATTTTTTTGTTGCACCATAATCTTTGAATAATTCTATGGTAAGACCTAATTGGAATTTTATTCCATTATTTTTTACTTCTTCACTTATTTGTTTGGTTATTATAGATTTTTTATCTTGCAGTAATATGCTTGGATCTTTGTAATTTTTAGCAGATATTTCATATGCTTTGAAATAGCCACATTTTGGATTATCAACTAGTTTTAGTTCTTTTTGTATTTTTACCTTATTAACTTTTTGTATTTTCACATCATTAACTTTCGGTATTTTTACATCATCAACTTGTAATTTTTTCTTATCCTTTTTACGTTGCTTTTTTGCACGACGCCTTTTACGTAAGTTTTCTAAAACAGAATTTTTTGGGGTTTCTTTAACCTCCTCTGGTTGAATAACTTCGGATGGTTTAGTCTTTGGCGGTTGAATAACCATGAGACTGTGCTCTAATGTTTCCTTACCTATTACACCGTTATCGTTCAAACGTATTAAATTTCTTATAGTCTCTTCGTTTTCCATTCTTCTTATTTGTTATATATTAAAAAAAATATTATTTAATATAAAAATATTTATAGTAAAGATAGACAATGGAAATAAATGTTTGTAAATTTCTTAAGATTGGATTGCACAACCCGTGCAAAAACAAGCCAACTAAAAATTCAGATTATTGTAGTTTGCATAAATACAGATTAAAAACAAGTCAAGTAGTGCCTTGTATAAAATGTAAAAAAGGTACTTATGCAAAGTATCAAGTGTGTGTTGGTTGTGGTGCAGCTTCAATTAGAAGAATGCAGGATTATTGGAGATTTAAGTTGTATAATAAGGAGTGTAAAAAATTCAGAAGAATAGAGATATAAATAAAAAAATCAATAACAAAAAAAACAACCAAAAACAACCAAAATCATCATTTCATGATGATTTTGAGTATTGGCTAAAGTTGCTGAATTTAAAGGAGTTTTAAAGTTTTTGTATCGGGATACTGCGGTAATTTTAGAGTTTTCAAAAATACAACAGACAGCCCAGTTTACATATATATTCTGAAGAAATTATCAATAGAATTGGAAATTGGATTCAAATGGAAAGTGGTTGACAAATTGAAGTATTAGATGCGCACTACATAAATCGAGTAAAGTATAGGCCTTCACGGGGTAGCTCTTATTTAGCATTACCAAAAGAACTTTGTAATTCTAGAAAAGGCTTAATATAAAAAAACGAGAAAGATAATAAGTGCTTTAGATGGTGCCACTTATCTTATAAATGTCCAGTTTAAAAAAAGTCTCAAATGATATCAAAGTATAAAAGCATATAGATAAGGTTAATTATAAAGGAATATTACATTTTCCGTTATCATAAAGCAAATTCCAAAAATAGAAAATCAAAATAACATACGTTTTAATATATTTGGATATGAAAATGGACAATTATATCCGTTGTATATATCAGAAAATAAACAAGAAAAAACTTGTGACATGCTTTATTTAAAAATCATTATGTATGGATAAAGGATTTTAAGCGGTTGATGTATAATCAAAACTAACAGGAGTATACCATCGCCATTTTGGCTTTACCCCACCCGCCCCCTAGGCACATTACTAAAGAAATTGAAGCACATATGTTAGGTTAACACCAGTTTGTCCAAATCGCATTTAGTCCCATTAAGAGATATGAAAAATACGTGGCCAGAGACTGTCAATGTTATTCGTGTTTTACCGTAAACAAACATAATCGCATTATTGTTTGAGGATGCGTCATACCGATGTTATATGCAGATACTGTCCAATTACGGAATTAATGAAGTTCCTAATTACCAGAGTTTAAATTTTACATAACTTTCTTAATAGAAATATTAGAACAGACGAGTCATAAGTATTGTGTTTTGACCACTGAATTGTTTGTAAAATATTCATTTATTTCGTTAAAATTGTTACATCTTTTGAGAGTTACCCTCCTTTTATATGAAAACGCGAAATGTGCCGATAAAACACACAACAATAAATCAAAGTCCGCTTAAAGATATAAACCTCTTAAAAAATTACCCATTTATTGCGGATATTCCGTCTATAATAAAAATAATAAAAATAATAAAAATGAACCATTGATAATCATATATAGTCTTCTTTTTATTTGAATATCGTTTGAAATTCAACTAATAACCGTTATTCAACGTTTACAGTAAAGTGGCTATCCCGGCAAATTTTAAGAATCGGGGCATACACTTTTATTAGATCCTGGGACCATACGCCACTGGATATAGGGGATGAAATAAAGATACGAATATTGCTATATCAACCGCCATAATTGTGCTTGCCATCTTCGGGGATTTTTGTGAATATTGAGTTCTGCTCAACCCGGGCTAGAGGGCGTGAGCGGTAGCTAGCATATTTCACTACCGCTCACGAACAATCAAACCGAGACTGCAATATTTCGTATGTGTCGTGCTCGGTCGTTTCCAGAGGTCCATTATCGTACTCGTTTCTATAAACACAAGATAAACGGCGTTAACCAACCAAGCCAAAACCCAAAACGTGAACGTTGAATTGAGTTACCCACTAATAACTCATTTTACACATATTCAATGACAGGTATTTTAAGAACCTACGAATAAGCCTTAATTTTTAATCGGAATATATACATTGTCTTATGACCTGAACACCTGCATATAGTTTTGATTAACGGTTTTGTAGTGTAAATTTGCCATTATTTGGCGAGTGAGTTTCCTGACAAATTTCGAAAATATGTATTTATAGAGGCAATGCTAGTATAACAGGATGTCAAAATAATTTTAAAGAAAATAACCCAGCAAATAACGGAACTATTGCTATACAAACCAATTTATCAAAACTATATCAATGTTTTCAGGTCATATATTAATTAGTTTATAACTTTTAATTCAACGCTCCAGTTTTGGAGTTTGGCCTGGCTGGTTAAAGCCGTTTATATCGTGTCTATAGAGTTTTGATTCTCAAAATATACAAGTTATACATTTTTATTTATTTATTTTATTAAAGTGACAAATAATATATACCTCGTCGTCAGTAGGTTTAGAAACGGTGTACATATGTTGCAAACTTTGGCTGTTGTTGGCGGGATACGGCCTACTTTAATTGGCATGTTTTAGAATTAGAAACATCGAGAGCTGCACTAATTCAAAATACTTAACACATTCCTAAGTACCCAGTTTGTTTAACCAACATTAAATAGCATGCAATGGCCCTTTCGTGTTTGTGTATTACTATTAAACAAGACTAACCCCGTAGAAAGAAAATTAGGTATGATATTTCAATCAGAAAATATTTCTGAAGATCACGTGCATATTCAATCAATATACCATCACGATCATCTTACAGCAGTATGTATGGTTTGTTATATATGCAAGTTGACAACTTGATTACAATATATTACCTACGTCAATCCATTATATGCATAACATTGTGTGCAAAATTTACTTACTTGACAATATGTACGTAATGTTTTAAGTTTTTAAATGTAATTCTTAAACTTTGAATATTTATATTGTTAAAAACATATACAATTAATGAGTTTTAAACATTAGTTTTATATTGTATACACATCTCCTAAAGGTTGAATTAGTCTTAATCAGTTTATCTCAAATACCACACTTTTAGAAAAATCATGAAGTTTCTAGACATATTATATTAATTTTATTCTTTTTGTACCATTGTTTTAATCATGTTTCTGTTCTATTTTGTCTGACGACCATATGTTAGACTGGCTTGTAGCCAAATATGTTATCCTCTTGAAAGAAAGATAATATTAATATTACTATTATTACTGTATGTGTTAAAATCTGTATGTGTTAAAATTGATTTTAGACCATGAGTCAGGACCCAACATTTGTGCGCCCTGTACCATCTTGGGGGAGGAAGAATCGTAGTGATTTCTAGTAAGGTATAACCTCCTATGGTTAGAAAATGTATGATAGAATTGTGTAACTCTTTGCCAAATGTGTGTTATCTCCCCTTGGTTGCTCTACCCTTAAACTGGATTTTCACGATGGTGTTGTATAGTAGTAGTCTCTGACTTGCATAGCTTTGTAATGATTTAAGGTATAGTCATGAAATTCACACAAAACCTAGTACTATAACTTGAATCCTATTTTCTTATTATAAAATTGACTGACCATTTATGGAATTGGTAGTTATTTGTGTTGATGATCACATTTTGACAACGAAACAAAAGCTTTATGAGTTGGTGAATCAGAAATAAACGTATTTAATATGTGCTAACAGAGAAATGTTTATATAGAGGATATAGATATCCGATGATCACTGGATGAACATATCAAATTTCAAAATGATATTGTCATTTTAACAGAGTCATGGACAGATAAAGACAGTGAACTAGATTTTCCAGGATATACTTGTTTTAATTATTACCGTAAATTCAGACACAGGCGAGCTAAGAGAAACAGTGGTGGGATTGTTGTTTATATTAAAGACACTTTAAAAAATGGTATTTCTATTATTAAAGATCGATTCGATACCATGTTATTGTTAAAATTAGATAAGATTTTCTTTGGAAATGATGAAGATATTTACTTATGTGGTGTGTATCTATGGGGTGATGACTCGCCTGCTTCAACCATTATTAATGCGGACTTATTTCTAGTATTACAAAATGATATTAACTACTATGAATCTTTAGGTCGTGTACTAGTCAGAGGGGATTGTAATGCAAGGGTGTCTATTAAAAAAGATTATATTCTTTTCGATAGGATTGTCGATGAAATTGACGCAACTGATTATGTTCCAGATAACCCTTTAGAGCGATTCTCACAAGACAGTGTTTCAAACGCCCAAGGGGTTAAATTACTCGATTTGTGTAAATCTACATCTACGCGATTAGCTAACGGACGCTTAGGTTTTGATTGTGGTGTGGGCGAATTTACATACGTGAATCGGAACGCATGTAGCGTTATTGATTATTTGTTATTGAAAGAAATTGATTTTCCGCTTGTTAACAATTTAAAAATCGGCAAGTTCACAGAATTCAGCGATCATGCACCTTTATCGTTCACTGTAAATACTATGAATCGTACAGTTAATACTAATCCGTGTGATCGCGAATACATCTCATGTAAATGGAATGAGGCGAATAAAGAATTATTCCGTAATATGATAATTGGCAAGTTACCCGGTATTCACATCAATTGTAAATGATATGAATATTCGTGATAAAGATAGTATTAATAACGTAGTGTCGAGTTTTACCAATTTAATGACAGAGGTTGGTGACCTCTTGTTTGTAAAACAGAGAACGGTTAAGAATGGGTTTCAGTCTGTAATCTCGGACTCAAACAAATGGTTTGATGATAATTGTCGCCAGGCTAAGCAGCTATATAAAGAGGCGTTATTTTTGTTTAATACGAATAAATCAAATTTAAATAGAACTTCGCTTTCTGATAAAAAAGCGAGCTATAAAGCAATAATAAAGAAAAAAAGACGTGCATATAAATATAGACAAATGAAAGAACTGGAACAGACGCGACATTCAAAACCACGCTATTTTTGGAAACTGTTTATTAGGAAAAAGCAAAACAATACCGATATCACCCTAGATGAGTTTCATACATATTTTAAAGACTTATTTAAGGACATAAAAAACGCGAAAACTAATAATTTTGATGATAATTATCCTATTTTTAATGAATTAGACATGCCTATAACTATTCCGGAAGTAGAGGCAGCGATTAAGTCGCTATGCAAAAATAAAGCCGCCGCCGGCGACAATATATTGAACGAATATTTTATATCAACCTGTGATATATTGGCGGGGCATATAACTGATATTTTCAATGCGATTTTTGATTCTGGAGTTTTTCCAGAAGAGTGAACGAAATGATATATGATAGCATTACATAAAAAGGGAAATAAAAATATCGCAAATAATTGCAGAGGCATAACCTTGGTCAGTAGTATGGGCAAACTGTTTTCAAGCATCTTAAATAAACGTATCGATAAATGGTGTGACGATAATAATAAAATATCTGATGCTCAGTTTGCATTTAGAAAAGGTAAATCTACAACAGATGCTGTGTTTATATTACATAATATCATTGAAAAAATATTAAATGCTAAAGGTAGGCTTTATTGTGCATTCATAGACCTTAAAAAGGCTTTTGACTCTATTAATAGAAATGCACTCTGGTTAAAATTGTACAAACTAGGTAGTAATGGGAAAATGCTTAGAATAATTCGATCGATGTATGATATTGTTAAAAGTTGTATTAAGCACAGTGGATCATTTTCTGATTTTTTTTATATATCAGTCGGATTAAAGCAAGGGGAGATAATCTCGCCGATAATGTTTGCGCTTTTTCTAGAAGACCTAGAGTTATATTTATATACAAGTATTAAAATCGGACATTCATTTGATGATATATCTCTTATCCTTCTGCTTTTTGCCGATGCCATGATTTTAATAGGCACAAGTATAGAAGACCTGCAAAGTAGTTTAAATAACTTATATAACTATTGTGAAACATGGAGCCTAGAGGAAACTACAGATAAGACTAAGGTGGTGGTTTTTCGTAACAGAGGAACAACCAGAGTTACTGAAAATTGGTCTTATAACGGTACCATTCTCGAAGTGGTCGACGACTTTAACTATTTAGGAGTTGGTTCAACTATACAGGGTCGTTTACGCTTAACCAACAAACATTATGTGGTAAAGCGCTTAAAGCTATGAACCTTCTATCAATAAATATAAAGAAATACGAGTTAAAACCGAAAACAGCTTTACAATTGTTTGATGCTTTTGTAGGTTCTATTCTTAATTATGGCAGTCAAGTGTGGGGTTTTACTAAATCCAAGGAAATTGAAAGAATTCACTTAAAGTATTGTAAACAAGTTCTTGGTGTAAAATTATCGACAGTAATGCAGGGGTATACGGGGAATTGGGCCGTTATCCGTTATATATAAATAGACATGTTAGTATCATTAAATACTGGCTAAGAGCGGTCAATACTGGTACCGTTATTATAAAACACGTGTATGAAAGGGCAAAATCTGACTGTGAAAACGGATTAAAAAATTGGGTGTCAAAAGTCAAGTCATTACTAAATAGTAGTGGTTTCATGTATGCATGGCTTGACTCAAGCTCATTAAATGCAATACGTTTTGTACCGATATACAAACAACGACTAATAGATAATTATGTCCAAAACTGGTCAACCGACCTTGAAACAAATAGAGTGCTTACTCTTTACAAATCTGTTAAACACCATTTTGAATATGATAATTATCTAGATGTATTGCATACCAGGCGCGATCGCAGTGTGGTAACCAGATTACGCTTATCCTCTCATAGTTTAAGGATCGAGACAGGGAGGTATTCTCGTGAAAGGTTAGAAAGACATGAACGGATATGTCAAATATGTAACACTAATGATATAGAGGACGAGTTCCATTTTGCGTTAGTATGTCCTATTTATAATACAATCAGAAGTAAATATATAAAACGATATTATAGCCATAGGCCTAGTATGTTTAAATTCATTGCTCTCCTTCAGTCAACAAACAAAAAAGATGTTATCAATGTTAGCAAATACATCTCAGAAGCTTTCTCTTTAAGACGTACCATGATAAATAACTTATAATCTCGTTCAACCTCACTATAATACAATTGTTCTATCGTACCGTATTAGATTTTGATTCCTATATATATATATTTATTTTTTTCTCCATGATATATCTCCTTTTTTTCTTCTTTTTTTTCATATTAATTCATAAATTAATGAACCTGTACTAATCTTGTTATTGTGGTCAAATTATAATTGTAAAATGTATGTTTATATGATGAAAAACTATGTAATAGCTTAAGTCAATAAAATTTCTTCTTCTTCTTCTTCTTCTTCTTCTTCTTCTTCTTCTTCTTCTTCTTCTTCTTCTTCTTCTTCTTCTTCTTCTTCGTCTTCTTCTTCTTCGGGTTTTGTATAAAGAGTTGCCTATGAGCGTGTATTGATTGGATGAAATGGACCGTAAACGTGCAGGACACAATCGCATAGTTTTCGGTCAGCATATAATTATACAAGATATATTGTGACCTGCGGTAGAAACAAACATGCTGCGTATCGCCGTATCAGGTTAATGGGGGCTGCCACCTAACCCAACCCCAGTTCCTACGCGGTTCTTCCTACGCCTATTTCATTCTAGTGTGGTCAAGGCAACGTATATCATCCCATACAGGTCTCACTAAACAGTTATTTTCCTTGCCAGTCGTGGTAGGAACTTTCTGCGCTTGGAGCACATTGATAATAGTTCTTAAAGTCTCATAGTTGGAGTCAAGTTTGTCTCGCTCAGTGTTTCTAGCAGGTGATTCACAGTAACCATTAAGAGTATCACCTATAAGCGACCTAGTGGTGCACTTTGGTAGACTCAGCACGTCTTTAAGCTCCATAAAAGAGCCTCCTTCTAGCATAGATACTAGACAGTGTATATCTTTTCCGAGTTTGTAAGATAAAGGGTCACCTTTACGAGTATTTTTCCGCTTTATCAGTTCGGATGATTGTGGGTAAGGAAACTTTTCCAAATGCTTGACATCGTGATACACGCTATACCTAATGGCCTCAAGACTCTGTTCATTGTTATGCACCGTTGATACAACTTTTGCAATAAATAGGTCTTTAGGAAGCTCTCAGTATAATTGTACAAGCTGCTCAGAATTGAGATTTTCACAAATTTTTTCTTGCAATTGTGAGTTGTTGAGAGAGTTGTAAATAGCATCAACATTTTGCTCATTTACCAAAACCGTAATTGTATCTGACACAAAGACAGCCAGCGTTTTCACAGATGTTTGCGAGTCAAAAGACAGTTCATGGTTATAAACCTGTTTTGCATAGGTCTGGGAGTTGTCAAATACATCATCTTCATCTCTATCAGATTCCATTTTGTATTTTACAAAACACAACTACGCATGAAACTCTGTATAATTATGGTGTTTACCAGCAAAACACACTTTCCCGGAGGCACTTATTTGATCTGTTTGTATCGACTATACTGCTACGGTCATTATATGCATATTCACACCTCCATTGTTAACTGTATAATGGAATGTGAACACATATTTGAGTGTAGTCACTTTGGAAAAATATATGGATTTAGTTTTCCATTGTTTTTCAGAAAGTTTATTAAGATAATATTAGTCTAATTACATCATTGGCATGTCCTGAGGTTTACACACACGTACATCCAAATTATTTATCGATCATCTGGGAAATCGCATCAGAAATTCACATATCACTGACCGCCTGTTTAAAGCGACTTTTGCGCGAGATTTTGTATCGAACAGACTGTATTACAATAATTTAAACAATATAAAGTAATTTGCATGACCAAACGCATTACTACTTTTCGTTTCGGTAGTAAATCGCAATTGGTTGATAATTAACAATACCTGTATTAAGGAAATCACAAATCAAATCATGCACTTTTTATTTCGTTTGGGTAGGGCTGCAGAATCCATTCCAATCTTTCGTTTCCGTTAAAATGTAAATGTACTATTTTCTTTTTATTGGTGTTGTTTATGCTTTTTCTCTGTTTATTTTTCCTATGCATTTAAGTGTGCGTGCTTGCGCACGTGCGTGCGCGCGTGCGTGCGTATGTGTGCTTGTGCGCTGGGATGCCTGTGGACGTCTTTTTTGTGTTTTTTCTAGTTGGAACACAATTAAAACGTGTGCATTTACAGTTGGTAGAACAAATGAATAAATTGTTAAATAACAGAATTTTCTTTATAATATATGTGCTATACAAGTGAAATGAATAGTTCCAAACGCTCGGAAATCCATTCAAAGGTTATAAAAGAAAGATACATAAACTGACCTTTCAAGGCTAAAAATAGGTAATCCTTATAAAATTCGTTATTTGTATGAATAACAAAAATCAATCCAGTATAATAAAAACAATCTCACGAAATTTCACACGTGTGTTTAAGTCTAAATCCACCGTTATGATCAAATAATAGTCCGAAGAAACATGATGAATCATTTAAAATTAGCACGGAAAGCGTTCTGAGCGGGATTTGCGGACACTGTGTTCCGCTCACCGGTCGATAAAGATATTTATCACATACTTACCTACAGATAAGTTGTTTTTGAATATACGATAAAACATAGACCTAGCTAGTCATATCAATCGGGATTTCGTTGCCGGGCAATAAAGAATGTTCATCTCGATCCTTTTACCGGAGTGATACGGAAACAAACGAGTCATGATTGTATACGATTTTTCACGGGTGTTGTTTGTCGTCTACGTTTCATTAGTTACTTCCATCCTGTTTTCGCGGCAGATTTTATGAGAATTCACCTTGATTAGAAAATTTCAAATTCAATGGAATTCATTTTCAACAAGATTTCGGACAAAAATAAATTTTGTGTACCACTTACGTGAATGAGCACATCAGAATGGACTAGATCTTAGCTTTTTTTTCTCGCTGGAAAACAGCGTAGAGAGTGAGCTAAATTTCGACAAAGCTCAAGTATATGATAAATAGAATGAAAAATGTAAAGCACTCGGGCTGATACAGGGTGTGATATGAAAATACCCATTTATTATTCTCTATATAACTATTATTTACGCTTAACGAGTACTGGATAATTCCGGCATAATTAATATTGCTTTGTTGAATAAATATTTAGCCGATGTAGAGTAATACCTGCAATTCTTAAATAGTATACCCATAAATTCAATAGACATATACAAACGTCATTGTTAGACAGTTTGTATACATATATATAGTCTGTCGTTTCCTAATGTATCCATGCTTTTGTTTATTTTCCTATTTGATGATTTGTCGCCATTCATATGTACTCGTATATGTATTTTGTAACATGTTGCTTATGCTGTTCATATATATGAGCCTAAGTGAAATTGAAGTTGACTTCAAAGCCACCTATATTGGGCCCGTTGATCCCAAATGACCAGTAAACATAACACTAGGGATTCGTAGCACGAGGAGACTTTATACAGCCGCCACACTGCACTAAACGAACGCTAGTGTGAATGTTAGTAAATACTGATAAGGGCGGTACTTTGGGAACAACACACACAACAAAGAGAACAAAGTCTCAGACTCGGTTTTATTGAGTCTGTTCATGAGAGGTAATGTAGCAAGTAACTTCTCTCACACACCCTTGCACCAGCTTACGCGGTATTCTACTTCAAAGCCATCTAGATTAGTATCGTTGATCCCAAAGGACCAGTAAAAATAACACTACTGATTCGTAGCACGGGGGATATTTTATAGCCACCATACAGCATTATACGAACGCCAGAGTGAATGTTTATATATACAGTTAACTGCGATCCTTTGGAAACCACAAACACAACCAAGAGAATAAAGTAGCAGACTCGGTTTTATTGAGTCTGTTCGTGAGAGGTAATGCAAGAAGCAACAAGGTATACACTCCTTAGCAGCAGCTTAAGCGGTATTCTACTTCAAAGCCACCTTTATTGGACTAATTGATCCTAAAGCACCAGTAAAATAACACTACTGATTCGTAGTATATGGATACTTGTTAACAGCTGCCACGATGTACTGAACGAAGGCTAGTGTGAACGTTAATAAATACTGATAATAATTCAATTCAAATTTTTTCAATTCAATTATTTTATTCAGCATAAACATCATACAATGTTCATCGCCTATTACAATGAGGCGGTTACATTACATTGAGAAGAGCATGTATAATACTATCCTGGAGTAAAGCTACAAAAGAGCACTTACCCCTAGTATTTTAAACAAACAATTTCGAATAGTATATAGCATAACTAATACAGAGGGGAAAATCATCAGAAAAAGAAAGAGAGAAAGAAAACAAAACAACTCTATACATATAATTTGTTTGTACAGTGGATACATTTCGGTCAAGCTTATTTACAACTCGTGCTATCAGTCCTCGCACTAGCGGTTTCACACAATAGCAATTCTTCGGAAAATAAGTCTAAGGCCAGTAGGCAAAAACTATGTGTTTCAGACAGATACTTGAATAATGGTTTACAATCATAATAAATATTACGTATATAATAATGCAATACGCCTGTGGCGAATATTTTCTGATATTCATGCTTAGTTAACTTTTCATAATTACCTTATGAATAATTATTACCTTATAAAATGATCATCTATTAATTTAGAAATAGCTGGTTAGTTTGAAACAATAGTTCACTTTTAACGAACACATGTCATTGTGTTTGCATTTGTGTTTATTGTTTTTGTTAAATACATTTCTTGAGGATGCTGTTGTTAAGCTACTTAAGAAAAGATAAGTACGTATTAACGTAATTACTGGCAATCTATATTCTCAAATCATTATTTAAAAATAATCTTGCTAGCTAGTAAATGTCATACTTTTAATCTTATGCCTTAAATGTAAGTTATAATACATGAAATTATTCTCGTATCGGAACAGAATATGTCAAAATGTCGTCATTCTATTTGTGCTCGCTTAGTTTTTCTCCTGCAAATTGGGTTTTCTGTTTTGGCACGTTTCTTGGGTATATATACCGGTCAAGCTATTGTTCTGATCACTTGAGGGTTTGTATTTGGACAGCTGGATAACTACAGTGTGTGTCCTCCCACCCACCTTTACTATGCTGGTATTTCTTATATGTATATGTTTGTATAAGAGGTGTTCAACTTATAACGTTACACTTCAGTTTAAGATATTCTTAATTCATCCGAAGTACTAGTAACTGGAACCAATCAGATCTATTCCGTAGAAGTTTCGTATTATATTTTTTTTGAAATATTTTAACATCGTGTGGTTTAAAAAGATCTGCCTTGTGGAAAGCTCGAACCCTGAACCTTCTGTTCAGTAGACACATAGTAGACGACGCTCTAACCAACTGCGCTTTTCCGACTGCGCCGTAAAGGAAAGCGCAGTTGATTCGTTTCGATATTAAATAGTGTATAACTAATGCCACGATCTGCAATATGATTAGTTCCGATGATTTAGCATGTGAGCGAACTCTTTAGCGCTATTAGCGGACGTTGTCCGTGCACTAATTCAAGATGTCTTCTAAAACAATAACGATTTTCTTACCAACAGTCATCATTTCCTCCGAAATTCTTCAACACACAACGATTGTGAATGATTATACTTAGTTCGCAGTTATTTAGACTTGTATTTTCTAATTCAACGAGAAGAGTACTCGTTCAATATAAACATTACATAAATTAGTCGTCTGTGTACTGTTATTCTGTCGTGTTGTTTACAGGCCTGCCAAATCTCCGGATGAAATCCGGATTTTTTCAGTAGCTCTCCGGATTTAAGTGTACAATTTCCGGATGTTCCATCAAAGAAAAAATGTTCATGATGTAATAGCTATACTTTAACAGTTTATCAGCTATTTCTCGAATTGGTCCTGTTAACTTCCTAGTCAGAGGAGTATTGACTGAATATACAATTAACACCTAAAGCCATAGTGACATAACGACATTTGCAATAGCAGCAATATATGTGCGGCTTCTTTATTTGGTCAAGTTAATTGAAATAGCAAGTGTGAGGACCTAGTAACTCCTTGTGTGTGGTATTACTATAACAGCTGCTGCCGTGTACGATGATAATAATTTGTTTAAGAGTTATGAAGACTTTGTGTTTGCATTTAGCACGTAACTGTGTAGTAAAAAAAAATGTTGTGAAAAAACAGTTAGAAATTTAACCAAGTCTTTCTAATCGAATTATGCAGTTCTCTCTAAACAAACTATTTGTATACATGTTGAAGTATGCTAATCTATTATTTCCTATAATAACTATCAAACAATGCATCAACTTGTATTAACTAAATAAATTATTTAAATTTGCGCTTTAAAAAAAATAAGTGCGAAAATCAAGTCGCGCTCTCCAAGTTTCAATTTAAAAATGTTCTTCGCGCGCTTTAAATCTGAATTTTATGCGAAAAAGGTTTGGTAAGCCTGTGTTTAGTATTCTATTTATAGAAAGAGCGTCGGCAATTTTCGGCAATTTCCGTGATTATTATCGTATGAACCCGCCAACACCGTTTTATCAATAGACAAAAGTACCAGTTTTCGGGAGTTCTGGCAACATTTTTCACAATCTCTAAATCATATTTTCAATGTGGTTGTTTTTGCCGTGTTTGTAAGATGTGTTTACTCAGAAAAGAAAACGCCGTTATACAAAACAATTTTGTTGACAACCTTAAGGCATTATTAACAAATAAAATCAATAGAACCACCACTTCGATGATGACAGATTGCCGGAAATAGCCGAAATTCTGCAGAGCAAGTGAGAGCGCTAAATTAAAACGGAATCTATGGCCGAGCGCTAATTCCACATTGTGCTAATATGCCCGAAACCATCGAAAATCTTCTACAGCGCTAATTGTTTACTACGCTAAATAATCATTTCTTACTGTATTCAGGTTCTAACCCCCTATTGTCATTGCAGTAATACTATGTATCAATTCGAATACAAAATGCGCAACATTAGGCAAATACAATCCGAATCATAAACTTCACAATCATATACAATAGTATCGTATTGGTGTGGATAGTTAATCCACACGAATAAGTTGTGGTCATTCACGATTTGTACAAAGCAATAGTGTTAAAGGGACACTGTCCATAAGTAAGCAGATATTGAGCATAACCAAAACTGTCTGACTTTTTTTCAGTGAAATGTATAGATGAAAACGTGAGCATAGACCCAAATAAGTCTGTAGTAATACATTCGTGAATTTAAAAAAAAAACGTTTTAATTATTATATTTATGTGGGACCCACATTATTTACATGTTCGGCTGATCACGTGACTTCCAGTAGCGCATTAGGTTTTCTACATAGTATGTATTGCGCAATATTTATAGCCCGCTTAGCTCAGTCGGGAGCTACGTCGACTGTCGCGCACTAGCTACATATTATTACCCGAGCGCAAACGCACAAAGCGGCACTTCATTTTTTACCGCGATTGAATTACACAATCCTGCATTTAATTAGTAAATATCCAATAATGTTTAGTGTGTAATGTTTGTGAACGTAATTAGTGTGTGTTTTATAAGCTAAAAGTTGCCGACATTGTCCCTTTAAACGGTATTACTATTATCCGACTACTTTGTTTTCTTAGTGGGCGGAATGTTATTTGTGTAGCCAGACATACGCATAAAAGACAACAGCCATTGTTGTTCTATTTAAACGACCGTCATGTCTATACAACCTATAATAATCCGATCTTGGCAAAGATCTGTATATGTATAAAAGGTATGAAACCGCTAATTATTTTCCCCATAGACACCAATGTTAAAGTGCCACATATTAATTTCAACTCAAATATGGATAATGCAGCAGTGTAATTTCCATAGAGAAAACTAATTTTCCGCTTGAAAAATCACCAGAAAAGGTGGGATCACAAGACATGTAAGAAAGTTCTTGTTTGTTAACTAAACAGGTCAAGGGTACAGCTGTTTTCAGTGATGCTCACAAAGTGTAAGCATAGAGTCGAAATTTCGAAAATGTTCATCAGTGATCCAGTAAAACCTATTAATACGCTTCTTATACATACACCCACAGGCCCCGCCCCTACAGGAGAGAGAGAGAGAAGAGGGATAGAGTATATGTATATATAAATAGAAGGCTGGAAACTAATTTCACGCTCGTTTTTTGCGGAAATTCTTTTTTACCTCTTTAATGGTCCGAGCGTAAATGACACTCAGCGATTGGATCAGGTATACATGTTTCTATAAAGACTATATATACGAATCCGTCACGCAACAGTCACGCGACAGTTACGGAGTGCATTGAATCTAATTTAAATTTCCCGCTGTTCTCGTAGTTTGTTTACATGTACAGGTCAAGGTCACATTTTATATATTGTAACGAGATAAAACAATATTCGTATGAAAGTGTTGTAAGATATTTTTTTAACATTCAGCTTTTATGACAAATTATAGTTTATGTACAAAAGTATAGCTGTATTTATATCATGCGTATAAGCGAAGCAGGTCAATGCACTCCGTAACTGTGTCTTCTTCTCTCTATACCTCTTCTCTCTCTCCTGTAGGTGGGTGTGTGTGTGGGGGGGGGGGGGGGGGGCAGTTTTCCCCTACTTATAATGCCCATTTCCATCAAAAAAGAGGGACTACACCTCGGAGGTTACATGTAATTAGTGGTGGTAAACCTAAAAGAAGTAAGTATCCACTATTGGTATAACCTGTATATGCTTATAAGACATTTATGTAAGATAAGGCCTGCGGAGCGGTGTCAAAATGGGGGAACTTGAAAAACTGTGTGTTTGTCTAGAATGCAAATATCGATTTTTAGCGCTACTCTTCAAAAAGGACTAGAAACTTTAAAGGGAAACATGTTTCATTAGTAAACTGTTAAAACATAATATACAGCTCCGTACAAAATTTGAGATGTCTGTCAATTATTCGCACTTATTTAGGATGCTTTGTTACTCCATTTATTTACCAAATGGTACTGTTTTCAGATCATTTCTATACCATATTACTCCTCAGACACAACCATATTCTTTCCGCAAGTGAGGAGCTTTGCTAAATGGGTAGTTATTTAGAAATAGCTGTTACGTTCGATAAATACTAAAAAGGTGATCCCCTGGAAGCAAACACAAACAAGAGAGAAAAGTAGCAGACTAGGTTGTATCGAGTCTATTCATGATTGTAAATATATATGCAAAAAGAGATGTAAATATGCAACACCTCTCACTCCTCCTAGCACCGGCTTAAGAGATATTCATTCTACTTTAAAGCAACACAGAATGGGCTTGATGATCCCAAAGGACCAGTAAATAATAACACTACTGATATGTAGTCGGGGCGACTTTTTACGGCCGCCACACAGCACTAAACAAACGCTAGTGTGAATGTCAATAAATACTGAAAAGGTGAACATAACGGTTAACTCGCAGAACATGGCATTTGTTTACATCAAATTGCATAATAGCATATTAGACAGAGAGAGATGACACATCCGTTCATGTGAGGACATGTATAAGTCTAAATCCTGTCATGTGAGTGTCCTCAAATCTACTATCTTTTAAATGATAGCTAATTTGAAGATACATGTAGAGGGGTGATGCCTTGTGAGGACACGAAAAAGAGAAACATGTAAGGACATGTGAGAGACAATGACCTCATATAGTATGTGTTAGGACCGAACTGTCCTCAGAAACAGAAAGAGAGAGAGAGAGACATAGAGACAGAGAGAGAGAGAAAGAGAGAGAGAGGGAGAGTGCGGATACATGTTGAACTAATCACATACTATCACATTCGACCCAATAGACCTACAATACAAGTATAAATACGAAACAGTATACATGGAGACATTTTTGAACTAACCACGTACTAGCAGATTCGAACCAATATCCCTAGGATACCAACAACGACAACTCCGCCTCGTTTAAAAGCCATACCACCACCTCGTCTAAACCCAGACCGATGATACTATGGCTCGTACTAATCAACGCGTTGATATCAGTGCGTGTCAGTCAAATAACTTCATTCAAAGCGTACAAGTCACATTACATGATTCTAACCTCAGGCATACATACCGTAAACAAACCCAGATCGATAGTGATATTCAATGAATTTAAAAATATATTTATTTAAACAGCATGGTCATCGGCGTAGCTACTATTAGGCCATATATGCCTGGGCCTACACATCAAATTGAAAAATGAAAAATATGAAGTCAAAAAATGAAATAAAAACTGAAAACTGAACACTTTTAAAGTCAATTCTTAGATTTTGTCAAGAAACATTTCTGAAAATACCATCAAGTTTTCTGTCAAATATACACCAAAACGCACCATTGCATAGCTTAAGTTAAAGAAATCCGCCTGGGGAGCAGGCCCCCGGACCCTCTTAGTTTGTCGGGCCTACGCATGCATTTCAGGTCAGCTACGCCCCTGAGATTGGTGTGATGCATGAGTTCGATGAATGAATGACCTGTTCGACATTATATACAGATAGGGAGATATTTTATTGATTTCAACTTTTACAGTTTCTCATCATTACATACATACTTTGTAATACATAATTATAATCACATGACAGGTTACACATATTTCTACACACTCACTTATAGTTCAATTTGCAATGAATATATTCCTTAATTAATCATAGATCATATCAATCACACATTTTAATCAATAATCATAGGATATCAAAAAACAAAAGGAATTATATATAAGATAACAATTTATGTCAGGATGTACTTGAATATGTTTTAAGAAATAATATTTGGAATAGAACATCTGACAGTAAACGCCTCTGACAAATATTTACTTATAATACATTAAGAAGTTCTTTCTCCTATGAAGAGTGTAGACGTGTTTCAAATTTAAACATATTTGGCCTTTGTATGTAATATTTTCTGATATTTCTAATATCATTATATCGTATGTATATTCTATATAAACATTAGACTGTGAGAATATCTCCAGCTGATACTACTGTTAAGTGTTTACAAACAAATATGATCTAAATGCTAAATGCGTTTCACCGTATCAATCATTCGTCGATGTTGACACGAATGTTGACCGTCTAATTGGCATCTTATTAGCGAACAATGAAACGATAAGAGAATAACTGCCCAAGAATAAAAGAATTGAAAGTAAAATCAAATAACTCCCTTTCCTAATGTAATCGTAAACAATATAGTTCTAATGTTTTAGTTTACGGCGAATATATGTATGTTTGTATGTATGAGGGTGTGTGGGTTTTAGGCAGGTAGATAGGCAGGCAGGCAGGCAGGCAGGTAGGTAGGTAGGTAGGTATATAGGTATAACGTCGCTTTTATCACTTCAGCGTCAAAAATGGTCTTTCCGTCCGTCCGTACGTCCGTCTGTCTGTCTGTCTGTCTGTATGTATGTATGGGTTGTAATGACACTTTTATCAATTAGCACTATACCTTTTTATGGTGAGCGTCAAGCAAAGTTGCTATTAGTGCCATTTGTATAAACTCTTTGATATGACCCGACCCGGGATTGAACCCACGACCTCCCGCATGCGAGGTGGACTCTCTACCATTGCACCACCTGAGTGCTTGACGCTCTACCATTTCACCACCTGAGTGTGTTTTTTTTTTATACCAAATGCTAAACCAAATGGATTAGAGAATAACTTAACCACGCTTAAACGGACACTCATATACACTTAACGAAACTTCTAACGCTACCTTTAGTTATTGTTATTTTTCTCGAAATAGTCTTAGTGGATATTCCTGAATTTTTCTACAGTAATGTGCAAATATGTCTAAAATATGGCGTCAAAATTTGAGAACAAATCATTAAAGTGTTTATGAAATACAACCTTTCAAGTGAGATAACCCCCCATACCGAAAGTCGCAAATATCGGAAAATTTACCAATCGCACATTCGTATCGGCGCAATGCCGTTTTGAGTCATAATTAAATATTGAAATGTTTTACTTCACCTCTGTACTTTTACTTGGATTCAGAATTACAATAACATGTATAACAATATCAACAATCTAATAAGACAAAACAATACATTTAATATGTAAACTGTTCAAACTTAATTGCGACACCAACCATTCTTCAGACTATTCTTAGACTTGAGCTCAAGTACTCAAATTTCATTCACAAATATTCCCATGACATTTATAGATAAACAATCGTATGAAGTTGCTATTCATTAGAATTTATCATATGTGTACAAAGCAGCTACTTATGAACGTTTATTCTTTAAACTTATAGAAGTATGTGTGATTGAATTTGTATACTTGGGCTTAAGTCTAAGAATATTCTCAGGAATGGCTGGTGAATTCAAGGCCAGGTGTTTGCTATAAAAACTGAACCTCAAAGACATTATCTGTTCTCTTCTTTTTTTCCAGTGTAGCACAATTGATACCACTCGAAAAACGAATATATAGTTGTCTTTAAATGTAAATAGTGCAGTCAATTTAAAGCAAGCGTGTTATTCAAAAGCAAAACAAATATAACTTCAACATTAAATAATATTACAATACAACCACAGTAATTTAACAATACCTGTTAATATATCCTTTCGTATCTAAACGGACGTTATAGGTGCACGCATATTAAGAAGTGTATTACATATGACCCGGAGGAGTATATCATAACATTTCACAGATGTGTTCATTGATGCGTGGAATACTGAATAGATACGACCTTTCATCGTTATTGTCGATGAAGGGTGACATGTAAATTCGTTATTTTTTTTTTGAAAGCGTATCGTCAATGCGACATATAACTTTATAACTACGTTTACTGTTTGTTTGAATAGTGTTTACTTCTTTTTTAACGCATGTTAGGCCATATAGTTTTTTGTACTAGAGGCCGACCAACATATTTGTCATTAAATTTCATTTTTATTATAATTATGTTCAAAGTAATTTATTAATCCATAAAAAAAATAAAATATTTTTTTTTTTATTATTTAAAACTAGACTCTCATTTATTTTCAGTTTAAATATAGTGAATAAGCTGAGTTATACTTTCAAACACTTGTGTAACAACGCTAAATGTAACAATTACGCTAAAGGTAAGAACCGCCGCTAAAGGTAACAATTCCAAAGCTAAAGGTAACAACCTCCGCTAAAGGTAACAATCATCTCTTCCTAAGGTGCAGCACACCCATTGCAACACAGGAAGTGTCGGCCTGGGGTATCGCATAATGGCGTCAATAAATAATTCTCATTTCTTTTTGTAAAAAAAGGCATTATCACTAATTTAAAGTGCTATTTTTGGTTTATATCACATTGTTGATCTATTTGTTACATTTTTCAAGCATTGCCATGTTAAAATTGTGAGTTTTTAATTTATTTTGCTTATATGGAAATGAGTGTATGAATACAATATTATGGTATCTCAAAGGGTCAAGGTCGTAGGCAAAGCAAGCTTTGTGTTTACCTCGATAGAGATTTTTTTTTCTCTAACGTTTGATTTCAACGAAGGACTATACTTAAAAATGCACAAAATACGCATGGCTTATACAGGATATAGGTTCTGCGAAATAATGGCTTAATTTTTGGAAGGAAAGTGGAGATATTAAAAGAACATTTTCTGTGTACAGTACGTGGAATGTGACAATGGGCAGGAAATAAGCGTGCAGCGGTGAGTGAAGTTTATGTAGTTGTGTAGTAGTGGCGGACATTTCTCTTTTTCAATAGTGATATTCGGCGATAGGAAGTGAAGAACTTGAGTAGACAAACATAATTTATAGCTAAATACGTTTGTTTTTGAAAATGCCACCAAGAAAGCAATCTGAAGCTCGCCGTAAGGTAAAGGGAGACAATACCGGAGAAGAACTCAATGAAACAGGTTCGTTGATTACCTCCCCTTCTCCTCCCGCTTCCAGTGATAGCGAGGGAGTCGAGATAAGCTCACAGCCTACCATTGATAAGCTCTTTAAGCCGCAGCTAAGCATGGAGACGTTAGAGGCAACTCTACGTTCCTTCGATAAAAAACTGACAAAACTGGCTTCTCAGGACTATATTGAAGCCAAATTCAAGCAAATGATAAGTGAACAGTTCTTATCAAAAAAGTTGAAAGCACTACAGGTGGAAATTAAAGAGCAAATTAAAGAGGAGTTGGAGAAGGTGAATAAGAATGTAGATGAGCTCAGAACAATAGTGGTGACGCTAGAGGGTACCGTAACGGAGGTTAAGAACAGCATGTCCGATATGGAGGTCCAGATAGAACGCTTGGAGGAAAAAAACAAGAATCTATCGGAGAGGAATAACGAGTTCAAGGATAAGCTACAAGAGCGTGAGCTTGTGATTAAATCACACGAGATCCAAGTAAATGATCTGGAACAGTATACGCGTCGAAACAGTATACGAATCTACGGAGTGGACGACAAATCACCCAGAGAGTCACCGGAAGAGACCGCGGAGAAGGTAGTGTCTATCCTGACAAACAAACTGAAAATGGATATCAATATCAGAGACATAGATGTTACCCACAGATTAGGGCCCTTCAGCGTATCTGGGAACAGACCCATTATTTGTAAATTCATTGCAAGAACACATAAATTTAAGGCAATTCAATTAAGAAGGTGTTTGAAAGGGTCAGTGCTAGTGATAAGAGAAGACTTAACACTGAAAAATGCGAAGCTTCTGGAGAAGGTAAGCACTTTAACAAGTGTGAAATCAGCCTGGACTGATCAGGGGAGAGTTATCGCACTGCTGGACAATGGTAAAAAGATTGTTGTAAACCATAAAATGGATTTAACAAAACCACTGAACGCTTAGAGATTGGATCAATAAGATCACAAAGGGACTGTAGTTCAGATTAGTGTATGTATATGATCAGATACCGCCCGGATATAGTGTATGGTATTGGATCATATAAATGTATATATACTATATTACCTTTTTGGGGATCGCTATTTATCGCTTGATACGAACACGTTTTATTTGTATACATCCGTTTACTTCTTTGTTTACAAAACCGACACATCTGGAAAATCCAGATACTCCAAAAATAACGTGGCGCTCTGATTGGATAACTAAAGAATGCAGATATCGCTTAAACATTGATAAATGAAAAATCGAGTTCAAACTAGGTCAAAAGCCAAATAAATCCATAAAAACATCCGGCTGCTTCTAGACGCTTTCTGTCCCGATCAGTTTTATTTATAACACGTCAAAATTCCGTGTAAACGACTCGGATCGAAATTAATGTAAAAATTGGTAAAATGGACGAAGATGTTACGTCAAACTGCTTCTTTCTATTAGGTTTGTTGGTTTATTAGTATCTATCACACGAGAACAATTTACATTGATAGCTGTCGACGAATTTACGTACATAACTTGTTTAAATACACATTTAGAGTAATATTCTGATAATCAGATATTCGATATTCGAAGGTAAACATTACCCGAAAAAGTATTTGTATGATTTTAGTGTCACTTAGGCCTACATAGTTCATGTCATGGATAATATGCAATATATGTCATAATGTTTCGAGTGGCAGACACAACGTGCTACAAGTAAATAGTGGAATCTTTTTTATTATATATATTTTTTTTTTTTTTTTTAGAATACGATACTTTGTGGTTAATTTGATTACTTTTCAGAATAAAGACAAACGCATAACTGCCAAAGAAAGTGTTTCATGTACAGGGATAGCTACCTCAGCACTATGCAACCAGGTACCCAAAATAAACGTAACAAACACAAATTTACTCCTGATGTGTGGGTTCTGTATTCACTATACATTATAAAATGTTTCAAGTTAGTGTGTGTGTGATTTTATTTTGAATATAGTTTCACATCAGTATATAATTACTACTATATTTATTAACTGATAATTAGTAAATTACTGAAACAACTTATTGTATATGAAAAAATATAAAATATGTGCGACTTAGTTGCCAATTTTACTACAACAAGAGAGATGGATTTCTCTGTACAAAAATTTAAGATACACGTACATTATACCTCTGTCAGATTCTATGAATAATTAATTCTGTCACAGATCTAATGACATGATGCTTTATCAGACCCAATAGCATATGTAATTGGGACTGTGTTTTAGGAACGGCAGGTTTGTCCGTTTATTTATGGCTTTGCCTTTGCCATGCATGTTACATTGCACATGTGTGGGTGTGTTTTGTTAATTTTGTGTAATTTTGTGTATTGTCACTATTATCAATTTAATATTTTCCACTTTCTACCTAACCATTCCAATATATGTTTGGTAGTCATGCTAAACATTTTTTGTTTTTTATTTCGTTTAAGAAGGAACTGTACATATCTTGGTGTCCCACGTGCTTTCTATCCAGTCAATTTAATATACAAATAGACAGTCTTATTACATATTATGTTAAATGCAAATAATGTTTCCTTAGTATCAATGAATGTGCAGGGACTGGGTGACAGAAACAAAAGAAAAGATGTTCTTAATTTTTTGAAAGGGAAAAAACACTCTATTTATTTCTTACAGGATACTCATTTCACCAAAAGTGAAGAAAATTATATTAGAACCCAATGGGGATTTGAGTGTTTCTTCAGCAGTCACACTGGTCAATCGAGAGGAGTAGCCATTCTTATAAATAATAACTTTGATTTTAAGGTAAATAATTCTGAAAGTGACAGAGACGGTAATATGTTGATTTTAGATACAACCATATGTGATAAAAACATTACGCTTATTAATGTATACGCTCCAAATAGAGATAATCCTAGTTTCTTTCGTAAGCTGGGAGAAAAAATAAAAGAATCTGATAATCCATGTATAGTTACTGGCGACTTTAACCTGATTTTAAATCCAGATATGGATACATTTAATTACGTTAATATAAATAACCCAAATGCACGTGATACCCTTTTAGAAGTTATTGTAGAAAATAATTTATTAGATTGCTGGAGAGAACAAAATATAGAAAAAAGACAATATACATGGTTTCGTAGAAATCCAGTAAAAAAAGCAAGACTAGATTTTTTTCTAATTGAAGATAATTTATATACTGACTTAGATGACGCAAAAATACTCCCAGGTTACCGTACAGACCATTCTATGATATATATACGATTTGAATTTGGAAAATTTATGAAAGGCAAGTCATACTGGAAATTTAACAATTCTTTATTAAAAGACACAAAATATGTAGACGAAATAAAAATAATAATAGATAATGTTAAAAGGCAGTATGCATCTGATATACAGGATACTGATATGGATATAAGTGAAATTCCGATACAAAATTTAAAATTTAACATAACTGATCAATTATTTTTTGAGACATTATTATTAGAGATTAGAGGAAAAACTATTGCCTACTCAGCATATAAAAAGAAACTGGAAATAAACAAGGAAGAATGTGTTTTAAAAGAAATAGATAAACTTGAAAAAGAAAATGATATAAATTATACTTTACTTGAGCAGAAAAAAAAAGATATATTCGAACTCCGAAAAAAAAAATTAGAAGGGGCTTTTGTGAGATCTAAAGCAAAATGGATAGATGAAGGGGAAAAGATTTCGAGTTATTTTTGCAATTTAGAAAATAGAAATTATGTCTCAAAATATATGAATTCTTTAATATCCAAATTAGGGGCTACTTTGAAAACTCAGGAAGAAATTTTGACGGAAACAAAAGCACATTATAAAACATTATACGAAGCTAAAGAAACAATAGATATAGATTTAAATGTTTTACTTAAAGACTTTAATATACCAAAACTAAGTGAAAATATAAAACAGTCTGTAGAGGGTTCTCTCAACTATACAGAAATGCTTAATTCATTGAAAAGAATGTCCAACAACACGAGCCCAGGTAATTCTGGATTTACGGTTGAATTTTATAAGTTTTTCTGGAACAATATGGGTTATTTTTTAGTTAGGACAATAAATTATGCTTATATAAATGGAGAACTCTCAATAACACAAATACAAGGAGTTATAACTTGCATTCCGAAAGGCAACAAAGACAAATTATATTTGAAAAACTGGAGACCGATCTCTCTTCTAAATGTTTCTTATAAAATAGCATCATCATCAATAGCTTTTAGAATAAAAAATGTGTTATGTACTATTATCCATGAAGATCAAACTGGCTTTTTACCAGGCAGATTTATGGGAACAAATATAAGATTACTGTATGACATACTATTTTATGCTGAGAAATACAATATTCCAGGCTTACTGCTCTTGATTGACTTTGCGACTGCTTTTGACACGGTATCATGGAATTTCATGACAAAAGTTTTACAATTTTTTAATTTTGGCCCTTCAATTATTAGTTGGATACAACTGTTTTACCACAATATAGAGTCATGTGTTATTGTTAATGGGCATATGTCAGACTGGTTCTATCTACAAAGAGGTTGTCGTCAAGGAGATTCATTGTCACCCTACCTGTTCATTCTGTGTGCAGAAGTATTATCTGTAATGTTAAGAAGCAATCCTAAAATTAAAGGTATTCATGTAGATAATACTGAGTTTTTAGTATCACAATATGCTGATGATACCAGTTTGACTCTAGATGGCTCCAAAGACTCACTTCTACACACCATGTTGAAATTAAAATTTTATGCACAAATCTCCGGCCTTAATATAAATACTGACAAAACAAAACTTATTTGGTTTGGATCAAAAAAAGGTAGCGACACAAAGTTATGTCCAGAATACAATTTATGTTGGGAAAAAGACAATTTCACTGTACTAGGGGTTAAATTCTCAACAAACCTGAATTCAATGATAAAAATAAATTACGACCTTAAAATAGAGGAAATTAAAAGATTACTTGCAGGTTGGTCTAAAAGAATACTTACTCCTTTGGGAAAAATTGTGATTCTAAAAAGCCTAGCTCTATCTAAACTTAATCATTTGATAATCGGAATCCCCAACCCATCACCTGAAAAAATCAAACTTCTTCAAAATATGTTTTATCACTTTCTCTGGAATAATGCAAAAGATAAAATAAAAAGAACCATTATAATACAAGATCATAAGTTTGGGGGGCTAAGAATGATTGATATTGAACAATTTATGTCAGCTTTAAAAACTACTTGGATTCGCAGAATTTTCCAGACAGATAATAAATATACTCAGTTGGCGAAAAAAATGTGCCCCATTCTTACAGACGTAGTTAATTTTGGTAGTGATTTTATCAAACAGAAATTACATAGAATACATAATCCCTTTTGGAAAGAAGTAGTTTCCTGTTATAAAATATTTACTGAACACGTGAAACCGACTTCATGGCAGCAATTTAATGCTGTTAATTTATGGTATAATCCAGATATTAAGGTCGGAGGTTCAAGCGTTTTTTATAGAAGATGGTACGAAGGCGGAATTTTATTAATCAATGACCTTTTAAACACAAATGGAAACCTTTACTCTTACAGAGAATTTAATAATCGACATGACATAAGGTCGAATTTCTTAGAATATGAAAGTCTTATTACTGCTATTAGAAACTACTTGGGTAAATTGAACATAACACATTTACCCAATAATAGTCCAAACCCATTACGCCCTCTTATACTATCACTAATCCAAAAACATACTAAAGGCTGTAGACTAATTTATGATATGTTGATTAAAAAACATATTTACCCAAAGTCATTAATAAAATGGAAGAACGAAGTTTTAACAGTACCTAACTATAATTTCGAAACAATTTACGCAATACCGTTTAAAATAACAAAAGATCCAAAATTACTTTGGTTACAACATCGAATCAACCATAGAATTCTGGGAACTAACTATTTACTAACAAAAATGAACATTCTAGATAATAGCATGTGCAGCTTTTGCAATATTTTACCTGAAACCATACATCACTTGTTTTGGAATTGTGAGGTTGTACACTTAACGAAACTTCTAACGCTACCTTTAGTTATTGTTTATTTTCTCGAAATAGTCTTAGTGGATATTCCTGAATTTTTCTACAGTAATGTGCAAATATGTCTAAAATATGGCGTCAAAATTTGAGAACAAATCATTAAAGTGTTTATGAAATACAACCTTTCAAGTGAGATAACCCCCCGTACCGAAAGTCGCAAATATCGGAAAATTTACCAATCGCACATTCGTATCGGCGCAATGCCGTTTTGAGTCATAATTAAATATTGAAATGTTTTACTTCACCTCTGTACTTTTACTTGGATTCAGAATTACAATAACATGTATAACAATATCAACAATCTAATAAGACAAAACAATACATTTAATATGTAAACTGTTCAAACTTAATTGCGACACCAATGACGTGATTAGATCAACACTGGATTATTGAAAACAAATAGCATAAGAAAATGGATAAAGTTTTTGATATTTCATTTCACTTAAAACAATAAAAAAACAATTTGAATCACATTTTATGTTTTGTTAACTTAACAGTCTCCATCAGTCTAGCATCAGTCTGTTCTGTAGGCAAAGTCCTAATATAACAAAGTCCTAATACCTGGTGTGACCACCATTAGAAGCAATCACAGCTCTGCAGCGGCTACGCATGGACAAAACATAATCGCTACAGACGCGCTGTGGCACACGATTCCACTCTTCTAGTACAAACTGCTCTAGTTGTCTCAGATTGAGAGGCCTCCTGGCCCGCACAGCCCTACCAATAACATCCCAAATGTGTTCAATCGGATTGATGTCCGGGGAACAAGATGGCCAAGGCAGCACGTTAATTCTATGTGCACGAAGAGTTGCTTGCGTGGCTCGCGCTGTTTGGCATTGCGCTCCATCCTGCATCAAACGCATTCGACGGTTAGTCTGTAGATGTGGAATACACACAGGGGTCAGGATTTCATTTTGATATCGTGCTGCGTTTAAGTTACCATTTATCATTACACCCGCGGTTTTGGTATTCATGGAAATGCCACCCCAAATCATTACTGAACCGCCACCAAATCTGTTCCTCTCAATGACACAGTTGTCCCTAAAATGTTCATTCCGTCTTCTTTACACACGATGACGGCCGTCTTTGTCGAATAAATTAAACCTTGATTCATCCGTGAACAGGATTGATGCCCAGTCGGCTCTCGTAAACCGCACGTGCCGACGCGCCCATTGAAGTCTATTGCGTCTTTGGCGAGCTGTGAGCACAATTCCGTGGAAGGGTCTTCGGCATCGTAGTCCATGTTGACGTAATATGTGGCGCACAGTCGCAGCACTGATAGGTCGGCCGTGTGATCCTATGATCGCCCTTGACATATCCGTAGCTCGTCGATTCCTGTGACGTAGGTGCTGATTAACGATATTGTTATCTTGTTGTCTGGTTGTGACGCGACCACGTGGCTGCCTGAGTCGGTCTCGGACTGATCCTGTTTGACGATACTTGATCATCAAGCGTATGACACTGATTCTGTGGACATTCATTATTGCGGCAACCTGAAATCAAATGACCAGGGATAGAATTCACGAAATAAGTTTCGTCGTAAAATGGTTTGTGGACAAATAAATAAATATCTTATCAAGGAATAAAAGAGATGTTTTACTGACCTGCCAATAAGTCGCACCTCCCTCTATCAAACCAACAACGCGTGCCCTTGCTCAATAGATAGTCTAACCATGTTTTCTTGTACCTATGATTCACTTGCTAATCTCCTACTATTAGGGAATTATAAAACAACCATCTCTTAAGCCGTTTTAAAACTCGGAAGCTCAAGTTCCACGAGCAGCATGCTTTGATTTTGAACCATCGCGCTGTTTTCACAAGCAAATAATCCGACGACTAATCCGTGATTCAAGATGCGTGCACTGCACGCAAATCATTATTTTAAATAGTTTTCCATTCTTCTAATACAGGTGTAATACAGAGGTGAATTAAATTAAGGATAAACGCTACATACATGTAGTAGCATCAATGCCATGAACATCAACATGATACAATTGCGCGATTGGCAAAATTTCCGCATTTTGCGACTTTTGAATTTGAGATTATCTCACTTGATGGGCTGTATCTCAAAAAAATATCTCTTTTTTTTCTTCAAATTTTGCGGAAATATGTATCGTAAACAGGAGCGTTACCCTGCCAAATTTCAAGAAAATCAAAAAGGCAGACTTTAAGAAATCCTAAAATAACTGAAGGTAGCGTTAGAAGTTTCGTTAAGTGTAAAACAGTTTCGGTCAGGTCTTGCAGAATACATTAGAAATAAATGTAATATAACTTTGACAATTTGGGAAGAAACAGATATCTTATTTGGAAATAATAAATTTGATATCACTTTGAGCAAAATTATCATGCAAGCCAAACTTTTTATATATCAGCAAAAGATGCAAAAGCAAAACCCATTACTAGATATCTTTAAAAAACATATTATATCTTTATACAAAGTGGAAAAGTGGATAGCATATAAAAATATAAAAGTACAAAAATTTGAAGCCATGTGGAGTCGATATATAAACATTGGTAAAATAGGACAATAAAATAGATAGATACAGACTTTTTATTATGTCAAAGTTCAGGGACACCATAACAATCATCCTAGTAAACACTGCTGTCTACTTCTTAGCTTTTTTTTAAGTTTGTAATTTTTTCCTGTCGTTATATATATGCCCCAGAAAATGTTTTGTATAATTGTTACCCCCACCCCTCCCCCACTGGAAAGAAAAGTAATCCATGCATAATCTGAAGAGTTTATTATCTCAATAGCAGGATATACAAAACAATACATACAGTGAGTGTGTAGATAATGATTTATGTGTGTACATGTCTGTATATCTGCAAAGTTGTATATACTTGAGAACAGGATATACAAAACAATACATACAGTGAGTGTGTAGGTAATGATTTATGTGTGTACATATCTGTATACCTGCAAAGTTGTATATACTTGAGAACAGGATATACAAAACAATACATACAGTGAGTGTGTAGATAATGTTTTTTGTGTGTACATATGTCTGTATATCTGCAAAGTTGTATATACTTGAGAACAGGATATACAAAACAATACATACGGTGAGTGTGTAGATAATGATTTATGTGTGTACATATGTCTGTATATCTGCAAAGTTGTATATACTTGAGAACAGGATATACAAAACAATACATACAGTGAGTGTGTAGATAATGATTTATGTGTGTACATATGTCTGTATATCTGCAAAGTTGTATATACTTGAGAACAGGATATACAAAACAATACATACAGTGAGTGCGTAGATAATGATTTATGTGTGTATATATGTCTGTATATCTGCAAAGTTGTATATACTTGAGAACAGGATATACAAAACAATACATACAGTGAGTGTGTAGATAATGATTTATTTGTGTACATATGTCTGTATATCTGCAAAGTTGTATATACTTGAGAATAGGATATACAAAACAGTACATACAGTGAGTGTGTAGATAATGATTTATGTAGGTACATATGTCTGTATATCTGCAAAGTTGTATATACTTGAGAACAGGATATACAAAACAATACATACGGTGAGTGTGTAGATAATGATTTATGTGTGTACAAGTCTGTAAAGTTGTATATACATGTACTTGAGAATTTGTTATGGATGCATGTATACAGATAATGAGAATAAGATACTGTACTGTATACATATGCTGAGTAAAATTTAAGGGGACACTTGGCAATCTTAATTAGTTTAAAACTCACAGCGTCCTGTTGGTCTTCAATATGACCTGCATACTTTCAGTCATTAAAGTTAAATGTTTAAATAATTCAAGGTACATGTAAATTGATTTTACATATTACTCAATTTTGATGATAATGCATTAGTTGTGTACTTGAACATTTGGATAGAATATGGCAGGTTTAATAGCCGAGATACTTATGTTAATTCTTAAATGTAACTCATGTTCGCCATGTGTCCCTTTAACAAAATAGAATAAAATGAGTATGACTATACCTTGTTTGCAGTATGTATGTAACTGTTATCAATATGTAAAAATAAGATGTATGTACTCTGTTGGTATATGTAATGGATACTTTAGAAAAATAAAAAAAATTAAAAAAAAATATTATGGTATCTCCGTGTTTATGTTTTTAAAGGGAGCATTCATTCATGAGACAAGTTCTTTCTTAGAAGATACATGACCCCCATTTTTCTGTGGATTTTTTGGCAGCATATGTGTCATTTGTGATGAGAATGTAAGTTATTCATTTTTAATTTGGGCCTAGATATGAATGACAACATGGCATTTACATTTTAATTCACACACAACTCAATGCAACAATCAATGGGCGTGTTACACCTTAAAAGTAATAACGCTAACGCTAAAGATAACAACTGTCTACGCGAAAGGTAACAACGTTTTTCAAAATCTACAGTTGCAATGAAAATTTAGTTAACATGATCTTGTTAGTTAATGAGGTACTTGTTTCGCTTCCAACCGATGCGACCGTATCGGCGTTGTTAGAGAGTGGGTCTCTTACTCGGGACACGTGGATTTTCTGCAGGTTCGAATCCCATCCCACTTGTCGATTCTTATGGATGGCGGGAGATATACGTTACTGGTTCTACCCTTGAAAAATGGGGTGATCTGCCTCAACCGACCGTCATATATAGCCTAATATGTGCTAACAAACAAAACAAAACTCCTCTTACATCAAGACAATGCCAGATTAGTTTTTATCTGCGCCATTAAGAGTGATATTTGTATTTTAGCTGTTTAGCTTGTTTAACGATGTAAATAAACACATATATGCAGTTTGTGAATGTGGTTTCTGATAATAAGCTTATGGTTTCGTTTGGAGGTAATATACACATTTAACAAAACATCTAAGGGAGCTTATCATATTCTGGAACTTTAGTACGGAATAGTATAACCCTAGAAAATAAAAACTCTACATCATTGAATATATTTTCCAACAAATGCTTGAAATGGGTAAAAAGAGAAAATCGAATCTAAATCTAGCAAAGTATAGTATGCTTTTACATATTGTTAATTCCATGGGTTAAAGCAGTACTAATGAATACACTATACAAATGTGTCTATGTTAATGTATACATTATAGTATTCTTATGTTTTATCTCTATGTTAATGTATACATTATAGTATTCTTATGTTTTATCTTGATTGATTATAGACAGCGTTTCATTTTAAAATATCAAATTGTCATATGCTTTGATATGTGTTCATAAGTATGCCTACAGCTATTCTATAAATGACGTTTATTTGTTGTATCATATTTGTAAATATTGAGACACCCTCTATAAATAAAGAAATAACTTCTTACTTACTTACTTACTTACTTATCGTCTCATGACGGTGAACATTTGTTTACAATATTATTGAAATCCGATGATAAAAATAAAGAAGTTATAGCCCGAACACGAAACTTTATGCAATGTCATTCAAAGTACATGTTTGACCTTAACCTTGAAGGTACGGACATGCCTTTTAGTTACGACACATCCCAAGGTGGCTGCGTGAAGTTGGCTCAACATACGACAATCGACATACGACATTCGACATTTGACATTCGACATACGACATTCAAAAACATCCTTCAAAGTGAATGTCGTTCATGTGATATACAACATTCGACATACAACATTCGACATACTACATTTGACATACGACATTCAAAAACATCATTCAAAGTGAATGTCGTTTCATGCGACATATAACTTTCGACATACGACATTCGATATACGACATTGGACATTCAAAAACATTTTCAAAGTAAATTTCGTTTCACACGACATACAACATCTCGACATAAGACATTCGACATACGACATTTGACATACGATATTAAAAAACAACATTCAATGTGAATGTCGTTTCACAAGACATACAATATTTGACATACGACATTCGACATACGACATTCAAAAACATCCTACAAAGTGAATGTTTTTTCACGCGACATACAACATTCGACATTGGACGTATGTCAAATGGTGTATGTCACATGAAACGACATTCACTTTGAGGATGTTTTTGAATGTCGTATGTTGAATGTCGTAATTATGTTGAATGTTGTATGTCGAATGTCGTATGTCGAATATTGTATGTCGCATGTCGCGTGGAATGACAGTCACTTTGAAGGATGTTTTTGAATGTGGCATGTCGAATGCCATATGTCAAATATCGTATGTAGAATGTCGTATGTCGAATGTTGTATGTCGCAAACGACATTCATGTTTAAGGATGTTTTTGAATGTCGTATGTCGAATGTCGTATGTCGAATGTCGTGTGTTGAATGTCGTATGTCGAATGTCGTATGTCGAATGTTATGTATGTTGCGTGAAACGACATTCACTTTGAAGGATGTTGTTTTTAAACGTCGTCTGTCTGTCTGTCAATGTTATAACTGTTGTGGAACTTACGCACGGTATTCTGTACACTATGCCAGGTACAGGTTTGTATTGTTTTGTTTAATATTTTGTGTATATTATATACTATATTTTATAATTACTGATATAAATTTGATCAGCTTGATATTTTTACATCACATGAAAAGTAGGCCCATATATAAATGGTAATCATTTTGGTTTTGATAGCGATATACGGTACGGTACGGCTTTTACCCCCGACCAGGTTATTTATAATCAGTATATTTATAGATATCTAAACTACTGCGAAACGCGAATTTTCGCGATAGCTATTCAGAATTATTAAAAAAAAAGATTAACTAGCTAGTAACTTGAATGTTCATGATAATTAGTCAACATTATTACGAAAGCAAAATTTCAAATGTTTAATATGGTGGCATATTTCTGCCACCTAGATAATTTACTAGTGTATTTTTCGTGATATTGTAACTTGTTCTCTTTAATTTTCACCAATTTTATCTAACAAAACTGGCTACGATACTGCCCACTTCTGTCATCACGTAAGTACAATAGTTAACGTGATAAGAATTATCTTAAACATTTGAAATTTTGTTTTCTATAATAATGTTGACTAATTATCATAAAAATTCACGTTCCTAGCTAGTTAATCTTTTGTTTTCTAAAGAATTCTTAATAGCTATCGCGAAAATGCACGTCTCGCGGCAGCTTAGCTATCTATAAATTAATAGACTGTTTATAAATAACCTGGTCGGGGATAAAAGCCGTACTGTACCGTACGTCGCTGTCAAAACCAAACTGATTAACATTTATATCGGCCTACTTTTCATACGATGTAAAAATATCTAGATGATCAAATTTATATCAGTTATTATAAAATATGGTATATCATATATACGAATATTAAATAAAATAATAAAAAGCTGTACCTGGCATAGTGTACAGAATACCGTAAGTTTCACAACCGTTATAACTTTACAAATAGACGGACAGACAGACAGGCAGGCAGGCAGGCAGACAGGCAGGCAGACAGGCAGACAGACAGACAGAGAGACATACAGACAGACTTATTTTCAACTTTTAAGAATACAATTAAAGGCTAGGGGATATTCAAATCTGTATATGCGTAATTTTTATTTAATACTATTAGTTTTAATACTATTATTAGTCCCCTACCGATGTCATTGGATTCTAATACCATTATACTCAAATGTTTGCCACTATGCGACGATGTTTTGTAACTAAGGTACCTACATTCAAGGTTAAGGTCACACATGTACTTTGAATGACATTGCTTAAAGTTTCGTGTCCGGGCTATACATTCTTTATTTGTCATTGTATTTCAATAATATTATAAACAAATGTTCACCATCATGAGGCGATCGATGTGTCGCGACTAAGAACAATGTCTCTTCATTCAAGGGCAATGTCACACATATACTTTGAATGTTGTTGAAGGTTATTGTTTATCATTTCGTGTCCATGCTATAACTTCTTTATCTGTCATTGGATATTACATACACATGTTCATTACCATAAGACGATGTGTCGCGACTAAAACCATGCCCGTACCTTCAAGGCCAAGGTCACACATGCTTTTTGAAGGGCATTGCTTAAAACGTCGTGTCCACGCTATAACTTCTTTTATTAATTATTGGAGTTCAATAACATTATAAACAAATAACACCAATATGAGTCGATCGATGTGTCGCGACTAAGAACCAGGTCCCTACATTCAAGGTCAATGTCACACACACATATACTATGAAGTTATTGCTATAACTTCGTGTCCGGGATATATATTATTTGTCTATCATTGGATTGCAATAATATTATACACATATGTTCACCTCAATGAGAAGATGTGTTGTGACAAAGGCAATGTGCTTACCATCAAGGTCAAGGACAAGATCACGTTTACACGTCAAGGTTATTGTTATAATTTGGTGTCCGTGCTATAGATTCTTAATCTTCATTGGATTCTAATAATGTTATACAAATATGTTTACACCATGAGACAATTTGTCGCAACCAACAAAAACATACCTACCCTCAAATTGAAGGTCACACATACATTTTGAAAGTTTTTCCTTTCATTAACTTTAACCTTCAGGCCCAAACCGGGAGGCAACATTGCCTTGATACTGTTGGCCAAATATTATGCTAATGAGTTTGTTGTTAGAAATTATGTCTATTTGTAACGCTTAATTTATAAAAAATAAATAATTTTACATCTATGTATAATAAAAAAAAGTATGATAAAAGTAAGTGGAATGATAAATGGTGAACATTTTGTACGTTGCTGCACGGTACGATACTGTACGGTACGGGAAAGGTTTTGTAATGTTTACACCATAGAAACATAGCCTTGATAATCTTCGACGATTGATTGTAAATACAAATGTCTGGACCGTTTGTGCAGAAACAAATTTACCGTAATTTTATTTTATTATTAAAGTATTTCTGACCATCAGCAGTTCGTCTATATACTAATGAAGTTTCCCTCTTTGTTTATCTTTGTTTATTAATAAATGTATCATAACGTTCTGCATTTCTGTTTATCTTGGATAGCAGGTGTTCCTGTCTCAGAAACCTTACCAGTGTATCGGCAAAAATCTGTTAAGGAGGACTGTTCTAGACGAGTTTTTTTTATTGAAAACAAGCAAGCATCACAGATGATCTAGACTACACAGAAACATTGTTTAGATATATATTATAACATCTTCAACTTATTTTTAGATTTAATATGATAACATCTGTTTTATCATGAAATATATAAACAATATAATTATATGATACATATCATTGATCACTTTCATAGACCTTATTAGCCATTATAATCGCCATGCCAGAGCACCTGGTTATAGTACGGACTGTATGGTACGGCTTTTATCCCCAACCGGATACAGGTATCGAACTATGCTTGATAAGAACAGAAGTGGGCATTATCGTGGCATTTAACATCATAAGTTAATGACATTTAGATAATTTTATCTAACACATTTTATGAGGTTTTTGTGAAAATTCATTTTATCTCGAAAAATTCATGCTACTATCTCTAAATAATCGTGATAATTATCTAGGTATGTAGTGGCAGAAATATGCCACCATAGTTTAAGATAAAATTCTTATCGCGTTTGATGACAGAAGTGGGCAGTATCATTTTCCTTGACTTCATATTTGAAAATTTATAAATACATTTGATTTGAAATGTACTTCGTCATTTCGGAAGCATCTTTTGGTGCAACAAAAAGTTTTCGTACACATACAATGTTGTATTGTACGAAAGGTGTTCATCTTATAACGTAACACTTGTGTTTAAGATGTTATTTGTCAGCGGAAATGGTTATCATAAAACATGCGTGATTTTAATATTGTGAAACTGTTATTTAGAACATATGCATTTAAGTTCACGCGGTTCGCTTTAAATTACATTTTGAATTAGGTACCCACTAGTTTCGAATTTTAAACCTATATGTTTCTATTGCCGTAGAGTTTTACCTTCAACCAAATAATGTCGCTAAATGCATATCGTAATTGTTTAAAACTGTGTTTGAAATTTAAATATGATCGTTTGTTTTATTTTAAGTCAAAAATATAAATGTAGAATTAAAAGTTCTAGTTTTATCGAAATTTTAAGAAATTGACAAATTATATAGGACAGTTTGCTAATATGTTACCGATGCTTTTATAGATTTACCATAATAAGCACTTTATTCATATTTTATGTGACAAAAAATGAATAGTTATTGTTGCTGTATTATCACACCATATAAAGATATTTTGGTCAAAGTTTATATTATTTTATCATTATTTGCAAATGTGTGTGTTTTGCCCATAAATGTTAAGTTATATATTTTTTCTTTTTTTTCTTATAAGATAGTAACGAAACTTATTTGTTATAGAGGAGGACATCATAACAATGCCTGCAGTTGATGTTTCGAACTAGAAGTTTTTATAGATTTAATAATTTTCAAAGTTTTTGTTTAGGTTAATTTTAGCTGAAATTGTGAAAACCGACAAATAGCAAACAAATGCATATTCCATTTATTTTACGTTCACACATGGACATATCAGACTATTATTACCTTAAACGACAAATCACAAGCATTTGTTTTTAAATTTGTTTTGTCGTTGCTTTTTATAATTGAATATGTTTGCTTCAAAATGTCATCTTTACCATTTTTACAAAAATACGGGTTCAGCAAAATTAGGAATCACATAATAGTTCATGTCATAATGTTTTATATCGAAAGAAACATTAAACTTGATATTAAAATGAACATATTCGCCGAGAATGCAAGATGTTTGAATCAGGTACAAAATGAAAGTGTTACGTTATAAGTTGAACACCTCTCGAATGACAGTTTCGTTGGTTTTCCGAGTTACTTGTATGTTTCTATTCTATTTCAGGTATTAAAAAGAATTTTCCTGAACGAGGCACTCTTTTCAAAACGGTAGAGACATTTCGGCAGCATGAGTCGAAAATTCACAGACACTCGGGGAAGTACAGTTGCTTCAGAAAGCTCTTTAATAGGTGAAGAAGTAACTTGAAGCGTCACACACGCGTCATGCCGACTTTAATAAACACATGAGACATGCATCTGGGATATTAGTATTTACATGTTCAACATTTGAAATCAAAACAGAACTTACAGAGCATGAAGGTACACACAGCTTCAGAAAAGACTAACCAATCTAACATGTTTATGTAAAATCAGGTTTAAAACTACTGTGACAGGAGAATTCACTCAAAAACTTAAATGGTGAATTGGTTGCATTCTTCATGTGACATTCAAGTTAAGAGAGCATATTTCCTCAATATAATATATTTAACGTTTTAGTTTTACCACTTTTAACATTTCAATATTATAATAGTTTACACATGAACTCATACAATATCAAGACATTTGTTAGTGTGTATTCCATTCGTTTTTCAACCGAGATGAGTGCACATATAAACAAAAGAAAGTTAATCCACTTTTTTTCTCCCGCTACCAAGGGCAGCGCTTTAGGTCCATTTGGGTCTCTTGGATAGGCTATTTTGCTTTGTTCTTATGTTCGATGGTTATTTACTTTCACTACGTAAAGTGATTTTATTATGTATTTCGCTGTAAATAAATTATTTAATTGTTAAAAACGTTTCAAAAATGTTTCGACTACTTTTTATTTTTCATGTGTTGTATTACGCAGTTTATTATGATTGTGCGATATAAATTTTGTTTAATACATCCAGTACACTGAAATAAATAAACATATTGTTAAACTTTAACTCCAAATGAATTTGTTTTCTCTTTGACTTTACATTAATTTCATCTGATGCATTCAACATTGCATAATTAAACCAATGCGTTGAACTTCAAATATTTTTTATTATAACAACATTTGAGGTATAATTCAATGAACGTCTAAATTACGTTTTTTTCTGATATTTTCTGGTGACTTACACTGCACATGTACATACTGATAGGCATCCATGGCACCTAACCTGCGTTTATGTAAGGTAAGCAACCTCTGATAAGAAACCAATGGGGCATACCCACAACGACCACACCTAAACTATTGTCTAGAGAAGCAATTTATTCAATGTTTTAGTAGGCGAGTCACGGTCGTCAAATGGTTTAAATCGCTCGCTTTATGAGACAACTTGCAGTAGGTCACACATTTCTGCGGTCAGTGGTTTCACCAAGGCGCTGTAAATGGGCTGATGAGCAACTGGGGTCCTCTCGACCAGTAAAGATGGCCGCCATGTATAGCTTATTAATCGTTAGGAATGAAGTACGGGGAAAGATCAGTTGAGATAAAACACTTGACAATTTATTTTTATTCAGTGAACATGTTTATTCTGCGGTTGCAGTTTTGACTACTTCAACATGTCCAGCTTCTAATAAAGTCTTGTTGAAAACATTTTACTTTCATAACGTCTTTATCATTTAAAAACTAGGACACCGCATTTGAGTGGCATTTTATTACTACTAATAGTCTAATAGTCTATTACATTCTTTTAGATTTCATCCGGATCCTTTCTCTAGTATCCAATAGATGGTTACTGCCACATTTCAAAAAAGCATGTTTTAATGTGATATCGCTGCCATACAATGTATGCCTTTGACGTGTTGTTTATCTACACAATATCCGTTTTATTTCATGGCAATCCCAATAGGAAATCACCTCCACTATCCTACCCGAATTCAGATGTTGGAACTCTATATGAACTCTATATGAACTACCACTGGCCCCTGAAATGATCATAATGCAAAAGTACATCGCATACACAATATACACTGTAAACCAAACGCACAAGTGTATGAGATCTCTTTTCACGTAGCCAGTGTTCGAGATCATTTTCGAAATTGCATAATTAATTTCAATGTAGCGCGGGACTAGAACAGATGCAAGGGAGTACATTTTATGACGAATATCATGAAAATCTCTTCATTCCAGTGTACGAGACCGACTCGAAAAACTACATTTCGGAAATGGTGGCGAATTAAACAAAATATCTATAGGACATTCATCTACAATGAATGTTATGGAATAAAGTGAAAGAATTCCGCATACTGCGGGCTATATTACATGCGAATGCGTAAAGTAATAAAGAAACTATAAAGAAATTCTTACTTCGAAGCGGGTTATTTTCCCGTTTGTTCCGCCATTTTGAAACCACGTGATCCCAACCTTGACCTAGAACTGTAATAATCCATGCTCAAGGGATGAACTTACGCCCAAAACGTTTAAACCTGGCATTGATTTAATAGCCTTAAATTCTTAGAGAAAAATATGGTGGAATAAATGCATGTGTTCCATACATTGGTCCAATATAAATGCAACGGAGTCGATGAGTCCATTCTCCTTAGGAATTAGGCTGGATCTGGCTTGATTTAAACCGCGACCCGCGCTCCATTCAACGATTGAATCCGTCATTTATCAGTATATGGTATCTAGTTCATCAATTAATCATTAGTACAAACTTACACGTCTGAAATTCCTGTCAACCACGGTGCAGCGGTGGTGGCTTTGGCTCACATGCTGGAGGTCGTGGGCTCGATCCCCGACGGGTCACACCAACTACTTAACTAGTAGCTCCATTGCTTGTCGCTGATGATATAAGTGTTATGCTATGACTGGTCGGTCCGATGTCAGTTTAATGTGACTGTGCTGGAGGTCGCAGGCTCGATCACCGACGGGTCACACCAAATACTTAACTAGTAGCTCCATTGCTTGTCGCTGATGATATAAGTGTTATGCTATGACTAGTCGGTTCGATGTCAGTTTAATGTGACTGGATGATTCATGGTATGTGTCTACGGCATGATCCACTTCCATATACATGTACTATTTATGCGCACTGCGTGTACTAATACACAGGCTTTTCAGTATATACTGAAAGGAAAAAGAAACGCAGGGTGTGTATTTCCGCTATAGATTGTATGTTTAATATGCTACTGCTAATCGAATGATACAGGGCGACATTAGGCCTGTCCTTTTAGAAAGAAGGTTAAACAGCACTGAACACACCAATGGTTACCCCTTTAAAGTTTCATTATTGTCAGAATGCGCATTTGGCTCAATCAGGTGAGCAAACTTAGGCTTTAAATGTTGCAATCACTTAACATTAAATACAGTACTGAACTGGCTCAATACTTCAGCATTTATGAATTTCTTGTTACAACGTGTACTGTGATTAAAACGTCTACAACATTACAGTTGTGTCCTTTCTCTGACTAACTGCACTCTTTTTTTTACAAAACATCTTGGGATTTCCTTGGCATATATACGGAATTAAGTGTGCAGTATATGCAATATATAGCGGAAATACGCACGCTGCGTTTCTTTTTCATTTAAGTATACATTCTTACATATTGAAAATAATATTCTGATAAAGAAAACATTTATGCTTTAAGATTTTACATCAGTATGTGTAACATCTCGTTGTGATATCATCACAATAAATTATAAATACATCTCAGATCCGAGAGTTTATCTTAATTGGAAATCTTCATCATGCAACTATATGCATAGTTATTTACACGGCTGTTCATTTGACGTGCTAACATCATTAAATCTCTCAGATCTTATCTTAACAGAAGTCTTCATCTTGCAAATACTTGCATAATTATGCACATGGCTGTTTATTTGACGAACTAACATAATTGCATTGGCCATCACAGAGGCTGATCAACTCACTCAGTAACAGCTGGTTCTTAACATGTGTCCTTATCAATTTCATAGCCACACTCTGTTGGGTCTGGCATATTTAGCATGTCCTCTCCAAATGCACATTTGATAGATGAAGTAAAAACATATCACATGTTTAGGGGAGGGTGGTAGGGGTAACTAACTTCCTTGGTTTTAAACATTTGTTTGCAAGTACCCTTTGTATTCTCAACGTATTCAGGGATATACATTTATCGGACATATAATTAAGCCTCACCAGCACTGTACATCATTACATTTGATGCCATTTTCTTGCCATTTTCAAAGGAAGAGCAACATGTGTCGCACTCTGGTAGTGTGTAAATCATCGGCAAGATCCGCTCACATTAACGTTTATCAACACTATCATGAATTTGGATTACTCTGGTCAACTAAATGCTTGCCAGTCTCAAAGAATATATTTTCCACACCCAAACACAAACTGTACAATTTGAATAATTGCCATTCCGTCGAAAATGATAGCATCGATACTCCTTAACACCGATAGTGGTGGATTTTTTTCCGCCATGTTTTCCATGATATCGGCTTTTTTTATTTCAACCATTTCTCCATCGTCACAAAACTAACGCAATGGTACAGGTGCAATCTCAGATGTCATAACTCTTTCCAGAGGCGTATTTTTTTAATTATTGTATGGTCATACATCTCTTCCTCATTATCTTTTGATTCACATTTCACAGAATCTTACTATTTGTCATTGTCCTTTTTAGTAAGACATCAACAAACTCTTAATGACCTCATCCTGTCTTTCGTGTACTATTAAACGTTCAGTAAAACCTATTTAAGCTGACCTAGGACATTCATTGTCCGTTTGTTTGTTTGAGTGTAGTGTAAACCGTATAATATGCATTAGGAGGGGTGATTATAATTTAGTATATACTACTTTTTCTGTGTCATGTAAGCAGTCAGATGCCATACTGGACTTAAATTCTGCCCAGAGCGGAAGGAGCTCTGCTCTTTCATGTCACATATACCAATGTTATATATTAATTTCTTTATTCTCAAACATCTTAGTAACATGCTGTTACGTTTGTGATTTTAATGAGATTGTACAAACAGAAATCTTATGCTAATAGAGTTTACATTTGAATGTTCCCTCTTCATAAACTTTACCGGTGCTCTTATAAAATACTCCTAGGTAAAATAGTCATATGAGGAGAAATACTTTAGAGTAGTTTGTTATGACTACTTTTTAATAAGTTAGAATACACAGTAGTTAGAATAAACAACTTTACAAGATTACATGAAACTAAAGGTTTACTAAAATATCACATTACAGTTGCAAGATGCATTATATAGCAAAGATTGTGTTCAGTTTCATCCTCTCTTTTTAATCATTTAATTAAAACTTTTATAGTTAGAAAAAAATGATTTAAAAACAAAAACAAATGTATAATACATTTTTGAATATGGCTGTAACACGTTTTTTAAAAATAATTTGCAGTACTGACCTAGATTTTGGCCTCTTTTTTGAAATTAAGGACAATTATTTTTCTCTAAAAGGTTAATATAAGTATTAAATTGCTAATGTATTGACCTATGGTATTTTGTCCTATCAGCTCCATACCAATCTTTACAAAAATTGCGACGATCTTTGATGCCTTATTGGTTTACTCCGTACGCCTTCATTTTTGCCAATTTATGCTGATTGTCTGATAAACTTCAGACCAAGACGAACATTTTGATATAAAATATGTTTTGTTCTATTTTTGTTACCACCTACCCCTTAACATAATCATCGATTTTGGCCATTGTCACCCTACTATTCAGGCAATATTCACATCTTCTTTTTTCTACACTTTATTTTGTTAGATACAGACATTGATTTTAAAAATTATTAAATGATCAAGCTATATCCAATTGGTTTATTCCGTTAAGTAACATTGAGCACATGGTGGCCTATAGGTCTCACTAAACAGTTATTTCCCTTGCCAGTCACGGTAGGAACTTTCTCAGAGCTATGTAAAATTAACTGTGTTGTGAGACGTAAATAATTTTGAACATTAAAAGTCATATTAAAAGTAGATATAAAAATCGAACAGGAAAAGTAGCATTCTAGGACGACAGTCAACCACAAACACACACACAGAAACAACGAATAACTTTAAAGATCTATAAGAGGCGAAATAAGACATCACAAACACAAAAGGATTGACAATATGGCTACCGCCTTGGATTTGTCAATGGCCAAAAAGGAGCCACTGGGGGTTTAAACCAGGTTCTAGGGTGCACCAAAACTCTTTCTTACCATTTTGTCATCCCAATAAACGGACAATGTAAATACAGATATCCCCGACAGGTTATATTCTCTAACAAACACGACAGTATTAATAGGCAATATAAGTAAAACACATAAATGATCATGTATATATAATATACAAAAGCATAGAAAGCTACAAATTAAGTACTCATTGACCTGGCAGAAACCAGAGCAACAAGAGAATAAACCGTTAAGGTACGACAAGACAAGATTAAAGACAAACGTCAAACGCTACCGTCCTATAAGTTTCAGGTAGACGTCATCATATGGTCCACAATCGGTCCGGTCATCGCACAAAGAGGAAAACATAGTGGCGAACTGTAAATGGGTCCACCACTAAACACGCAGTGCGTTGCAAAATGATAGGGTCATAACCTCTTCAATAAACGTTTTAACACGTTTAATAAAGATTGTATGAAAGTGATCATGACCAAGGAGCTTACGAAATTTGTAAATCACATCACCATAAAAGTCAGGTTGTGATAGTCCTTGTCGCAGAAGAGTTCTTAAATTGCTTTCATATTTTAAAAGTTGATTCGGGTTAATAAAAGTTTGCAAAGGTTTTTCGATGTTCATGGTACGGCAGCCCTGCTGGAGTAGCTTTTTAATTATACACAGATTACGAATATTAAAGTCCTCGAATACAAGCACTAGAAAGACGAATACGTTGAGAAACATAGACCCCATAAGAAGTAGCCCGGATAAAATCCCCATCTAAGCGAGGATAATTAACACTATCAAACCCGGATCCATTTTTAAAATATAAAAGTATTTTAAGAACTCTTCTGCGACAAGGACTCTCATAAACTGATTTCTATGGTGACGTGATGCATGACAGATATGAAATATCTTTCAAAGCAAAAACAAATCTGCGACAAGAGGTGCACAGTTCGTACCCATTTGTCTATAAACGGTTGTTCCATACCTGACGAAAATATTATCTAATAGGAAATGAGTGCTGCACAAACATCTTGGCATGCCGTTAGTAAACAATTCTTTAATGTTGTTACAGGCCAATAATGTAATTTTGTTCTCTAGCGAACGATTTTGAATAAGAGCAATACGCTTGTCTGGTGGTTACAAGCTGTCTGAAGTAATCCTTTTTTTCTTCGAAATCATGGTTAACTTTGAAGTGAGTATACATTCAAGAGATCCACTTCTTGATTATAATTTATGGTGTCAGAATCTCAAATGTAAAATTTACCGTAAATGGAAAAAAAATCACAAATGTAGAAATGTCTAACATGCTAAGTGTAAAAAAAATACACAAATGTAAAAAAAAACACTTGGTCACAAAATGTAAAATCTGGTCACCCGAAATGTAAGACAAGAAAGACGCTAAATGTAAACAAAAATCTTTACACACAAATGTAAAAAAAGGGAAAATGTAAAATTTTGTTTTGATTATTGATACAAGAAACCGTAACGACTATATAGATGACATGATTTATGTTTTATATTTAGTATACTAAAGAGTATTAAAGACAGTTATAAGTAATAATTAAAATAGATATTGTTGGATTGAAGTACGAAGCTATTGTTGTTTCAGGGAGCATTACAAAATTACGTCTTCATTTTCTATAGTTCAGTGGTGGTCGAAGTAGCCACATTTTACAGACCATTATGTAAGATATGAATAACAGACAATGAATGATTCCGTGACAATTTAGATTAAAGGGACCCCTGTCAGTATTATTTCGACTTTTATTTATAAATTATTCTTATATCGGATTTTAAAGAAATGCTGGATCTAATTGATGTGTATATTTGTCATGATTCCATCTGAATTAATTTGTAGATTATATTTTAAAAATTATAGTTGCTGGTTTTGCACTTCCTTTCTTTTAAATTTTACTCGCAATAATTTCCATATACAGTCATGACGACCTTGAAACTTGAACTAGTGACCTTAAAACAACAATAATACGATTCGTGTACTCACCAAGGGCAACTTGGAGAGTGTGGTTGTTACAATGAAAGATATCGCGCGGACCATGTCAAAGCATTATGTGACTTTTTTGTCGCTCAACGCGTTATGTTAAGTTCTAAGCAAGCATTATTTAGTATGTAACGGCATGGTATTTCTCCTGTACACTCAATGTATCCACTGGTATAGCAGTTAATTAGGCAGTACTTACTTCAACTAAACTAGAAATGAGTAAATGGTGGTATGTGGTTAAAAGACGGACGATAGACACATCTCTCACGTTGCCTAGACTCTATCACTATCACGAAATATAACTGAACATCGTAATAGCACAAGTCACATAACGCGTTTAAAAAAATGGAATAGCTATATATATGACGCATTGCATTTCACGATGTTATATACGACCTTGCGCGGTATTTGGCAAACCTGTGTTACGACGCATAGATCTCCCCACGAATTATTCTCCTCGAGAGCTCTATGGGTAGCTGGATTTGAACCACCATTATTTTCACATAGTCCGTAATGTTAGCTCTACACAGAATAACACTTACCCTAATGCTCCGTGACACTTCAAATATCCATTAAAATGTATATACGTGACGACAAAACACAAAAATAGCAAAAAAACAATGACCATAACTGCTCTATGCATTTGGCTCAAAATGAAAGTAGATGACCTTTCTCGACAACAACAGCCGAACCACACATCATTTTGTTTAAAATCTTACCTCATACAAAGTAGTACCACTCAGCACTCTGATGACCGATTCCCTTGCTTTTTGCACCCATATCTTCGGAAATCTATCTTCAAAACAACAACATTAAATATACTTACCTCTTTTATGTACTAAATCAATTACACAGTCCCAAATAACACCACTGATGGTACTACTTTCGAGTACGACAATTTTCAACTTTTGACCTCTCTGGTTACCGGTCCAAGTCCAGCTATGCGTAAGCAATTTAAAATTGGAGCTCTATGCCTAAAGGATGTATATACCTTTCCTTGAGTATCGCTTAAAGTGACACATGGTACACCATATTTACTTTACTTCATTTAGCTGACTTCAGTTAAAGGGAGGTAATGTAATCAAACTTTGTCCGTCGCCATTCCGTCCGTGCATCTGTCTGTTCGTAATCAATCCGTCTGTATATCGACATCTAGCTTGTTTACAAAATAAAATTAATTGTTATACGCTCGTTTGAAACATCTGTCACCGTCAGTCCGTCCGTCCGCCCGTTAACAATTTGAATTCAACATGAAAACGCATGCTGCACATGGGACAAGAATGATCCGATGATCCATATTGTTTTGAGATCACTAAGACATAGTTCACGGTCAGGGTGACCCGACAAACATTTAACAACAACTCAAATACCTTTCTACTTAGGATCCACAGACTGGCCAAGGAACAAGAAAGACCACTCTTGTTTTTGACCACTCTTGTTTTTGAGATCACTATGTCAAATGTTAGTCACGGCGACTCGACATATACCAACGGCTTCTTTACTATAACTCGGGTATCTTTTAACCTAGGTTCTTGCAAATTCATAGACGAATTGCCCGTGAGATTAAGATGATTCCTTTTTTTTATTGAGATAACTAGTTATACACCACTAGGTCAAATGTCAACTTTGCGGTGACCTGGCAGGGAAAACGGCTTTTGCACTATAATTCGATATACGTTCAATCTAGAATCATGAAACTGCACTGACACTGTGATTCCCAATTTTTATAGCCCAAATTTCTTCGAAGAGGTTGTATAAAATATAATAAAATAAAAGAGGCATTAGTATTAAAATGACTTTGATGACAGAAAAAGACTTTCTATACACTCTATAGTTTTACATGCGAGCCATTTGAAAGTATGATAAAAACAACATCCATTACTGGACTCATCCAAGTACACATATAAACAAATAAATAAAACCAAATACTCTACTTTCCCTCTTAAATATAAAACCATTTAGATGTGGTAAGGAACTCTAGGCGTATCTCCAGTACATAACCTACGAATAGAACTCCTTTGGTCACGTGAAAGCTCTATGCGTATACTTATGATTCGCTCAGAGCTCCCCGCGAATTGCGCTCCAAATTGGAGCTTGTAGCAACGCTAAATGTAAAAACGTTGCTAAATGTAAATGCTTTTGCCGCTAAACGTAAAACGGGTGGCTAAATGCATATGTCTTTACAATTTTTAATGTAAAAACGTGAGGGTCGCTAAATGTAATAAAAAAGGAGCTACATGTAAAAACATTATTGTGTTGCTAAGTGTAAAATGAAAAAGCGACATATGTAAAAATGTGTGTAGAACAGTACTGTATGTATTGGAAGATGTACATATGTAAATACTTTAACATGTTTAACACGGTATACGATGAAACGAATCTGTTGTATGTACGATGATTCACACAGGATAGATACCATTTCGTCAGAACAGATTCGTGGTTTCGTGATTGATGTAGTTGCGTCTCAATAGGACAAGTATTGTGTGGTTAAATGGGTTTTGTGTTTTTTACTGTTATTATTGAGAACCTAGGCTTTTGCATTTATTATTGCTTTTGCCTTCTTGTTTGTCTGTCTGCGTGTTTGTTTCTGTGTTTTGTGGTTGACTGACCTCCTTGAATGCTACTTTCCCTGTCCGATCTTTTTATATTTCTTTTTATATATTTCCCAGTGATAATAATGTTCTATTCCCCCTTAAATATATAATGCATGAGATTGATACGTAATTATTGTGTGGAATATGGCGCAATTCATTCATTCATTCATTCATTCATTCATTCATTCATTCATTAATTCATTCATTCATTCATTCATTCATTCATTCATTCATTCATTCATTCATTCATTCATTCATTCATTCATTCATTAATTCATTCATTCATTCATTCATTCATTCATTCATTCATTCATTGACTGGTATAAGTTCGATAGGCATTGGCATTCATTAGTCATATGATTAACTTGAACTACACAACAATATGACATATATGGCGTGACTTGGTTAGAGTGTGTAACATGTGTAGTAGCAACAGCAACGACAGTAGTAGTAGATAGTAATAATAGTAGACGTACTAGTAGTAGCAACGGCAGTAGTAGTAGTAGTAGATAGTAATAATAGTAGAAGTACTAGTAGTAGCAACGGCAGTAGTAGTAGTAGATAGTAATAATAGTAGAAGTACTAGTAGTAGCAACGGCAGTAGTAGTAGTAGATAGTAATAATAGTAGACGTACTAGTAGTAGCAACGGCAGTAGTAGTAGTAGATAGTAATAATAGTAGAAGTACTAGTAGTAGCAACGGCAGTAGTAGTAGTAGATAGTAATAATAGTAGAAGTACTAGTAGTAGCAACGGCAGTAGTAGTAGTAGATAGTAATAATAGTAGACGTACTAGTAGTAGCAACGGCAGTAGTAGTAGTAGATAGTAATAATAGTAGACGTACTAGTAGTAGCAACGGCAGTAGTAGTAGTAGATAGTAATAATAGTAGAAGTACTAGTAGTAGCAACGGCAGTAGTAGTAGTAGATAGTAATAATAGTAGACGTACTAGTAGTAGCAACGGCAGTAGTAGTAGTAGATAGTAATAATAGTAGAAGTACTAGTAGTAGCAACGGCAGTAGTAGTAGTAGATAGTAATAATAGTAGAAGTACTAGTAGTAGCAACGACAGTAGTAGTAGATAGTAATAATAGTAGACGTACTAGTAGTAGCAACAGCAACGACAGTAGTAGTAGTAGTAGATAGTAATAATAGTAGACGTACTAGTAGTAGCAACTGCAGTAGTATTAGTAGATAGTAATAATAGTAGACGTACTAGTAGTAGCGACGGCAGTAGTAGTAGTAGATAGTAATAATAGTAGAAGTACTAGTAGTAGCAACGGCAGTAGTAGTAGTAGATAGTAATAATAGTAGAAGTACTAGTAGTAGCAACGGCAGTAGTAGTAGTAGATAGTAATAATAGTAGAAGTACTAGTAGTAGCAACGGCAGTAGTAGTAGTAGATAGTAATAATAGTAGACGTACTAGTAGTAGCAACGGCAGTAGTAGTAGTAGATAGTAATAATAGTAGACGTACTAGTAGTAGCAACGGCAGTAGTAGTAGTAGATAGTAATAATAGTAGACGTACTAGTAGTAGCAACGGCAGTAGTAGTAGTAGATAGTAATAATAGTAGAAGTACTAGTAGTAGCAACGGCAGTAGTAGTAGTAGATAGTAATAATAGTAGAAGTACTAGTAGTAGCAACGGCAGTAGTAGTAGTAGATAGTAATAATAGTCGACGTACTAGTAGTAGCAACGGCAGTAGTAGTAGTAGATAGTAATAATAGTAGAAGTACTAGTAGTAGCAACGGCAGTAGTAGTAGTAGATAGTAATAATAGTAGACGTACTAGTAGTAGCAACGGCAGTTGTAGTAGTAGATAGTAATAATAGTAGAAGTACTAGTAGTAGCAACGACAGTAGTAGTAGTAGATAGTAATAATAGTAGACGTACTAGTAGTAGCAACGGGAGTAGTAGTAGTAGATAGTAATAATAGTAGAAGTACTAGTAGTAGCAACGGCAGTAGTAGTAGTAGATAGTAATAATAGTAGAAGTACTAGTAGTAGCAACGGCAGTAGTAGTAGTAGATAGTAATAATAGTAGAAGTACTAGTAGTAGCAACGACAGTAGTAGTAGATAGTAATAATAGTAGACGTACTAGTAGTAGCAAAGACAGTAGTAGTAGATAGTAATAATTGTAGACATACTAGTAATATATATGTAAAATGGGGGTCCTGTGGTATTTTTGAGTTGCCGAAAATTCCACAGGAATTTTTTAATTTTTTTAAACACACCTATCTACAAATCAGCATGAAATGCTGATTTTGCTTGTTATTTGTTGATTTTGCCCAAATATTTCATGAAATGGTGATTTTACTTGATTTATTAAAACTTTTTTAAAATGGGGGTAGTGAAGATTGCAAGTTTAAATTTTTTTTATAAGTTATCAAAATTACAAAAATATTGCTTTTTTTGTAATACAATTATAAAATGTTTCTTTAATACAAAACAAATTTGTTGATTTGTTACACCTAAATCAACGAATAAACACAAATATAATAAAATATGATTTTTTACTAGAAAATCAAATTTCTATATGTTTTAGCCTATTACATTCAACAATATATGGCTTTACTACTTCCCAGTATCTATGTCTTAATCTAACTATATGAGCACCACAACCAACACAAATTTGATATTTTGCACTTGTACCTTTTCCACATTTTTAGACATGGTACAACTTTACTTTGCTTTATTCTGAATTTATGCAAACTGCAGTAGTTTGAATCTTTTGTTGGTTTATTTTTACAAGGTTCGTGATCTCCAACTTTGAGAAATTGGCAAATGTTTTCAATTTTCTTAGTGTTTTCCATTTTCTTTTTCTTGTTATAATAAATATTTTTTATTTTAAAGAAAAAAAATTAATATGATATATATTACAAAAATGAGTACCGAAGACATTCACTACATTTTACAATTACACCGGGAAGGAGTAATTAATAATGATCAGCTTAGAAAGATGGCAGATGCTCTTAAAGAAGTTCCAAAGGAAACTCCAAAAGAGGTTAGTCAATCATTTGAAAATTACCAAAAGAGACGACGTGCAAAAAAACAACGTAAACGAGAAAAGCAAAAATATGATAAATTACAAGAAAATGTTATAAATGAACAAAAGCAGAATTATGCTAAATTACAGGAAAATGTTATAAATGAACTGAAAGAGTTTAATGATAGAAAATCTAAAGAAAGTATTTCAGAATAAAAACTGGTTGACAAGCCAATGTGTGGCTATTTCAAAGCATATGAAATATCTGCCAAAAAATATAAAGATCCTCGGAAACTACTCCATGATAAAAAATCTATCATTACGAAACAAATAACCAAAGAGCTGACAAAAATGAATGGAATAAAATTTCAGTTAGGTCTCACTGTAGAATTATTTAAAGATGATGGTGCTACAAAAAAATACACCACAGCAGTATTACATAGTGAACAAAATACAATTTTATCTTCTGAAAAAATAGATGAGTTGTATGATAAATCATCTGATGATATACAAGAAAATTTGGAAAGATTTACAAACACAGCATCAGGATTAGAAGTTGATTACTGTATTACACTTTATTTAAATTTTGCAAAGTATGAGCCACTAAAAGGTTCTTCATATATTCCTTTACATAAAGTAGTATCTGATAAGAAAGCAATTATAAATGTTATCAATAAAGATGATAGATGCTTGGAAGTGTCATTGGTTTCTGCTTTGTGGCCTAATAAAAATAATCCAACCAAGATGTCTAGTTACAACAAACACATGGGTAAGTTAAACATGGATGGTATTGATTGTCCAACTCCGATTTCACAAATTTCAAAAGTAGAAAAACAAAACAATCTTGCCATTAATGTTTATGGATATACAGTATCAGAAAAAATTAAAAAAGCATCTATTTTCCCATATAAAATATCAGAGCAGCCGAAGGACATAAAAAGAATTAATTTGATGTTAATCGCTGAAGATACTGAAGTTGAACCAGAAAACGAAGATGATCCAAACAACGAAGAAGGGATCATAGATGATAATTATAACCCTGATAATGATAACAAAGAACCTAAAAAAGAAACAAAATATCATAACTGCTGGATTAAAGATCTAAACAAATTACTTTATGATCAAAACAAACATCGTAGTAAAACTTACTTTTGTGATCGTTGCCTTCATGGCTACTCCGATGAAAAACTACTTGAAAAACACAAAATAGACTGTGAAGGTATTAACAAAAACTCTTGCCGGATCGAGATGCCAAAAAAAGGTACAATCACCAAATTTAAAAATCATCAAAAACAAATGCATGTACCTTATGTAATATATGCTGACTTTGAAAGCATACTTAAACCCCAATCTTTAAATTTTGGAAAAAAATCAGAAATCACAAATGTGCACAAAGCTTGTGGATTTGGGTATCAAGTTGTTAGATATGATGGTAAAGCAGAAAAACCTGTTATTTATAGAGGTGAGGATACTGTTGAAAAGTTTTTAAATTATTTGGAATGTGAAAAGAGCAACATCAATAATATATTTGCTCATCCTAAACCTTTAATCATGACACAGCAAAATGAAATAGATCATGAAAAAGCATCACACTGCTGGATATGTAAAAATTCAATTAACAACGATAAAAACTGTAAAGTAAGAGATCATTGTCATTTTACAGGAGAATATAGAGGTGCAGCACATAAAAACTGCAACCTAAAATTAAAAATAAGACCAAACAAAACAACAATTCCTGTTATGTTTCATAACCTTAAAGGATATGATAGTCATCTTATAATGCAAAATATAGCTAAAATAACAGGTAATATTACTTGCATCCCAAATAATGCTGAAAAGTATATTTCATTTAGTGCTGGTCAATTTAGATTTTTAGACAGTTTCCAATTTATGGGTTCGTCTCTGGAAAAATTGGTTAAAGCAACAAACAAATCTGATTTTAAAATTACCAAAAATCAGTTTGGAGAACAAACAGATCTACTTTTACGAAAAGGTGTTTATCCATACTAATATATATACAGTATGGAAAGATTTAAAGAAACAGAATTACCACCCATAGAAAATTTTTACAGTAGTTTATCAGATGAAAACATAAGTACTGAAGATTATGAATATGCTCAAAAAATATGGAAAGAGTTTAACTGTAAAACTCTTGGTGATTATCATGATTTATATCTAAAAACTGATGTAACGTTGCTAGCAGATGTGTTTCAAACTTTTAGAAATACATGTATGAGTGCATACAAACTTGATCCTTTGCATTATTATACTGCACCAGGATTATCTTGGGATGCACTACTAAAATATTCTGAAATAGAATTAGAACTTTTGTCAGATATTGATATGCATTTGTTTTTAGAAAAGGGAATGCGAGGTGGAATTAGCATGGTGTCAAAAAGATACGCCAAAGCAAATAATACATATGTTGCTGATTACAAACCTGACGATCAAAATAATTTCTTAATGTATTTTGATGCAAATAATTTATATGGTTGGGCAATGAGTCAACCACTTCCATATTCCGGTTTTATTTGGAAAAAGAAATACAAAAGTGGTCACTTTTCCAAACCAAAACTTGGTAAAGGACAAATACTTGAAGTTGATTTAGAATACCCAAAAGCACTTCATGAATTACATAATGACTATCCACTTGCACCGGAAAGATTAACAGTGAAAAAAGAATGGTTATCTAAATACCAAATAGATTTGTTAGAAAATAATGGCATAAATACAGAACAACTAGTTCCCAATCTTCAGGACAAGAAAAAGTATGTAATACATTACAAAAACCTAGAACTGTACTTATCTTTGGGTATGAAGCTAAAAAAAGTACATAGAGTATTAGAATTTAATGAAAAACCATGGATGAAATCATACATAAACCTAAACACAGAACTTAGAAAAAAAGCTAAATCAAACTTTGAAAAAGACTTTTACAAACTTATGAATAACTCTGTATTTGGAAAAACAATGGAAAATCTCAAGCGGACTGACATAAAATTAATCCGAACTGACGGATCTGAAAATGAAAGAATAAGAAAAATAATAGCCAAACCAAACTTTAACCGACGCATAAAATTTTCAGATGATTTATCAGCAGTGCATGTAAACAAAACAAAATTAACATTAACCAAACCAATTTATGTTGGGATGTCAGTATTGGATTTATCAAAGTACCATATGTATAATTGGTATTATAATACTTTGAAAAAAAGATATGGAAGCGATTGTGATTTATTATACACAGATACTGACAGCTTGCTTGTAGATATAAAAACAGAAGATGCATATAAAGATATGTCTGAGATGAAAAATGAGTATGATTTGAGTGATTACCCTGTTGAGCATCCAATGCATGATGTTACAAATAAAAAAGTATTAGGCAAAATGAAAGACGAATGTGCTGGTGTTGCTATAGCTGAGTATATTGGATTAAGACCCAAGCTATATTCGATTTTGAGAGCTGATGAACAACTCATTAAAAAAGCAAAGGGTGTAAAAACGTACGTAGTTAAAAAACATATAAATTTTGAAAACTACAAGGATGCATTATTTAACAAGAAAAAATATAGTCATGAAATGAATATGTTGCGATCAATAAAACATCAAATATATAGCATAACAGTAAATACAGTAACTTTGTCACCATTTTACTCAAAAAGATACATCCGAGAAGATGGAATAACAACTGATGCACATGGCTTTTACAAAAACTTATGAATTTGGGTATCAGCAGGAACAATAAGTAATTCTTCTTTGACAAATCCTCTGTGTGGCGCTGGTGCTTTCAAATAATAAACTCTTATACCTTGCGTCACCATATAACTTTTAATCTTGTGAATATCTACACTCCACATTGGATCAGTTGCTCTGCGTCTTCCACCTTCTTGTTCCCCGGGTTGATATAAATATCTTACACTTGCATTCATACAGATAGGATCATCTTTTAATATTTTTGTTTCAACAGGAGGAGGCTTTTTTGTCTCCGCATTTATGGCTTTAACAACTTCTGGTAATCTTTTTACCCATTCTCTATTACGTTTTTGTGAATCTATTTCCTTAGCATACTGATAACCAAACAATCTTTCAGCTAATGTTCTGTTAAATCTTTCCACTAAAGCTTGGTCTCTGTGTATTTCTGTTCTGCCTCGTCTGATATTTACTTTGTGTTTTGCCATCAACGGTGATACTGCACCCATAAATTCTCTGCCTGGATCCACTTGTAATAACTTTGGATATTTTAGATGCCGACTATATATATTTTCAAATGCTTTGGCAACTTCTTTACTATCCTTGGAAGTCAGTGGCTCTGCTTCTTTGTATCTACTTGCAATATCAACAACAGTCAACGCATATTTATATGTCTTGCGTCCACGACCAATCCCAAAAGTATCATGCGGTAAAAATAACAAATCAGCTTGATGCACTCCATTCTTAGCAGAAACATCAAACCTGGGTCTAACTATTTTCTTTGGCGCAGGTAAATAAATCTGCCAAACAGCTTGTTTCTTTAAAAATTCTAATGCCTTTTTTTCACTGACACCAGCCTCTTTTGCTAATTTTTTAACTGCTGTGTAACCTCTCCAAAATCCTTTTGGGCTGTAATAAATCTTTTCCATTTATTTCTACTAAAGAATAAACTTATATAACTATAAAAAAAATGGATATCACAACTGCACAATTTGATGAACTGCTCGAAGAGCAATATCAAAATAGCACAAAGAAATGGACAGACTTGGAAATAGATAAAATATACAAAATTACAGATACGAAAATAGTAGATACTGAATATGGTCCATCCATGGTATTGACATTATTAGACAATGGTGAAGTATGGGCGCCTGATCATCTTAAAAATAAATTAGAGAAGAGTGCTAAACCACCATATTATATTCGACCACTTGGATTGAAACCATGTAAAAACAACAACAAAAATAGGTATCATGCATATGACTTAGTTTTTTCAAAGTAAATTTAGTCATTCCAAATCTAAAGTAATTATAGTTTTAAACTATTTTTTTTTATGAAATCAATTTGTACGCCACAAATCCAGTTGCAGCCATGCCCGCCACAACAAACGTAATTTCTCTATTCTGTTGATCCGGAGATGGTGTATAAAAATCACTCAACTTGGGCTCCGGTTCCAAAAGTAAATGTTTGCCAGTTATGTAATAATACTGTTTCATAGCTTGGTCCACATCATCAAAAGTCTGCTCTGCATGATGTTCTTTTTGCAGTTGTTTATTAATAAAATCTAATCTCTCTGTTCTTTTTTTATTCCACTCCACTTGTGCTGCGTTTAATTGTTCCACTGCTTTGTCATGCCTTTGTCTTTCCTCATCTGAATGACTTCCCATTTTTGAAAAGAAATAATTTGAACCGCTAAACGCCAATGCATTTGTTAATGCGCCACCTATCATCATTGCTACTGCACTTGCCATTTTTTATATATATATCTTTTTTAAAATTATTTCATAATATCCGCAGGAATAATACCTTGCTTAATCAACATATCATTTGTAGCCATTGCTAACATTATATCCACAGACAGCATCCCAAAATCTATCATATTAAAATCCACTTTAGGTGCTGGTCTTTTTAGTATTTTTCTGCCAATTTCAGAATATCCAACAGTTAGAAGTGTTTCCACTCCAGCGTGATACATCATATTTACAATTTGTTTTCCGTCAATACTTGCTGCCATTTTTTTTATATGATTATTTTTTTAAAATAAATTATTAAAAATCAAACGGGTCTTTTGATGCAACATGAACAGGTTGCACAGCTACAGGTTGCGTAGCAGATTTCTTGTTATAAATATACAAACCCAACCCAGCAATGCCTAATAAAACCAGACACGGTGGAATATAATTTTTGTATACGTTTATTTTGATTTTTTCTGGTTCTTCTTCACCTATTGTTATTTTTGTTATTTGATTTGCAGTATCTTGATTTGCATCCTGAAGCAAACGCTTTGCCTTTTTTGCCGCTGCTCCTTTTTTTCCAGCTTCTATTCTTTTTGGATTTTTTACTTTTTGTTGTTCAACAGGTTGTGTAACAACAGGTATAACTTCACTCTCTTGGTTCTCCATTTATATTATCTATAATTTTATTTTTATTAAAATCAATATGTCTAACAGTTGTCAGTATTGCTGTAAATGGTGCTAAGCACATTCCATACCTGTAATACAACTCACAACAAGCGCTTGTCAAAGCATGATTAATAAATGGGTCTTCCTCCAAATCTTCTATCAGCTTTGGTGGACTGGTTACATTAAAATATTTTGATACTCCCATCACATACAAGTTAATAAAAGAATTGCCTAAAGTTTTAGTCATGCTTGCCCCAAGCCGTGCTTCATATCTGCAGTAAAGTTTGTTAATTTCATCTGGTGGCATGCCATCTATATTTGTGAGTTGTATGTCCTTACCCAAATATTGACGACTACCACCGCCAGCCACTATGGCTGATAATCTTTCTTTTTTTGTTTCTTGTTGCTTTGATTCATCTGGTTCCGTCTGTTCCGATATATTTTGTAATAGTTCTTCCGCATTCATTTTTATATTATTAATCTTATTTTTTATCTTGAAATAAATATAAAATACAAAACAACTAGCAGCGATATTCATGCAACTAGTAATTGTTAGTATTGTTAATAGCATTGTTATTAACATTACTATTTTTTCTATTAACATTATTAATTTGCTGCAAGCATTGCTATTAACATTGCTACTTTGCTATGAGCAATGCTATTAGCAATACTATATTCATGGTCAGTATTGCTATTAACATTGCTACTTTGCTGTTAGTATTACTATTAGCAACAGTTGTAAAAAAATATATTTTGTAATAATAAAAAAAATATTATATAAGAAAAAATGGATTTGAAAATAACAGACGGTGAGAATAGTGATTATAATAAAAATAAAATAGCACTGGATGTTATGACAAGAGATGACGTAAAATGTTGTATATGTGTTTCAGAAAGTAAGTTTTTACAAACGTACGAAAAAGGTGCACAGGAAACGCCTGTAATTTCTGTGACAAAGGATGACGTAGAATATTTTATATGTGAGCCGAGAGAGTATGTTTTACAAGACCCACAAAACATGAGTAGTGCTGTTGTACCAATATTGGCTAGTGCATTGAGTGTATGGGTTATATGGGACACTCTAGTTTTTATTTTTGAAAAAATTATTCAACCCAATAACCAGTTGGTTGGTCAGTCCTCAAAATTAACTTCGAATATTTAGTCTTAGCTAAAGCTTTTCTTATTCTGGTTCTCTCTTCCAGCGTTGGAATAACATCATTCTCTCTCAAACAATTTTCATAACTATCTCTGTCCTTGGTGAAAAATATACACAACCATTTTGCTTGCTCTCTCAAATCTTTCAATACAGAATTATATCTCTGTGAAATGACCCACACTGATTGTTTAGCGTGACGACCGGAGAATGCCAACTCTGACAACATATCTTTTTTCTTTGTTAATTCTTTTGTGGCTGAGCAATCGTCAATAATGTATAATGTGGGCTGGCCAGCATATTGTTTGAAAAAGAAACGCAACAGTTCTTGTAACATTTCTTTACCGTTGCTCAGGGGATTGACAATTATTATTTTTTTATCTCTCGGGTTTTTTACATCTCCTATCCAGGATCTATTTTTATAAGCCTCGTTCCACTCTATGGTTGGACACAATATAATTATATGTTTAAAAACTCCAACATACTCTTGTTCAAGTATGTCAAGAACAAACTCTGTTTTACCACAGCCTGTCTGACCACAAATAATGTCACTGTGTGAATATTTAGGATATTTTTGTTGCAAACTAGTATCCTGCTTCTTTGAATCTTCCATCTTCGAAATTGATTTGCGCATCTTGTATTATATATAGATAAATATTTAAAGTTTGATCTGCATCTGCTTTTTTATTTATTAGTATCGTTATACCTTCACTGCCGTTTTCTATTCTTCTTCCACTGCCGTGTAATAAATTGTCCTCACATGTTCTAAGGTCAAGCCACAAAGCATATGATTTTGTCAAATAGGTCTCAAGAGAAACACTGGTAAAGTTTAAGTCCCTCGCTGCTATTTCTGTCTCTTTGTTTCTTTTTGATGTTAAGGCAAAATATTTGTTGATTTCATCCCAATGTTGATATGCCTTCATGCCCTGACTATACAACTGATTTGGTACTCCCTCTATTGTCATTTCAACCTTTTCAATCTTTGGGTTGTAATAGGTTTCTGTGTCTGTTCTTTCTGGGTCTTCAAACAGCATTAAAATACCTTTCATGCTCCGTGCTGGTACATTAATGTTGATGTTCCAAAGAGTATCAGATTTGTTTGCTATTATTTTTCTATGTCGCAAGATACGATCATACATAAATGACATCTTACCATTGATTTGCTGTCTTATTTGTCTGGATAATTCAACATCACTAACCGTATCAAATTCCAAGCAGATATTTTTTATTACATAATATGCATCAGCATCACTGCTTTTGATAACTTTGTTATAATCGTTAAACGTTAATTCATATTCTAACCTATCACCAAGCCCCGCTTGATAAAATGGCATATGACTTTCTAACATTTCAAAGTCCAGTGGAATACAAAATCTATTTCCATAAGCTGCTGCTATAGCTTCATCTCCGGTGTCTGAGGAAGCATCTCCCGCGCTAACTCTATGTTTTAGCATGTTTGGTTTACCAATACCTTGGTAAGCTATGTTTTGTCGTTCAGTAGGGCTTTTCCATAAATCTATATAACAATGATATATATCACTGTCATCTATTGACATGACTTCATTGCCACTTATTCTTATTGTCATTTTTTTCACAATTGTTCTACCCAGATTTTGAAATAGAGTAGCGTTGGCGTCTGTTCTGCTTTTAAGTTCTATTTCAAAGGCAAGACGAGCAGTACGAGGAACTATTACATCATTAGTACTTAGATTTGGAAATCTCACAAGCAGTTGCTGGTTTTGGTCTATTGTTGATGGATTATTAGTTATTACTACACTTGTGCGGATGCCTTTGACACCATGTGGTTCTCTTAGTTTTCTATGAGAGCTGAGTTTGTTTCCGTAAGCCGACATTGTTTTTTTTTTTAAAATATATTTTTTAAAATTAAATAAAATAAACAATGGCTGAAGGAGGATTTGAAAATCCTGCGTTTGAAATGACTGAAGAAGACTTGGATAAAGCATTTGAAGACGATTTTATACAACCTAACCCAGAATTCCAGAGACAAATTGTAAATGAAAATAACTATATTAATCAGCTTCAAGGGGAAGATAAAACAGAAGAACAGCTTACACAAAAAAAGTGGTTAGTAGATCAATTTTTTACTGAAGTTAATGCTGAAATCAGCGGAATCGATTATGAAAATGATTTTAGAGTGGCTGAGGACGAAATTGGTAGAACAATGTTATATACAGTTGGGATGGATGATGTTCCACTTACCTATTATAAGGGAAATAATCCAAACGAACCAATCAAATTTTATAAGCTGGACACTTTTGTTAAAAAATATGGCATTGACTTCGTAAAAAATAATTTAAACATTTATGATTATTTAGTCCCACGTGAAAGAAAGGCTCAGGGTAGGGCAGAATTAGCATCCTTGGTAAAAACAAGAGATACCATCACAAAAGAAGGAGAAAATATACCAATGCAAACTTTTTCAACAACTGAAGATGTACAAAATACAGTAGATGCTGTAAATACAATTGAGAGTGATTTGAGTATTACAATAGATGAAACTCATTCTAAAACTGCTGTTCAAACACAAACAGAAGGTCTAACAATGCGAGAGTTACAAGGTTTAGATAAGGTATTGCAAAGCTTTCGTGGAGAACTTACTAATAATCTCTCAAAGCTCACTGAGCTTGATAAAGATATAGCAAAAGAAAAACAAAAATTAGAACAGGTTAGCACCCCCGGGCAGGAGGATGAGTTTCAACAAGAGCGCATACGTGACAGAATAAAAAACTTAGAAGATGAAAGAAGTTCACGACTTCAAGCGGCGAGTGACAACAAAGAAGCATTACGCAGTCAAATAAACAGGATAAAAGAAACTATAAATAAGGTGTTAAAAAAAGACACAACATTGGGTGAGAGAATAAAAACATTATTTAGGGAGCAAGGTATTACTATTGTTAGTATTTTGACTGCCTTTGGTATGATTATTGGGGTATTAGTTGATACCATTATTCCTACAACAGGAGGAGGGACTGCCCCAACTCCAAAGCCTGATCCATCAAGTGTAAAAGATTGGATAAAAAAACAACTATTTAATCTTGGTAAACTTCTTGCCAACCTAGCTGGTAAAGCTGCTGCAGCACTTCCAGGAGTTATTGGTGCAATAGTATCATGGCTTTTATCTGCAACAGGTAATGTTATTAATTGGCTTGGTAACAATCTATGGGCTTTGCTTGTGTTTGTTTCCGGGTTGTTATATTTGGCAGCCAAAGAGTGGTTTAGTAAATCTCATAAATAAGTAATGCAGCAAGACCTATTACTATAGTACCAACAATTATAGTTGTTTTGCTATCTTCGTGTTCAATCGCTATTTTTTGTATTTCTGGTGAGTTATGCTCCACAGTTTTATGTATTGATGATTTATCAAAGTCAGAATGTTCCGGTAAAAAATTCTTTGTTGTGGTGCCTTGAAAAGGTTGAATATTTTTATTTTTTGGTGGCACTGGTTTTACATTTACATCATTATTCAATCCTAATGCTTGTGCATCGGTTGCTATTACAATTTCATTATTGTAGTCTTGTATTGTTCCAATTCTTAATTCCATGTCACTAGGAGACATGTACAATCCACTTCCATAGACAAAATTTACTTTACTTCTTGCATATTTTAGAGTGTTTTCATATCTTGAAATTTGACTGGGCAAGTCGATGGGGCTATTTATTGCGTCCTCTACATTTGCTAAAAATTGTTTCTGTGCATCAAATGCTGTTCCAGTTCCAAGTATATCTGTTCTTGTTTGTGATTGTGAGCCAAGGATTGCCCAGCAGTATGTTCTTATGCTGTCATTGATTCTTTCTACTCCAGCTCTTGTAAATCCAGATGAACTATCTGGTATAAAAGTAGACCAGCTGTTGTCAGCTTCAGATCCTTGTGCAATGTAATCAATGTGATATGTTTTATCACTCTCATAGACTGTAAAACTCATCGTTTTGTTGTCGTACACAGTATTTATCAAAGGATGATAACCAATATTTGTCCAGTAATTATAAATTGTTCCTAGACCATTATTATAGCTTTGTTTCTGTCTCCAGTCTGAATATAAATCAACGTTAAACTCCTTGCATATTCTCTCGTATGCGTTTCGGTTATATGTGTTATTAAAAGCATTCCAATTTGAGTCTTGCGGCATTGCTACACTCATCTCAAATAATATTCTTCTGACTTGGTAGTAGACATGAAATCGAAATAACGAACCAACCAGAGTATCAGCTTTTATATGGTTGTTAAAATCAATGCCACATCCAGTTGTCGCACACCAAATAGCAAAGTTTAACTTATTCTGCCAAAATAACATCCAATCTGTTTCCCAGCGTTGGACTATAGCATCTGATTTGACGTATGAAAGTTTGTATTTTTCAAAGACATTGGGGAATGATGCTTTAAAGCCTTTACCGTCTGATGTAATAACTATGTTTTGATTTATTATATCTATCACTTTCTTGCTAAAAGTATTTAAATATTGAGCATCCGGGTTATATTTGAATTCTTTAGAAATCATTTTTATTTGTGTTTTTATATATATATATTAAAAAAAAAATGTTTCATACAATTTCAAACATAGACAACTCTATTAATTTACAACTGTATATCGATAATAGAGATGGAACTAAGCGCGTTGGATTAAAAAGTTTTACATACACTTTTGGTTGGTTTAATATTAATCATGAAGTTATAAAGACACGAGACCCAGATAAAACGTATCATATACCAGGTGGACTCTATAACTTTCAAGAGTTGGTAGAAAAGTTTAAATTGCTAAATAAAGATATTATCCTAGCCATTTATGCGCAAAGTGCTACAGCCATTTTAGATACGCCAATAGAGACACGATTATCAAGCAGTCTTTCAAAAATGCTGGGATTTGATGATAGAAAATGGTCAAAAGGTATTCGTACTGGAATTCACCCAATTGATTTAGCTCCTTATAAACAGCTATATGTTCATCTGAAACAAGTTAATACAAGTAGTAATTATTTTAATGGTGCGCCAAGCACTATTATAGGGGTTATACCTGTGGTAAATAAGCAGTTTGGAGATATTGTATATACACATTTTTATCCTGAATATCACTGTCTTATGAATGATGCAATGACTGAATTGAAAATAGAAGTCAGAGATGAGTATGGCAACAAAATAGATAATCACGGTTTGCCTATGAGTTGTGTTTTAGAAATTATTTAAAAAATATATTTTTATAAAAAAACAATGAGTATATATGGACCAACAAGACCTAAAAAAACAGAAGACTTAGAGGCTTTGATAAATGATGTTCAAAATTTATATAGGCGAATTGTGCCTTTTGTTGAACAGTTTAATCATTTAAAAAATAGAGTTGATAATCTTAAATATGGAATTATAACAATATTTGCAGAGGCTAAGGGCCCACTTGTGTTGAATAGAATACTCTCATTTGGTAATGGTGGGGCAGAATCAAATGTGGGGCATGTAATGACACGCCGTGGACGGATTATGGGAATAGGTTTAGCAAGTGACCGATTAGTTGGTGACGTAACTGTAATAGTTTCTGTCAATGGTGTTGAACAACCAAATTATGGTATAACGCTTCACATCATTCCACGCAATCATGATAACTTTGATAAACCTTTAGAGATTGGTGCTGGTTCTGTTGTTAACTTTGTATGCAAGGTTGCTAACGCTACCGCTGTAAATACGGTGGCATCATTATTAATTGAATTATTTTAATATTTTATTTATTAATAAAAAAAATGCCTAAGCAACCGACAGCACCAAGTTTATATCCTGATTTGCCAGTGGAAAATTCAGTGGAAAACGGACAAAATTATAGATTACAAAAGATTTCAGAAATTGAAAAAAAGTTAATTACAGAACGAGATATACGTCAGTCACTTTATAAAAAATATAAACGTGGTATTATTATTACAGATGGAATTGACACTACCTTGATATCAGCAGGTGTTATTATGGCTGGGATTGGATTTGTTATTCCAGTTTTGTTACCTTTGGAAATAGCAGCAATAGTATGTGGAGCTACAGGTGTTTGTATTAATTTTATCAGACGCAAGCTTAATGCAAAAGCTCAAAAACATCATGAAATAAAAACTTTGGCAGAGTCTAAGTTAAATAGTATAAAGCAGTTAATATCAAAAGCGTTGAGTGATGCACAAATATCTGATCAAGAGTTTAAGATGATTTTAGATGAGTTGGATAAATATTATAGTTTAAAAGAAGACACCAAAAAAAAAAAGGCTGAAATAAGTGAAGTTCAAAAAAAAGAACTAGTAGAACAGGGAAGAAAGGAAGCAATGGCAACCTTACAAAAAAGTCTAAAAAGTGTGTAATAAATTGTTTTAGTAATGTGTATGAGTACGATCCACCACCTTTGTATTCAAGGTTAGAAAATTGTTAATTTAAATGTAATTTTAATAACAAATTAACAAATTTGTTTTGTATTAAATAAACATTTTATAATTTTAATAGCTATATAAAAAAAATTAAACTTGCAATCTTCACTACCCCTATTTTAAAAAAGTTTTAATAAATCAAGTAAAATCACCATTTCATGAAATATTTAGGCAAAATCAACAAATAACAAGCAAAATCAGCATTTCATGCTGATTTGTAGATAGGTGTGTTTAAAAAAATTAAAAAATTCCTGTGGTATTTTCGGCAACTCAAAAATACCACAGGACCCCCATTTTACATATATATTAGTAGTAGCAACGACAGTAGTAGTAGTAGATAGTAATAATAGTAGAAGTACTAGTAGTAGCAACGGCAGTTGTAGTAGTAGATAGTAATAATAGTAGACGTACTAGTAGTAGCAACGGCAGTAGTAGTAGTAGATAGTAATAATAGTAGAAGTACTAGTAGTAGCAACGGCAGTAGTAGTAGTAGATAGTAATAATAGTAGACGTACTAGTTGTAGCAACGGCAGTAGTAGTAGTAGATAGTAATAATAGTAGAAGTACTAGTAGTAGCAACGACAGTAGTAGTAGTAGATAGTAATAATAGTAGACGTACTAGTAGTAGCAACGGGAGTAGTAGTAGTAGATAGTAATAATAGTAGAAGTACTAGTAGTAGCAACGACAGTAATAGTAGTAGATAGTAATAATAGTAGAAGTACTAGTAGTAGCAACGGCAGTAGTAGTAGTAGTAGATAGTAATAATAGTAGAAGTACTAGTAGTAGCAACGACAGTAGTAGTCGATAGTAATAATAGTAGACGTACTAGTAGTAGCAAAGACAGTAGTAGTAGATAGTAATAATAGTAGACATACTAGTAGTAGCAACGACAGTAGTAGTAGTAGATAGTAATAATAGTAGAAGTACTAGTAGTAGCAACGGCAGTAGTAGTAGTAGATAGTAATAATAGTAGACGTACTAGTAGTAGAAACGGCAGTAGTAGTAGATAGTAATAATAGTAGACGTACTAGTAGTAGCAACGGCAGTAGTAGTAGTAGATAGTAATAATAGTAGAAGTACTAGTAGTAGCAACGGCAGTAGTAGTAGTAGATAGTAATAATAGTAGACGTACTAGTTGTAGCAACGGCAGTAGTAGTAGTAGATAGTAATAATAGTAGAAGTACTAGTAGTAGCAACGGCAGTAGTAGTAGTAGATAGTTATAATAGTAGACGTACTAGTAGTAGCAACGACAGTAGTAGTAGTAGAAAGTAATAATAGTAGACGTACTAGTAGTAGCAACGACAGTAGTAGTAGATAGTAATAATAGTAGACGTACTAGTAGTAGCAACAGCAACGACAGTAGTAGTAGTAGTAGATAGTAATAATAGTAGACGTACTAGTAGTAGCAACTGCAGTAGTATTAGTAGATAGTAATAATAGTAGAAGTACTAGTAGTAGCAACGACAGTAGTAGTAGATAGTAATAATAGTAGACGTACTAGTAGTAGCAACAGCAACGACAGTAGTAGTAGTAGTAGATAGTAATAATAGTAAACGTACTAGTAGTAGCAACTGCAGTAGTAGTAGTAGATAGTAATAATAGTAGAAGTACTAGTAGTAGCAACGACAGTAGTAGTAGATAGTAATAATAGTAGACGTACTAGTAGTAGCAACGACAGTAGTAGTAGAAAGTAATAATAGTAGACGTACTAGTAGTAGCAACAGCAACGACAGTAGTAGTAGTAGTAGATAGTAATAATAGTAGACGTACTAGTAGTAGCAACTGCAGTAGTAGTAGTAGATAGTAATAATAGTAGAAGTACTAGTAGTAGCAACGACAGTAGTAGTATATAGTAATAATAGTAGACGTACTAGTAGTAGCAACAGCAACGACAGTAGTAGTAGTAGTAGTAGATAGTAATAATAGTAGACGTACTAGTAGTAGCAACTGCAGTAGTAGTAGTAGATAGTAATAATAGTAGAAGTACTAGTAGTAGCAACGACAGTAGTAGTAGATAGTAATAATAGTAGACGTACTAGTAGTAGCAACAGCAACGACAGTAGTAGTAGTAGTAGTAGATAGTAATAATAGTAGACGTACTAGTAGTAGCAACTGCAGTAGTAGTAGTAGATAGTAATAATAGTAGAAGTACTAGTAGTAGCAACGACAGTAGTAGTATATAGTAATAATAGTAGACGTACTAGTAGTAGCAACGACAGTAGTAGTAGATAGTATTAATAGTAGAAGTACTAGTAATAGCAACAGCAACGACAGTAGTAGTAGTAGATAGTAATAATAGTAGAAATACTAGTAGTAGCAACGACAGTAGTAGTAGTAGATAGTAATAATAGTAGCCGTACTAGTAGTAGCAACGACAGTAGTAGTAGTAGATAGTAATAATAGTAGAAGTACTAGTAGTAGCAACGACAGTAGTAGTAGTAGATAGTAATAATAGTAGATGTACTAGTAGTAGCAACGACAGTAGTAGTAGTAGATAGTTATAATATTAGACGTACTAGTAGTAGCAACGACAGTAGTAGTAGTAGATAGTAATAATAGTAGACGTACTAGTAGTAGCAACGACAGTAGTAGTAGTAGATAGTAATAATAGTAGACGTACTAGTAGTAGCAACGACAGTAGTAGTAGATAGTAATAATAGTAGACGTACTAGTAGTAGCAACTGCAGTAGTAGATAGTAATATTAGTAGAATTACTAGTAGTAGCAACGACAGTAGTAGTTGATAGTAATAATAGTAGAATTACTAGTAATAGCAACTGCAGTAGCAGTAGTATCTGTGGTCACCATAGCTCAAATGGCATCTCTTTTGGCCATATGTAGCAACGCTAAATGTAAAAACGTCGCTATATAAAAACGTCGCTAAATGTAAAAGCGTTGCTAAATGTTAAATGTTTTGTCGCTAAACGTAAAAAGGGTGGATTGAGATCTCGAAAAATGTACAATGTTGATAAAGCACAAAATGACATGACATTGTGATACTATACTATCACAATATGGTTGTAAAGTTCTTGTTTCTTATGTTTTTATTCAAAATGTCACATTTTTACATATGTCGCTTTTTCCTTTTACACTTAGCAACACAAATGTTTTTACATTTATCTCCTTTTTTATTATAGTGATTCATATGTGTTATCTGTTTTAAACTATTGTTGTGAGGTTATATGTTTTGCTAAAGCACAAAACATGGAACGCGTGCATAGAAGAGTTTGCGAATGGTTGTTAAATTTAAAATGTCTAGAAATACACTTTCGCATTATTCTAAATTGATAAGATATGCATTGCATAAAGGTAGGAACATAAGAATTGTACAGGATTTTGTATAATTATAGATCACAAGTATATGGAGTCAAACAACATAACTGTCAACTCATTAATTATTAATCAAAGAAAACAAATATAAATTTCGCGTGCTATAAATTGGTCTTCTAAAGTACGAGATATTTTACAAAATCCAGGTATCCCAGAGGTTTGGATGTACCCAGAATCAGTCAAAATCCAGGTATCCCAGAGGTTTGGATGTACCCAGAATCAGTCAAAATACACTCATTTCTTCCTGTATTTAGAACTAGAGTAAGAGATATTTTCATTATACAGTGGCGTGGTAGTATGGTAACATGTTCCTCTCTATTTATAGGGAAATAAAAGAAAACTCTGAAATAGGTAGCTACCTAAACATGTTAGATAATGTAAAATATAGAAAAACTATCGCTAAATTAAGACTTATAAATGATTAAATAAAACAGGATGGCATATGATATTGATAAAAATCAGCGTAAATGTACACGTTGCGAAACTAATGGCCTAGAGCATGTAGAGGATGAATATCATTTTTTATTTTATGCTTAGCAGCGAAACAGTGGATTTTAGCAATGAAATAAAAGCGGCACTTCATACGTATAAAATACAGAGTTTTATTTTTCACTGCCGGAACTACTATTTTTTCAATATCAGATATTATTTGTTTAGAAAATAACTGTTTAACATATATCATTCGACTGTAAATGGTATAACTAGGAATATTAATAATAGTTTTTAAAACTGGTCAAGTATGTCAGAATTGTTGTCATTTATATTGAAAAATGTCAGTTGGTCATTTTTTTCAAAAACTACTTTTTCCGAAAGTTGCTATAAAAGTTATATCGTTGGATTGGAAACAACTTAACTAAAATAATGAGTTGTAGATTATTGAAATCGGTTATGTAGTTTAGATGACGCCAATGACGTCGTCAAATGTAAAAACAAAATCTGTATACGGCAGTACACTTTAATTATAAAGCATAAAATAAAAAGAAAATGTGTTGTTTTTGTCGTGAATAACAGATTTTATTTCATCTCAAAGTGATCAGACTTCTATATTTTCACGAATGCTTCATTCGTGAAAATATAAAATTTTCACACTACTCGATGAAATAAAATCTGTTATTCACGACAAAACAACAAACATCCTTTATGTATTACTATGACTTTTTATAAAAAATTGCGAAGCATGTATACGTCTCATAACACAGTTAATTTTACATAGCTCTGCATATGTAGCAGGACCCCTCTGGACCACTGTAGAACTTAATGAATTTTCTTAAAAACATTTTCTTTGTGAAACTTGATGTCTGTTGCGCGAAATATCCAGAAAAAAACACGGGGTTGACAAATTTGCTTTTTTTTTATATCAATATTTTGAAGAGACCCTCTTGAATTTGTCCATTTCACTGACATTTTCAAATGTATCACTACCCAGTATTAGATTCTCAGATCTGGGCTCAGAAACATTCAGGCATATCCTAACCTGTATGCAATCATGAACTTGTCCCATTCGTGTCACCTGCAACAAAAAAAGAGAAAATATTTGCACATTTTAAGAAATAAACAAGAACCGAATAACACAGATCTTTTATTTTAAGCTTCAGAAAGTTCCTACCGTGACTGGCAAGGGAAATAACTGTTTAGTGAGACCTTGAAGGAAAAAGGAAAAAATGTATACACAAAACCCTAGCATGTATATATTCATTACTTTGTTAAACTCTGACAAAAGCTCTGACAACATTTAATCAATAATGTTTGTTATCTGTTTGGAAAATTATAATTATTGTCACAAGTCTTAGTGTGCGCGGAAGGAAGCAATGTATATGGATTGTTCTCATTCAAGATCGTCGTAGATTCTCAGAACACTTCAAAAGAAATTACGACGTCAGTGTAGCACCACTAAATGTTAAAATTCCGCTGAATGTTAAAACTTCAGGTAAATGTTAAAATAACTTAAACTAAATGTTAAAACTTTCGCTGAATAATTAAAAATTGCTAAACGCTAAATGTTATAAAATTTAACATATAGCATTTGATAGAATCCGTTAACCGCTAAATGTTAAAAGTCAACAAAGTTGTCTGAAGTATGTAATGGTATTATATATATGTATTTTGGGTGTTCTGCTGTAATCCATCGTCTCGCTTCGCTCGCCTCTGATTACAGCAGAAACACCCAAAATACATATATATAATAAATCACCATGAAATGGAGATTTTACTTGATTTATTAAAACTTTTTTAAAATAGGGGTAGTGAAGATTGCAAGTTTAATTTTTTTTTATAAGTTATCAAAATTACACCCAACACGAATATAATAAACTATAATTTTTTACTAGAAAATCATACAGTTTGATTTTTTCGCATTAAATCTCCATATGGCTTTACTACTTCCCAGTATCTACGTCTTAATCTAACTATATGAGCACCACAACCAACACAAATTTGATATTTTGCACTTGTACCTTTTTCACATTTTAGACACGGTAAAACTTTACTTTGCTTTAATCTGAATTTATGTAAACTGCAGTAGTTTGAATCTTTTGTTGGTTTATTTTTACAAGGTTCGTGATCTCCAACTTTGAGAAATTGACAAATTTTCTCAGTGTTTTCCATTTTCTTTTTCTTGTTATAATAAATATCTTTTTTATTTTAAGAAAAAAAAATAGTATGATATATATTACAAAAATGAGTACCGAAGACGTTCACTACATTTTACAATTACACCGGGAAGGAGTAATTAATAATGATCAGCTTAGAAAGATGGTAGATGCTCTTAAAGAAGTTCCAACGGAAACTCCAAAAGAGGTTAAATCTCAAACATTAGAAAATTTACTTAAGAGACGACGTGCTAAAAAACAACGTAAACGAGAAAAGCAAAAATATGATAAATTACAAGAGCAAAATCAAAAATATGCCATATTACGAAACAATGTTATAAATGAATTGAAAGAGTTTAATGATAGAAATTTTAAAGAAGAATTAAAACTGGTTGACAAGCCAATGTGTGGATATTTCAAAGCATACGAAATATCTGCCCAAAAATACAAAGACCCTCAGAAACTATTTCATGATAAAAAATCTATTATTACGAAACAAATAACTAAAGAGCTGACAAAGATGAATGGATTAAAGTTTCAATTAGGTCTTACTGTAAATTTATTCAAAGATGATGGTGCTACAAAAAAATACACCACAGCAGTATTACACAGTGAACAAAATTGCAATTTAATCCTCTGAAAAAATAGATGAGTTGTATGATTTATCATCTGCAAATATACAAGAGGGCCTTGAAAGATTTACAAACAAAGCATCTGGATTGGAGATTGATTATTGTGTTATGTTTTATTTAAATCTTGCAAAGTATGAGCCATTAAAAGGTACTTCATATATTCCTTTGCATAAAGCCGTATCTGATAAAAAAGCAATTATAAATGTTAACAATAAAGATAATAAGTGCTTGGAAGTAGCATTGGTTTCTGCTCTGTGGCCTAATAAAAATAATCCAACTAGGATATCCAGTTACAACAAACACATGGGTGAGTTGAATATGGATGGTATTGATTTTCCCACTCCGATTTCACAAATAAGCAAAGTAGAAAACAAAACAATCTTGCTATTAATGTTTACGGATGTGCTGTATCAGAAAAAAAAAAGTATCTGTTTTTCCATATAAAATATCAGAGCAGCCGAAAGACATTGAAAGAATTAATTTGATGTTAATCTCTGAAGACACTGAGGTTGAATCAGAGAACGAAGATGATTCAAACAATGAAGAAGGAATCATAGATGACAATTATAACCCTGATGATTATCCTGACGCACCTAAAACAACAAAATATCATTATTGCTGGATTAAAGATCTAAATAGATTATTTTATGATCAAAACAAACATCATGGTAAAACTTACTTCTGCGACAGTTGTCTTTATGGCTATTCTGGAATAAGACTACTCGCCAAACACAAAGAAGACTGTGATGGTATTAATAAAAACTCTTGCCGAATAGAAATGCCAAAAAAAGGTACAAACATCCAATTTAAAAATCATCAAAATCAAATGCCTGTACCTTATGCAATATATGCTGACTTTGAAAGTATAGTTAAACCCCAATCTTCTAAATTTGGAAAGAAATCTGAAATAACAAGTGTACACGAAGCTTGTGGATTTGGATATCAAGTTGTTAGGTATGATGGTAAAGCAGAAAAACCGGTTATTTACGGAGGTGAAGATACAGTTGAAAAGTTTTTAAATTATCTGGAATGTGAAAAGGGCAACATCAATAATATATTTTCTCACCCTAAACCATTAAACATGACACAGCAGGATGAAATAGATTATGAAAAAGCAACACACTGCTGGATATGTAAAAACATAATAGATGATGATAAAAACTGCAAAGTAAAAGATCATTGCCATTTTACAGGAAGATACAGAGGTGCAGCACATAAAAACTGTAACCTGAAACTAAAAATAAAACCAGGCAAGACAACTATTCCTGTTATATTTCATAACCTCAAAGGATATGATAGTCATTTGATTATGCAAAATATACATAAGATGACAGGTAATATTACATGCATCCCAAACAATGCTGAGAAGTATATTTCATTCAGTGCTGGGCACCTTAGATTTTTAGACAGTTTCCAATTTATAGGTACTTCTCTGGCACAATTGGTTGATGCAACAGGTGCACATGATTTTAAAATTACTAAAGATCAATTCAAACAAGTAAATTTACCTATGCGAAAAGCTATTTACCCAGATGGTTATATAGGCAGCATGGAAACAGAATTACCACCCCTAGAAAAGTTTCGTAGTAGTTTTTTCAAGGAAGGTATGAAAGACAAAGATACTACCTTTAAAGATTATTATGAGTATCTTCAAACCGTATGGAAAGAGTTTAACTGTAAACTCTCCAAGACTATTATAAATTATCTCTTGAGCCTGCACTTTTACGAAAAGGTGTTTATCCGTATGAATATATGGACAGCATGGAAAAATTTAATGAAACAGAATTACCACCCATAGAAAAGTTTTACAGTAGTTTATCAGATGAAAGTATAACCCAAAAAGATTATGAATATGCTCAACAAATGTGGAAAAAGTTTAACTGTAAAACTCTTGGAGATTATCATGATTTATATTTAAAAGCGGATGTAACTTTGCTGGCGGATGTGTTTCAAACTTTCAGAAGAACATGTATGAATTCATACAAACTTGATGCTTTGCATTACTATACAGCACCAGGATTATCTTGGGATGCTTTACTTAAATATTCAAAAATAGAATTAGAACTTTTGACAGACATTGACAAACACTTATTTATAGAAAAGGGAATGCGAGGTGGGATTATTATGGTATCAAAACGATATGCCAAAGCAAATAATTCACTCGTGGATGGTTATAAGCCTGATAAAGAAAATAATTTCTTAATGTATTTTTTGATGCAAATAATCTTTATGGATGGGCAATGAGTCAGCCACTTCCATTTTCTGGATTTGTCTGGAAAAATAAAAACAAGAGGGGCTGGTATAATAAACCAAAACCTGGCAGAGGGCAAATGCTTGAAGTTGATTTGGAATATCCGAAAAAACTTCATGAGTCTCATAATGACTATCCACTTGCGCCAGAGAAGTTAGTAGTAAAAAAAGAATGGCTGTCTGCTTACCAAACAGATTTGCTAGAAAATAACATTATGACAGAGCAACTAGTTCCGAATCTTATGAACAAAGAAAAGTATGTGATACATCATAAAAATTTAGAGTTGTATTTATCCTTGGGCATGAAGCTAAAGAAAATACACAGAGTAATAGAATTTAATGAAAAGCTATGGATGGAATCATACATAAATTTGAATACAGAACTTAGAAAAGATGCCAAATCACCCTTTGAAAAAGATTTTTACAAACTTATGAATAACTCTGTATTTGGCAAGACAATGGAAAATCTGCGCAAGCGAACTGATATAAAATTAATCCGAACTGATGGATCTGAAAATGAGAAGATAAGAAAAAAAGTAGCTAAGCCTAACTTTAATCGGCGCATAAAATTCTCAGATGATTTATCAGCAGTGCATGTAAACAAAACAAAATTAACATTAAACAAACCAATCTATGTTGGAATGTCAGTATTGGATTTATCAAAGTATATGATGTATGATTGGTATTATAATACACTGAAAAAAAGATATGGGAGCAACTGTACTTTATTATACACAAATACTGACAGCTTGCTCGTAGATATAAAAACAGAAGATGCATACAAAGATATGGATGAAATGAAAGATGAATATGATCTAAGTGAATATCCTGATAATCATCCAATGCACGATGATACAAATAAAAAAGTATTAGGTAAAATGGAAGAGGAATGTAATGGTGTTGCTATAGCTGAGTATGTTGGATTGAGACTCAAGTTATATTCTATTCTGCGATCTGATGAAAAGCTCATTAAAAAAGCAAAGGGTCTAAAAAAAATATGTACTCGCCAAACACACTAACTTTGAAAACTACAAAGATGCATTATTCAACAAGAAAATATATACCCATGAGATGAATATGATACGATCAATAAAGCATCAGATATATGGTATAACAGTAAACAAAGTTACCCTGTCACCTTTCTACTCAAAAAGATATATTCGAGAAGATGGAATTACAACTGATGCACATGGTTTCTACAAAAACTTATGAATTTGGGTATCAACAGGAATAATAAGTAGTTCTTCTTTGACAAATCCTCTTTGAGTCGCTGGTGCTTTCAAATAATAAACTCTTATACCTTGCGTCACCATATAACTTTTAATCTTGTGAATATCTACACTCAACATTGGATTAGTTGCTCTGCGTCTTCCACCTTCTTGTTCCCCGGGTTGATATAAATATCTTACACTTGCATTCATACAGATAGGATCATCTTTTAATATTTTTGTTCCAACAGGAGGAGGCTTTTTTGTCTCCGCATTTATTGCTTTAACAACTTCTGGTAATCTCTTTACCCATTCTCTATTACGTTTTTGGGAATCTATTTCCTTAGCATACTGATAACCAAACAATCTCTCAGCTAATGTTCTGTTAAATCTTTCCACTAAAGCTTGGTCTCTGTGTATTTCTGTTCTGCCTCGTCTGATATTTACTTTATGTTTTGCCATCAAATGCGATACTGCACCCATAAATTCTCTGCCTGGATCCACTTGTAATAATTTTGGATATTTTAAATGTCGACTGTATATATTTTCAAATGCTTTGGCAACTTCTTTGCTATCCTTGGAAGTCAGTGGCTCTGCTTCTTTGTATCTGCTCGCAATATCAACCACAGTCAATGCATATTTATAAGTCTTGCGTCCACGACCAAAGCCAAAAGTATCATGCGGTAAAAATAACAAATCAGCTTGATGCACTCCATTCTTAGCAGAAACATCAAACCTGGGTCTAATTATTTTCTTTGGCGCAGGTAAATAAATCTGCCACACAGCTTGTTTCTTTAAAAATGCTAATGCCTTTTTTTCACTGACACCAGCCTCTTTTGCTAATTTTTTAACTGCTGTGTAGCCTCTCCAAAATCCTTTTGAGCTGTAATAAATTGTTTCCATTTTTTTCTACTAAAGATTAAACTTTATATAACTATAAAGAAAAAATGGATATCACAACTGCACAATTTGATGAACTGCTCGAAGAGCAATATCAAAATAGCACAAAGAAATGGACAGACTTGGAACTAAATAAAATATACACTATTACAGATACGAAAATAATAGAAACTGAATATGGTCCATCCATGGTATTGACATTATTAGACAACGGTGAAGTATGGGCGCCTGATCATCTCAAAAATAAATTAGAGAAGAGTGCTAAACCACCATATTATATGCGACCACTTGGATTGAAACCATGTAAGAACAACAAAAAAAATAGGTATCATGCATATGACTTAGTCTTTTCAAAGTAAACATATTTATTCATTTCAAATCCAAAAAAGTCCAAAGTAATTATAGTTTTAAACAATTTTTTTTATGAACTCAATTTATACGCCACAAATCCAGTTGCAGCCATGCAAACCACAATAAACGTAATTTCTCTATTCTGTTGATCCGGAGATGGTGTATAAAAATCACTCAACTTGGGCTCCGGTTCCAAAAGCAAATGTTTACCAGTTATGTAATAATACTGTTTCATAGCCTGATCCACATTATCAAAAGTCTGCTCTGCATGATGTTCTTTTTGCAGTTGCTTATTAATAAAATCTAATTTCTCTGTTCTTTTTCTATTCCACTCCGCTTGTGCTGCGTTTAATTGTTCCACTGCTTTGTCATGCCTTTGTCTTTCCTCATCTGAATGACTTCCCATTTTTGAAAAGAAATAATTTGAACCGCTAAACGCCAATGCGTTTGTTAATGCACCACCGATATTCATTGCTACTGCACTTGCCATTTTTTTTATATATATTTTTTAAAATTATTTTAAATATCTGCAGGAATAATACCTTGCTTAATCAGCATATCCTTTGTAGCCATTGCTAACATTATATCCACAGACAGCATTCCAAAATCTACCATATTAAAATCCACTTTAGGGGCTGGTCTTTTTAGTAGTTTTCTGCCAATCTCAGAATATCCAATAGTTAGAAGTGTTTCCACTCCTGCATGATACATCATATTTACAATTTGTTTTCCGTCAATACTTGCTGTCATTTTTTTTATATTATCTTTTATATTATTTTTTTAAATAAATTATTAAAAACAATCAAACAGGTCTTTTGGTGCAACAGCAACAAGTTGCACAGGTTGCGTAGCAGGTTGCGTAGCAGATTTCTTGTTATAAATATACAAACCCAACCCAGCAATACCAAATAAAACCAGACACGGTGGAATATAATTTTTGTATACATTTATTTTGATTTCTGGTTCCTCTTCATCTATTGTTATTTTTGTTATTTGATTTGCAGTATCTTGATTTGCAGCATTTTGATTTGTAACATCTTGAAGCAAACGCTTTGCCTTTTTTGCCGCTGCTCCTTTTTTTCCAGCTTCTACTCGTTTTGGATTTTTTACTTTTTGTTGTTCAACAGGTTGTGTAACAGCAGGTATAACTTCACTCTTTTGATTCTCCATTTATATTATCTATATTTTTATTTTTATTAAAATCAATATGTCTAACAGTTGTCAGTATTGCTGTAAATGGTGCTAAGCACATTCCATACCTGTAATACAACTCACAACAAACACTTGTCAAAGCATGATTAATAAATGGGTCTTCCTCCAAATCAGCTTTGGTGGATTTGTCACATTAAAATATATTTTGAAACTCCCATCACATACAAGTTAATAAAAGAATTGCCTAAAGTCTTGGTCATACTTGCCACAAGCCTTGCTTCATATCTGCAGTAAAGTTTGTTAATTTCATCTGGTGGCATGCTATCTATGTTTGTGAGTTGTATGTCCTTACCCAAATATTGACGACTACCACCGCCAGCCACTATGGCTGATAATCTTTCTTTTTTTGTTTCTTGTTGCTTTGATTCATCTGGTTCCGTCTGTTCCGATATATTTTGTAATAGTTCTTCCGCATTCATTTTTATATTAGTAATCTTATTTTTTATTTAGAAATAAATATAAAATACAAAACAACTAGCTGCGATATTCATGCAACTAGTAATTGTTAATATTGTTAATAGCATTGTTATTAACATTGCTATTTTTTCTATTAACATTATTAATTTGCTGCAAGCATTGCTATTAACATTACTAATTTGCTATGAGCAATGCTATTAGCAATACTATATTCATGGTCAGTATTGCTATTAACATTGCTACTTTGCTGTTAGTATTACTATGAGCAACAGTTGTAAAAAAAGGTATTATACCTGCGGATATTATGAAATAAATATATTTTGTAATAATAAAAAAATATTATATAAGAAAAAATGGATTTGAAAATAACAGACGGTGAGATTAGTGATTATGACAAAAATAAAACAGCACTGGAAATTATGACAAGAGATGACGATGACGTAAAATGTTGTATATGTGTTTCAGAAAGTGATTTTTTACAAACGTACGAAAAAGGTGCACAGGAAACGCCTGTAATTTCTGTGACAAAGGATGGCGTAGAATATTTTATATATGAGCCGAGAAGGTATGTTTTACAAGCCCCGAAAAACATTAGTAGTGTTGTTGCACCGATACTGGTTGGTGCATTGAGTGTATTGATTATATGGGCACTCTAGTTTTTATTTTTGAAAAAAATTATACAACCCAATAACCAGTTGGTTGATCAGTCCTCAAAATTAACTTTTATATAGAATATTTAGTCTTTGCTAAAGCTTTTCTTATTCTGGTTCTCTCTTCCAGCGTCGGAATAACATCATTCTCTCTCAAACAATTTTCATAACTATCTCTGTCTTTAGTGTAAAACATACACAACCATTTTGCTTGCTCCCTCAAATCTTTCAATACAGAATTATATCTCTGTGAAATGACCCATACTGATTGTTTGGCGTGGCGGCCAGAGAATGCCAACTCTGATAACATATCTTTTTTCTTTGTTAATTCTTTTGTGGCTGAGCAATCGTCAATAATGTATAATGTGGGCTGGCCAGCATATTGTTTGAAAAATAAACGCAACAGTTCTTGTAACATTTCTTTACCGTTGCTAACGGGATTGACAATTATTATTTTTTTATCTTTTGGATGTTTTTACATCACCTATCCAGGATCTATTTTTATAAGCCTCGTTCCACTCTATAGTTGGACACAATATTATTATATGTTCAAAAACTCCAACATACTCTTGTTCAAGTATGTCAAGAACAAACTCTGTTTTGCCGCAGCCTGTCTGACCACAGATAATGGCACTGTGTGAATATTTAGGATATTTTTGTTGTAAACTAGTATCGTACTTCTTTGAATCTTCCATCTTCGAAATTTATTTGCGCATCTTGTATTATATATATATAAATATTTAAAGTTTGATCTGCATCTGCTTTTTTATTTATTAATATCGTTATGCCTTCACTGCCGTTTTCTATTCTTCTTCCACTGCCGTATAATAAATTGTCATCACATGTTCTAAGGTCAAGCCACAAAGCATATGATTTTGTCAAATAAGTCTCAAGAGAAACATTGGTAAAGTTTAAGTCCCTCGCTACTATTTCTGTCTCTTTGTTTCTTTTTGATGTCAAGGCAAAATATTTGTTGATTTCATCCCAATGTTGATATGCCTTCATGCCCTGACTATACAACTGATTTGGTACACCCTCTATTGTCATTTCAACCTTTTCAATCTTTGGGTTGTAATAGGTTTCTGCGCTTGTTCTTTCTGGGTCTTCAAACAGCATTAGAATACCTTTCATGCTCTGTGCTGGTACATTAATGTTGATATTCCAAAGAGTTTCAGATTTGTTTGCTGTTATTTTTCTATGTCGCAAGATACGATCATACAAAAATACTATCTTACTATTGACTTGCTGTCTTATTTGTCTGGATAATTCGACATCACTAACCGTATCAAATTCCAAGCAGATATTTTTTATTACATAAGATGCATCAGCATCACTGCTTTTGATAACTTTGTTATAATCGTTAAACGTTAATTCATATTCTAACCTATCACCAAGCCCCGCTTGGTAAAATGGCATATGACTTTCTAACATTTCAAAGTCCAGTGGAATACAAAATCTATTTCCATAAGCTGCTGCTATAGCTTCATCTCCCGCACCAATTCTATGTTTTAACATGTTTGCTTTACCAATACCTTGGTAAGCTATGTTTACTCGTTCGGTAGGGCTTTTCCATAAATCTACATAACAATGATATATATCACTGTCGTCTATTGACATGACTTCATTGCCACTTATTCTTATTGTCATTTTTTTCACAATTGTTTTACCCAGATTTTGAAATAGAGTAGCTTTGGCGTCTGTTCTGCTTTTAAGTTCTATTTCAAAGGCAAGACGAGCAGTACGTGGAACTATCACATCATTAGTACTTAGATTTGGAAATCTCACAAGCAGTTGCTGGTTTTGGTCTATTGTTGATGGATTATTAGTTATTACTACACTTGTGCGGATGCCTTTGGCACCATGAGGTTCTCTTAGTTTTCTATGAGGGTTAAGTTTGTTTCCGTAAGCCGACATTGTTTTTATTTTTTAAATATATTTTTTAAAATTAAATAAAATAAACAATGGCTGAAGGAGGATTTGAATATGACAATCCTACTTACGATCCAGGTGATTATGATGAATACTTTGAGAATGATATACCTATGGTTCCAGACGAGCCTGTTCTAAGAAATCTTCTTGATGAAAGCGATTATCTTGCTAAACTTGAAGGAAGGCTGAAAGAATCCCAACTTGAAGCACACAAAGAACATCTTGTAAAATCTTTTTATGATGAAATAAAAAAAAACTATATAAAATAGCGCCGGATAAAATGGATTATGACCAGTTTGAAGTATCATCTGACGGTAAAACATTATACTGGAGGTTGTTCGGTGATGAAAAAATAAAAATAACTGCCAAGCAAGGTTCTTTTACATTTCTTGCTCTTGGTTCTTTGGTAGGTGAATATAACAGGGTTGTTGGCTCTGGGGGAACAATGGCGGTAAGACAATTTTTGAATTTGCCGGAGTATGACAGTAAAACAAAAGTATCACAAAAATTTAGACAAGTATTGGAAAGCACAATAAACGATTTACCAGATAATGTGGATGCTATCCCATTACAAAATTTATCAAGTGTTGCGAATGACACAGCACAGTCAATGGAAAGTGCTCTTTATGACTGGGATGTGATTGAGCGTCCTGATGCTGAAACACAAACAAATATAGACAAGCGTGAAATGGATGGAATAGTAAAAGCAATGACAACTGTCAAGAAAGAACTTACCAATAACGTGGCAAAACTCACACAACTTGATAAAGACATAACAAGAGAAAAGCAAAAGCTAGAACAAGCTAAGACTGATAATGATGAATTCCAGATAAAAAGAATTAGCGATCGCATCAAAGACCTTGAAAATGAAAGAGGTGCAAGAATGGATGTCATTAATGAAAACAGAGAAGCTTTTCGTAACCAAGTAAGCAGGATAAAAGAAACAATAAACAAAATTTTAAACGAGGATACAACTCTTGGTGAGAGGATTAAAACCTTGTTTAGGGAGCAAGGTATTACTATTGTTAGTATTTTGACTGCCTTTGGTATGATTATTGGGGTATTAGTTGATGCCATTATTCCTACAACAGGAGGAGGGACTGCACCTGTTCCAACTCCAACGCCTGATCCATCAAGTGTAAAAGATTGGATAAAAAAACAACTATTTAATCTTGGTAAACTTCTTGCCAACCTAGCTGGTAAAGCTGCTGCAGCACTTCCAGGAGTTATTGGTGCAATAGTATCATGGCTTTTATCTGCAACAGGTAATGTTATTAATTGGCTTGGTAACAATCTATGGGCTTGGCTTGTGTTTGTTTCCGGGTTGTTGTATATGGCAGCCAAAGAGTGGTTTAAATCTCGTAGATAAGTAATGCAGCAAGACCTATTACTATGGTACCAACAATTATAGTTGTTTTGTTATCTTCGTGTTCAATCGCTATTTTTTTCTATTTCTGGTGGGTTATGCTCAATAGTTTTATGTATTGATTTATCAAAGTCAGAATGTTCCGGTAAAAATTTCTTTGTCGTGGTGCCTTGAAAAGGTTGAATATTTTTTGGTGGCACTGGTTTTACATTTACATCATTATTCAATCCTAATGCTTGTGCATCGGTTGCTATTACAATTTCATTATTGTAGTCTTGTATTATTCCGATTCTTAATTCCATGTCACTCGGAGACATATACAATCCACTTCCGTAGACAAAATTTACTTTACTTCTTGCAAATTTAAGGTGTTTTCATATCTTGAAATTTGACTGGGCAAGTCGATGGGGCTATTTATTGCGCCCTCTACATTTGCTAAAAATTGTTTCTGTGCATCAAATGCCGTTCCAGTTCCAAGTATATCTGTTCTTGTTTGTGATTGTGAACCAAGAATTGCCCAGCAGTATGTTTTTATGCTGTCATTGATTCTTTCTACCCCAGCTCTTGTAAATCCAGATGAACTATCTAGTATAAAAGTAGACCAACTATTGTCAGCCTCAGATCCTTGTGCAATGTAATCAATGTGATATGTTTTATCACTCTCATAGACTGTAAAACTCATCGTTTTGTTGTCGTATACAGTATTTATCAAAGGATGATAACCAATATTTGTCCAGTATTTATAAATTGTTCCTAGACCATCATTATAGCTTTGTTTCTGTCTCCAGTCTGATTATAAATCAACATTAAACTCCTTGCATAATCTCTCGTATGCGTTTCGGTTATATGTATTATCAAACGCATTCCAATTTGAGTCTTGCGGCATTGCTACACTCATCTCAAATAATATTCTTCTAACTTGGTAATAGACATGAAATCGAAATAACGAACCAACCAGGGCATCAGTTTTTAGATGGTTGTTGAAATCAATGCCACATCCATTTGTCGCACATCAAATAGCAAAATTCAACTGATTCTGCCAAAATAACATCCAATCTGTTCCCCAGCGTTGGACTATAGCATCTGATTTGACGTATGAAAGTTTGTATTTTTCAAAGACATTGGGAAATGATGCTTTAAAGCCTTTACCGTCTGATGTAATGACTATGTTTTGATTTATTATATCTATCACTTTCTTGCTAAAAGTATTTGAATAGTGAGCATCCGGGTTATATTTGAATTCTTTAGAAATCATTTTTATTTGTGTTTTTATATATATATATTAAAAAAAAAATGTTTCATGCAATTTCAAACGTAGACAACTCTATTAATTTACAACAGTATATCGATAATAGAGATGGAACTAAGCGCGTTGGATTAAAAAGTTTTACATACACTATCGGTTGGTATAATATTAATCATGAAATCGTAAAGACAAGAAACCCAGATAAAATAAAATATTTAGCAGGTGGACTCTATAACTTTCAAGACTTGGTAGAAAGGTTTAAATTGCTAAATGAAACTATTATCCTGGACAGTATTGAGCAAATTGGCTTTAGCATTATAAATACGCCAATAGAGACACGAATGTCAAGCGGTCTTTCAAAAATGCTGGGATTCAAGGACAGAAAATGGTTGACAGGTACTACTTTAGGAGATTACCCAATTGATTTAGCTCCTTATAAACAGCTATATGTTCATCTGGAACAAGTTAATACGAGTAGTAATTATTTCAATGGCGCACCAAGCACTATTATAGGGGTTGTGCCTGCAGTAAATAAGCAGTTTGGAGATATAGTATATACAAGTTTTTATCCTGAATATCACTGTCTTATTAATGGTGCAATTTCTGAATTAAAAATAGAAGTCAGAGATGAGTATGGCAACAAAATAGATAATCACGGTTTGCCTATGAGTTGTGTTTTAGAAATTATTTAAAAAATATATTTTTATAAAAAAAAAAAAAATGAGTATATATGGACCAACAAGACCTAAAAAAACAGAAGACTTAGATGGCTTTGATAAATGATGTTCAAAATTTATATAGGCAAATTGTGCCTTTTGTTGACCAGTTTAATCATTTAAAAAATAATGTTGATAATCTTAAATATGGGATTATAACAATATTTGCAGAGGCTAAGGGCCCACTTGTATCAAACAGAATACTCTCATTTGGTAATGGTGGGGCAGAATCAAATGTGGGACATGTAATGACACGCCGTGGACGGATTATGGGAATAGGTTTATCATGTGAACGATTAGTTGGTGAAGTAACTGTAATAGTTTCTGTCAATGGTGTTGAACAACCAAATTATGGTATAACGCTTCACATCATCCCACGCAATCATGATAACTTTGATAAACCTTTAGAAATTGGTGCTGGTTCTGTTGTTAACTTTGTATGCAAGGTTGCTAACGCTACCGCTGTAAATACGGTGGCATCATTATTAATTGAATTAATTTAATTTTTTATTTATTAATAAAAAATGAAGCAACCAACAGCACCAAGTATATATCCTGAGTTGCCAGTGGAAGACGGACAAAATTATAGATTACAACAGATTTCAGAGATTGAAAAAAAGTTAATTACAGAACGAGATATACGTCAGTCACTTTATAAAAAAATATAAACGTGGTATTAATATTACAGATGGAATTGACACTACCTTGATATCTGCAGGTGTTATTATGGCTGGGATTGGATTTGTTGTTCCAGTTTTGTTACCTTTAGAAATAGCCGCAATAGTATGTGGAACTACAGGTGTTTGTATTAATTTTATCAGACGCAAGCTTAATGTAAAAGCTCAAAAACATCATGAAATAAAAACTTTGGCAGAGGCTAAGTTAAATAGCATAAAGCAGTTAATATCAAAAGCGTTGAGTGATGCACAAATATCTGATCAAGAGTTCAAGTTGATTTTGGATGAGTTAGATAAATATTATAGTTTAAAACAGGACACAAAACAAAAAAAGGCTAAAATAAGTGAAGCTCAAAAAAAAGAACTAGTAGAGCAGGGAAGAAAGGAAGCAATGGCAACCTTACAAAAAAGTCTAAAAAGTGTGTGATTTATTGTTTTAGTAATGTGTATGAGTATGATCCACCACCTTTGTATTCAAGGTCAGAAAATTGTTAATTGAATGTAATTTTAATAACAAATCAACAAATTTGTTTTGTATTAAATAAACATTTTATAATTTTGATAACTTATGAAAAAAAATTAAACTTGCAATCTTCACTACCCCTATTTTAAAAAAGTTTTAATAAATCAAGTAAAATCACCATTTCATGGTGATTTATTATATATATGTATTTTGGGTGTTTCTGCTGTAATCAGAGGCGAGCGAAAGAAACATTAAAGTGCTGAACTGGGTCCGAAGGTTCAACGCATTCACAAATGCAGAACTGGATTCGAATGTTGAAGGCAGAACTGACTTCGAATGTTGAACACAGAACTGGGTCAGAATGTTGAACGCAGAAGCGGCTTCAGAACCATTGAATCATATTAATTCGATAGTAGTTTTCTATAATATTTTAATACTTTAACGTATTATGGATTTGAATTGTTTTGCCGTATATGGATCTAGCGTCCCCAACCTTCAAGTCAGTAGACAAATAGTAGCCGACAGTTGGTTAGCTTCACCACTAATTCGTATTAAAAAGTATTTAACACATGTTATGGGGTGCAAACTACGGTGTTCCGTTAGGACCATCGTATCATTGCGTATCGACGTTTACAATTCGATGCGCGATGGCTCGATGGCGATGGTATGATGGCACGATGGTACGATGAGGACAATACGGTGGTGCCATGGCGATGGTACGTGGTCCATTACGTTATCGCCATCCTACCGTCGTACCATCCCCATCGTACCATTGTATCATTGCACATCGACATGTAGCAACTTTACAAATAAAGTTAACAAGTCGATACGCGATGTTACGAAGGCAATAACGCGATGGACCATCGTAATATCGCCATCGTATCATCGTAACATTGCCATCATACCATCGCCGTCGTACCATCGTGCCATAGCACAATGACATGTTAACGTCGATACGCGAGGGTACAATTGCTCTAACGGAACACCGTAACAAACGGACTGATTCCAATCATCTCTGTTGTATGTAGTATCTTTACAATGTAAATATAAATAATCAGAAAGTAAAAAAACTATTAAATCAGCTATTTATATATGGCACTAATTAAAAATGAACAAGAAATATACTATTAAATGCAGTAATTACATATCTTCAAATATCAATATGGGACAAGTGTATCGATATATAGAGATACTAATGCGTCGACACTGAACTCGTTTTTACTAAATGCCCTTTTTATTTTTAATAAGGTACAGAACGGATTTAAATAAGATGTCGAAGGTTATGTCTATAGCTCGACTATTTAAATAATATGGAAGTTTTTGTTCGCATCCTGGCCTCGGTGTTCTGGCGTTAATAAATCACATTTATTTTACTGGGTGAATTGGAGTGGGGCAATGAAGTGAGAAGGGCGGGATTGGGACGGGGCGGGTAATAGGTTGTCACCTTGTATTTGCTTAACTTATATCAAACCTATTTAATATTGACGAGTATATCTGTAGCTGTATGACAAACATCATATAATTGAATAGAACGAATTTGACGGCGCGCCATCGCAAATACCCATGGCAGGTCAATTATCGTTAATCCTGTATCCATTTTACATGTAACTCTTTTGATCGTTCTTTGATACCCAGATCAAAAATAGTACTATTTATGCTTTTCTGTATAAATGTATGTCACTGTAAATGAATAAAAAATGTTAAAGATATTTATGTTTTGATTGTTTGACCCCTATCCCAGAGTCCCATGGCGACCCTGAATCAAATTATACTGATATTCCCAAAATCATTACATTTTACTGAGAAAGAAAAATAGATAAATTATTTGACCGAATTTACCTCTCTTCCACCCCGTCCCACCCACCACCCCGAACCCCCCCCCCCCCCCCCCACACTCACACACACACCACCCCACCCACCGCGCACCCCACACCTCGGCACACCTCTTAGATGGAAACACTGAAATAATTTGATATGCTTTGTATTTTCAGAGGAGTATAGTTGTATATTTGCCAAATAAAAAAAATATAGAAAATGACACCACAACTCACACATACCGGAGAAAAGCATATTATTATACACTGTAATCCCTTCATCAAAATGTTCTCTAGAAACATAATTAAACATAATAATTGATCCCCTGTTAACCTCCACCCAGCCACCTACCCCCTCCAATCCAACTGCAGGGAAGACGTCCGAGTTTTAAACAATAAATCATTGGACATGCTGTGAATCTCTTTCATAGACGACTATTATACCAATTAATGTGCAAAAGTGTGAAAAAATTACACCGTAATTGGATAATTAGTGTATGTGATACCCGTCTTCCCCTAGGCCCCACCGATGGACAAATGTATACAGTTTAAACCCATCATCATACCGTTTCATTTGAGACATAATTACAACAATAAAAAGGGACCTCCCCCACCCAACACCTCCCCCCCCCCCCCCCCACACACCCACACACCCTGGGCCCTTATTCATAAAGCTTCTTTGTAAACACACTTTTATATCGATTTAAGACGTTTTCTTAATGTTTCTTGAATAAAGTTATGGATAAATAAAACATACAGCTAAATATTTCTCTTAAAATAGATGGTTTGTAGTGGCCCTGGGAGGTTAATAAGGATATTTAAAAATATGTAAACATCTTAAATTTTACGTAATATTTTCCACTTATGTTGCTTTATGAATACGGGCCATGGCCCCCAGGCAGACGTCCGAGTTCGAAATAATAAAACTGTTTGATATGTTGTTCATCTTTCATAGACGATTAAATATATCAAGTTATGTGCAAAAGTATGGAAAAATGACAATGTATTTAAACTGTTAGTGTATTTGACCTTCGGACCTCACTGAGGGAACTGGGTGCGCAGCCAAACATAGTTTGCTCTTGTACGCCGTCATCATATGGTGAAGTCATAACCTAAGTATGGTTGAATTCAGTTCAGCGGTTTAGGAGGAGATATGGTCACGGACGGACAAAACGGAGGCGATATTAAAATACCCTGTTTTTTTTCTTCTACAACATGGGTATAACTAGGCAAAATCACTGCATACACCGCATGTACAATTCCAAAGGTGCATGTGTAACAAACATCTGGGTATATATAGGGGAGCAGAGAGTAAGTCACTCATCAAAAGGTCATTTAATAGACATATTATTGATATAACGTCCCAAAGTACACAGATTAGTGTAAAAATACAAATTTATATAGCCTGGTTCCCTGGCCTCCCACAATGCTTTGCACAGTAGGCCAGGTATTCACATTCAAATGGCGATTTTCATCACAGAGAATCAATATGGCGGCGTATGTAGAAAAGCCTATTAAAAAGGTAAACATTGACCGACTGGGAATTATTCTACTGTCTCACTTCTGATATTTTGATGGATTTCATAACAGAAACATATTTTAAAATGGGCGTTTTGTTGTGATACAGTGTAAATGTTGTCAAATCAACTACGATTCTGTGAGTGTATGTGTGTTGAGTAACAGATGGATGGGGTGTCGTTGTAAACATTGACGGATCGGGAATTATTATTATTATTATTATACTGTGTCATGGCGGACATTTTGATGGATTTCATTACGGAAACTTATTTTAAAATGGCTTGTGTGCTAGTTTTGTTGTGATACAGCGTTAATGTTGTCAAATCAACTATGACTTTGTGTGTGTTGTGTAAAAAATTGGTGGGTATAATTTGTAAACATAGACTGATCGGGAATTATTTTACTATGTCATGGCGGATATTTTGATGGATGTCATCACATAATAATATGTTTACATGAATGCTATTGCTGTCTGTTCATGATACAGCGTTTAATATGGTATATTCAGTAATACAGTATGCCTCTATATCTGAACAGTCAGGGGCGTAGCTGGGTGAATTTGAACTGTACGCCCGATGGGGTTCCAAGTAGCAATCGCCCCTTGGTCAGGGAGGCTCTTGACGATCGTACGTTAGTTTTCCGGATTCTTAGCTTAGATTAAATGTATGTATAATTCAAGCAGAAGAAAGCGCACGTGTAAAGTCAGTTCAACTAGTATACATGTATTTATATTTTTTTATAACAAACTAAGATCGGGAAAATAAGGGCGCAACGACTGTGCTGGATATATTTTACCCCTAACCTTCTACCTCACTTCGAATTTTATTGCATATTTGGACCATTTATTTTATTATTTATTTCTGGCGAACTGAACACCCGGGCGTACAGGCATAATTCTGGCTACGCGCCCGACAGTAGCAGGTGGGAGTTTTTTCTTTCTTCATAATAATATCTACAAAGTGATAATGTACATGTACCTATACTTGCTATACATTTTATGTTTTTAGCATCTGCATATCCTATGTACATAGTTTATTTTGCTACCATATCATCCCTTATTTTATTTGTAGATAATTGTATCTTATACGTTCTCATTATTTTTAATAACTACTTCATCTTTCATAATTCATCGGTTTTTGCGCACAATATGACCTATTCATGTGTCGACGTGCCATAAAACACCATTCATTCATTCATTCATTCATTAGTATAGACATATACTCATTAGGTGATAACAGCAGCCAGCATTTGTGCCAACCATAAAGAAGTGGACACAGTCATGACCTCTTGCTGTTACATGAAACTATCCATCTCGCAACTGTGTATTTAAGTTCTGCATTTGCGATTGGATAGTGATTTGGGATAAGCATGCTATTTCTACAATATGTTTCATCACTTACATCTGCTCATGGATTACATTATCAGTTGAAGACAGAACAGACTTTTTTGACAATTGTAAGTTATTACTAGTAACTAAAATCTAACCTACAAACACATTATGTTTGAGCCTTCTAAGATCAAGTTAAATACTTTTAATTGCAGCACTTGGCTTAAACAAGAACTGATATTAAAGCTCTATTGAGGGATTCTGATTTTACATGCTGCAACTTTATCTAACTAATTTAAATCACAAAGATTGACACCAACATTTATTCAACAATGTATCTATGTTTGATTTCTATTTTTCTAAAAGATTTAGTGGACTATTGAATTTATACACCATAAATAATGATAACATATACCTTTTAAATTTCACCCCAAGTGACCATTCTTACCTTGAATTAGAATCATCTAAATAAACACAAGATGACAAGTTTCATTCTGGCATACACTTCAGTGTCATTGTCTTAAAGGGACACACGACAGTCTTGAAGTGTTTATCAAATTTTGAAATTAGCATCACAATTTATTTATCAAATTTTGAGTTTTAAGTATTTGGTGGAATTCAAGTGAAAACAAAGCATCCATTCCCTAAACAAGAAGGTCAAAAAGTTGCTCTGATTCGTACACCTGTGTTCTTTACACAGATAAACAAATTGTCAAACAAGATTAAAAGATGAAAAAAGTGTCAAATCAGCTCATAATTTCATAACAGAATGAGGACACACAGTCGATGGCACCTCATCGCAAACTCCAGCAACAGCATTAAACAGTTCAGGCCAAGTATTGAAATCAATAGTGGGTTTAGGAGCACCGACACATGAAAGGTTATATGGAACACTTTAAGAATTGCTTATAATCTTAATTAATTAACATGTTTCTAACCATTAGGGTACTCATCAGAGTCAAATAATAAATAATGTCAGTAATGTTGGCACTACGTTATATTTATATGTGTGAAATTGAATACCAAACTGGATCCGAAAGTTGAATACCAAACTGGATCCGAATGTTGAATATCAAACTGGGTTTGAATGTTGAACCTGAACAGCGTCCAAGTGTTAAAACCCGAACTGGGTCTGAATGTTAAATCCCTAACTGGATTTGAATGTTAAATCCCGACCTGGGTCTGAAAGTTGAATCCCGAACTGGGTCTGAATGTTGAATCCCGAACTGGGTCTGAATGTTGAATCCCGAACTGGGTCTGAAAGTTGAATCCCGAACTGGGTCTGAATGTTGAATCCCGAACTGGGTCTGAAAGTTGAATCCCGAACTGGATCTAAATGTTGAACCCCGAACTGGGTCTAAATGTCGTACCCCGAAATGGGTCTGTAGTTTGAACTGGGTCCCAATGCTGAACCACGAACTGGATCCGAATGTTGGGTCCGAATGTTAAGCTCCGAACTTGGTCAAAATGTTGAATACCGAACTGGATCCGAATGTTGAATACCGAACAGGGTCCGTGTGTCGAACCCCGAACTGGATTCGAAAGTTGAACCAAGAACTGGATCCGAATGCTCAACGCTGTACTTTGACCGAATGTTCAACCCTGAAATAGGTCTGAATGTTGAATACCGAACTGTATATGAATGTTGAAAACCAAACTGGGTTTGAATGTTAAACCCCGAACTGGGTCCGAATGTCCGAACTGGTTCGAATTGTTGAACCCCGAACTGGTTTCGAATGTTGAACCCTTAACTGGGTCCGAATGTTGAACCCGAACTTGGTCTGAATGTTGAATACCGAACTGGATCGGAATGCGGAATACCGAACAAGGTCCGAATATTGAACCCCGAACTGGGTCTACATGTTGAACCCTGAACTGGGTCTAAATGTTGTACCCCGAAATGGGTCTGAAGTTTGAACTGGGTCCGAAAACCAAACTGGGTTTGAATGTTAAACCCCGAACTGGGTCCGAATGTCCGAACTGGTTCGAATTGTTGAACCCCGAACTGGATTCGAATGTTGAACCCTTAACTGGGTCCGAATGTTGAACCCGAACTTGGTTTAAAAGTTGAAACACGAACTATGTTCGAATGTTAGACCCCCAACAGGGTCTGAATGTTCAAAAATGAACTGTATTCGAATGCACAATATCGAACTGGATCGGAATGTTAAATACCGAATTGGGTCCGAATGTTGAACACCGAACTGGGTTCGAATGTTGAACACAAAACTGGGTGCAAATGTTGAATCCCGATCTAGGTTTCAATGTTGAGCCTCGAACCTCGAACTGTCCTAATGTTGAATCCCTAAATGGGTCAGAATGTTGAGTACCGAACTGGGTCCGAATGTTGAACCCCGTACTGGGTCGGAATGTTGAATACCGAACACGGTCCGAATGTTGAACCCTGAACTAGATTCGAATGTTGAACTCCGAACAGGGTCCGAATGTTGAACCCCGAACTCGGTCTGAATATTAAATACAGAACTGGATCCGAATGTTGAATACCGAACTCGGTTCGAATAATGAACTGTGAACTTGGTCCGAATGTTGAACACCGAAGTTGGTCTAAATGTTGAATACCGAATGGGTCTAATTTATGTTGAACCCTGAACATCCCATTAAAACAGGACAGTGTTAATAAAGAAATCCCCGCCATGATCTAATCTCTAACCAACAAGGCAGCATCAATAGGCATTATAAGTAAAACACAAACATGCTCGTGTAAATATAATACCAAAAAAGACAATAGCCTAGAAAGCCACAATGAAGGTACTCAATGACTTGGCAGAAGCCAAAGCAACAAGAGAATAAACCATTAAGGGCACGACAAGAAAGATCATAGACAAACATCAAACGCCACCGTTCCAATGGGCTTTAGGTAGGCGTCATCATAGGGTCCACAGCCTGTCCGGTCATCGTACAATTAAAGAGGAAAGCATAGTGGCGAACTGTAAAAGGGTCCACCACCAAGCCTGCAGTACGTTGCAAAATGATAGGGTCATAACTCTTTTGATAAAAAATTAAAAAAGTTTAACAAAGATAGTATGAAAGTGATCATGACCAAGAATCTTACGAACTTTATAAATCACATCACCATAGAAAGTAAAAGTCAGGTTGTGATAGTCCTTGTCGCAGAAGAGTCCTTAAATTACTTTTATATTTGGAAAGAAGATCAGGGTTACGATAATAACAAAGACTTTACGAAGTTTATGGTAACGGTAACCCTGACTGAGTAGCTTTTTATTTCTACAAAGATTACGAATATTAAAGTCCTCAACTCGAGTACAAGCTCTTGAAAAACGAATAAGTTGAGACAGATACACCCCATAAGAAGTTGCTCGGGGAACATCCCCATCCAAGTGGGGGTAATTAACAATGTCAAAATTAAAAGCATCTCTCTTGTCATAGATTTTGCTTATTATTTGACCGTTTTCAATCAGAAGTTCTTTAGGGTATATATTATTAACCATAGTAGAAAGGAAAGGGTTGTCAATGTTTAAAATGTCATCCAGATACCGAGAGGTGTCTATAAAGGCCTCAACAACATCTTCCTGGGTATCTGGTGAAAGACTCAACATGAAATCTATTTCATAGCAATATAAAAACAAATCGGCGACAAGGGGTGCTCAGTTCGTACCCATAGGGATACCAGCAATTTATAAACGGTCGCTCCATACCTGACGAAAATGGTATCTAATAGGATGATGAGTGCTTCACAAACTTCTTGGCAAGTCCACATAGTGTAATTGTCTAAAGTACCATTAGTAAAAAAAACGCTTTAATATTATTACAGGCCGAAAATGTAGCATTTTCCCTAGCGAATGTTTTTTAATAAGAACAATAAGCTTGTCTTTGATCAGATAATGTGGTATGGTTATATTAAATGTAGAGAAGTCATAAGTGCTAATAGATGAAACATGGCGTTTATTGCAAATTTTATCAAGAACGTCTCCTGATTTTTTTATAATTCAAAACAAATTAATCTCAGAGTTTTCATAAGTTTTATCACAATTTTGTTTAACGTGATCTTTAACTGCCGTAAGACAAAAAGTTAAAAGTTTGGAGAGGTTTGTGGTGGTGCAGGGAGAATTCGAAATAAAAATGGGCCTTATACGGGTTTTTATGTAATTTAGGAATCCAGTATATAGTTGGCAGTTTGTTCTGCTTTTCGTCTACCTCAGCCTTGAAAGTAGTGCACCGAGTGATATGTGTGGAAACAACAGAATCCTCAGGAGAATAAATACGAATTAGTGCTACCGAGTTACAGAGATACAACATTGACGTAATGAAGGCGTCAAACAATAATTACATTATTAGCTGCTTTATCAGCAGGAACTAAAACAAATTTATTATGAAATTCTTGAATTCCCGATTTTAAATATCGAAAGGAATACCTAGGTCTCGAGGAAGTAAAGAGGGGTTAGCATTATAAAAGTTAATACGTTTATCTATAATTTTAAAAATTGACTTTTTCCAAATAGAAAGAGAGTTTGGGTCCTCATGTCTCTGCGACACCATTTTATACTAAAATTCTCAATGCATTGAGCGATCTGAGCACGACAGACATTAAAACGATAGTTGAAGGTAATCTATACTTAGGACCTTTCGAAAGCAGAAGCCAAATACGTTTACCAACAATATCAAAACTACCAGTGAAGACATGACTTGCTTGAGCATAGCAAAATGTTGATGTTTTACATTCACATTCCTTAGGAGTGTTATTTACTATATATATCAAGGCCAGAAACTCTTTTGTTGTAGTTGAAATTATTATTTTTAATAATTATAACAAATTACAGGACTTTCTGAATTTTTGAAATATTTAGGAATAGAATCAACTACATGATTATCTCGAAAAATACTAGGCATGTCAATGAAATCAATACATTTATTAAGATATAGTATTTTTAGAAAATGCCTGACGTGATCAGACTCCTTGTCAATATGGGGTCGGAGAACATGTTGTTTGTAGCTATGAATTATGGAAGCAGTGTTATACAAGGGATCTGCACGAATGAATATGTTGTCTGCTTCCTCGTCGATCAACTTAAGTGAAGAAATGGACAGAGAAGTAACCCGTGAAAGCATAGAGGTCTTTCCAAACTGTTTACAAATAGTATGTAAATAAGGATAAAAATATCGGACAGGGAAAGCAGCATTCAAGGACGACATTCAACCACAAAACAGAAAAACAAACACACAAACAGACAAACGAAAAGGATAAGTAAAAAAAAATGCAAACGACATCACAAACACAAAAGGGTTGACAATAGGGCTACCGCCTTGGAACGGTCAGTGGCAAAGTAGGCCACTGGGGGTTTAAACCGGTTCTAGGGTGCACCAAACCTCACACTTACCCTACTGTCATCCCATTAAAACAGGACAGTGTAAATAAAGAAATCCCCGCCATGATCTAAACTTTAACCAACAAGGCAGCATCAAAAGGCAATATAAGTAAAACACAAATATGCTCGTGTAAATATAATCAGCGACTGAAATAATTACACGCGATTTACGTTTGATGTTACCATTACGCCTACGACCATGAACCCTAGATTTACGCTTACGAATAGAAAATATAGAAAAAATGTCAATATTAGGATCTTTTGAAGTATTTCCTTGTTGATAAATATTGTCATTAAGGCCGAGTGAATATGGTGTTTGTAAGTTGTTCACCACTTATGTTCTGCTATATGGCTACGGAATCAAACTTGTAAAGATCGACCTATTTGTCCAACATATTGTATACCGCAGCGTGGTGCATTTCAAGTCAAAACATAAATGACGTGAGATGTACGTCAATCAACATTTGAAGCTAGACATACATTAATCATTCTACCATTAAAAACTGATCTAATGGTGACTTGCAAGATAAATAATTGCTAACGACTGCACCTCTTAACATTGCACTTATTAACAGAGGGAAACACCCTGCGTCTTGAATGAAGAAAGAGTCTGAAAGGAGACTTTATATGGTATTTCCTCAAAATAGGTGATCCTAGAGGAGAACTGAAACTTTTGAGCCATTATTAAAAATCCTGGAAATATTATTAGAAGGAACATGAAATGAGGTTGCCGAATGAGGATTTAAAGGTGTAGGTGTACATATGGTTTAGTTCTAAGAAATGAAGAGTTATTTTGTGGAATGTGTATTGATGACGCAGAGTGTAACCGAAGAGGTGAAATATTTATATTAAGTGTTTTTACTACTCATATATGTAATTTAGAAAGTAATACCATTCTGTGAAAAGCGAATAAGGGCCAGTTAATAGATATTAGAGATACAAAGTAGAATCATATCAACGATCCGTAAGAAATAATATTTGTAAACTAACGATATTAATTAAAAATGGAAAATAAATAAGAAATAAAACCATATTAATTTACAATATATTAATCAATGAAAGAAATAACAACACCATTGCAGGATTATATAATCATGCATATAAATACTATTACTATGTTATTAAATAAAATATTTGGAACTTATTTAAAAGTAAATTTAATATTCCCATTATTATAAGAAATATAAAAAGATCGGACAGGGAAAGCAGCATTCAAGGAGGACAGTCAACCATAAAACACAAAAACAAACACGCAAACAGACAAACAAGAAGGCAAAAGCAACAATAAATGCAAACGACATCACAAACACAAAAGGGTTGACAATAGGGCTACCGCCTTGGAACGGTCAGTGGCAAAGTAGGCCACTGGGGGTTTAAACCGGTTCTAGGGTGCACCAAACCTCACACTTACCCTACTGCCATCCCGTTAAAACAGAACAGTGTAAATAAAGAAATCCTCGCCATGATCTAATCTCTAACCAACAAGGCAGCATCAAAAGGCAATATAAGTAAAACACAAACATGCTCGTGTAAATATGATACAAAAAAACAATAGCCGAGAAAGCCACAATGAAGGTACTCAATGACTTGGCAGAAACCAGAGCAGTTGTTTTTTGAAAGTGTAATAAATGCAGTTGAGGAATTAAATAATGAGCACATTATATGGTGCGGTGATTTTAATCTTGTCATTAATCCTGATCTAGACTACTGTAATTATAAAGCCATAAACAATAAAAAATCTAGAGACAAACTTCTAGAAATTATACAAAATAAGTACCTGATAGACCCATTTAGAGAAACCCATCCCACAATAAAGAGATACTCATGGCGGAGACGCCAGCCATTTCAACAAGCCCGTTTAGATTTTTTTTTAATATCTGAAAACTTTCAAACTTCTATTAAAAGCTGCACTATAGAAAATAGTTACAGATCTGATCATTCACCTGTTCAATTGATTTTATGTTTTAATGAATTTATAAAAGGTAAACCTCTTTGGAAACATAATAATTCATTGCTTAAAGATATGCAATATTTAGAAACTATCAAGGACAAAATTCAAGAAATAAAAAAACAATACTCTCTTCCTATATATGATTTAGAAAATTTAGAAAACATACCTAATAATGAAATTCAATTTACAATCAATGATCAACTGTTTCTGGAAACACTTATGATGGAACTGAGAGGAAAATCTATTTCATACTCCAGTTACATAAAAAAGCAAAGAGACGAAAAGGAATCAAAAATTGTTCAAAAAATATCACAGCTAGAAAAAGATTTAAATGCAGAAAAAGTAGAGGAATTGGTTTTACTACAGTGTGAGCTAAAAAATATTAGGAAAACTAAAATAATGGGTTCTGGTATAAGATCAAGAGCAACAAATATAATCGAGGGAGAAAAACAAAATATTTTTGCGCCCTAGAATCGCACAATTACCTTAGCAAAATCATACCTACTTTAAAAAAAGAGGACGGAAATATAATAACAGACCAGCATGAAATATTGAAAGAAACAGAGGATTTTTATAAAACGTTATATAGTAGTAGAGATAAAAAATTGCAAGATATAGACCTAAATGAACATTTGAAAAATTTTAATATTCCTAAACTGGACCACAGAGAATCAAATAATCTTGAAGGTTTACTAACATATTTAGAATTGTCTTCCTCATTAAAAAATATGACTAATAACCGCAGCCCCGGCAGTAGTGGATATACATGTGAATTTTACAAGGTATTTTGGAGACAATTAGGACACTTTGTCCTCAGGGCCCTTAATTATAGTTATGAAATAGGAGAGTTATTTATAACACAAAGACAAGGTATTGTTACCCTAATACCCAAAGAAAACAAGGATAGATATTTTTTAAAGAACTATAGACCTATTTCTCTTTTAAATACTGTATATAAAATGGCGTCTGCCTCTGTAGCTAATAGAATAAAAACTGTATTATATAAGCTTATTAATAGAGATCAAACAGGATTTTTAGCAGGTCGTTTTTTGGGCGAAAATACAAGACTGACATATGACATAATGCATTATTTAGAAGAAAAACATATACCAGGATTACTTCTACTTGTTGATTTTGAAAAAGCCTTTGATTCTTTGTCATGGTCCTTTATAAAAAAAGTATTAAAGTTTTTTAATTTTGGTCCATCAATACAAGCATGGATAACTCTGTTTTATAAAAATGCTCAGTTGTCTGTTAATCAAGGAGGTAATTTGTCATCCTTTTTCAGTATTGCACGCGGCTGTAGGCAAGGCGATCCCCTGTCCCCTTATATATTTATTTTATGCGCGGAAATCTTGGCTATAAAAATTAGGCATAATAAAAAGATACAAGGGATTAAAATAAACAATAAAGAATACAAGTTAACACAATTTGCCGATGACACAACTTCATTTTTAGATGGGTCTGAAACCTCATTGAATGAAACATTACGTGAGCTGGATTTCTTTGCAAATATTTCTGGATTAAAAGTTAACTTTGAAAAAACGCAGGTGGTTTGGTTAGGCTCAATGAAATATAGCACACATTCAATAAAAACTAAATGGAAACTGACATGGGGAAACTCTAGATTTAAACTGTTAGGAATTATATTCGACACAGATCTTACAAAAATGAATGACTTGAATTACAATGACAAAATAATAGCTTTGAGGAAAAAAATAAGTAGTTGGCAACGTAGATACCTGGCTCCCATTGGTAGAATTACAGTTATAAAGTCACTCCTTTTACCTTCACTTAATCATTTGTTTTTATCCTTACCTAATCCAAAAGACAATGTTATCAATGAAATAAACACATTGTGTTTTAACTTCCTATGGCAAGGTAAATCAAGAATTAAAAACACTGTATTATGTAAGGATTATGAAGAAGGTGGATTGAGAATGACAAATCTCTCTGCATTTATATCAGCCTTAAAATCAACATGGATTAGAAGATTACTGTTAGAGGAAAACAAATATGCAAATATCCTTAAATCATATTTAGATATAAACAAATTATCTTGGTGCGGAGTTATGTATGCACAAGAAATAATAAATAATATTTCAAACCCCTTTTGGAAAGATGTTTTAAAGTCACACATACTAATACTATCCAGGTCCAAGCCAGTGAACACAGATCTATACTTATCAGGCCCAATCTTTTATAACGAAAATGTCAGGGTAGGGGCAAAAAGCTATTTTATAAAATCCTGGTTTGATAAAGGAATGTATACTATAAATAACATTACAAAAATTGATGGGAATTTGTACACACAGGAAGAACTAAAATATGCATTTGATGTAAACATTAATTTTCTACAGTACCACAGTTTAGTTACTGCTGTCAAAAAAATGAAAAAAGATAACAACATAGAAGTTACAAGCAAGCTTGAAAACCCCATCATACCAAATCCTATTAAAATATACATAAAAAATGAGAAGGGAATAAAAGATATGTATCTTCTACTAAACCAAAATCTTGAAATCCCTACTGCAAAACTTTCATGGAATAAACGGTACCAAATCAGCAACTCAGTTTGGAAACAGATATTTACTTGGCCTTTTTCAATAACCAAAGATACTACATTGCAATGGTTCCAGACACGCATCAACCATAACATCTTAGCAACAAATAGTTTTCTACATAAGATAAAAATACTTGACAATCCAATATGTTCTTTCTGTTCAACGGCCTCCGAAACAATTATACATATTTTATGGGAATGTGAGAAAACAACAAATATATTAAGTAAACTTAAAGATTGGCTGCTCACAAAAGATATTGAAATTACTCTTGAAGAAAAATCATTTATCTTTGGAACATATGACAAAAATGTAAGCAACTTAATCCAGCTCATCCTTTTCAGAGACAAAATACTACTTATATTACTGCAGATGCTCAAAAAACATACCCACAATTACAACACTGAAGCACAGAATCCAACTTTTGTATAAAACAAGCAAAGAAATATCCATTGTTGAAAACAACTACAACATATTTTTAATTTCATGGGAAAAGTTTCACGAACTGTTAAGTTCGGAAAAATAAGACCCAGATGTGTATTTGTTATTTTTTGAACAATAGAACGCCAGATACTAATGCCAGAGACATATCCTCAACCCCAACCCCCACTCCCCATATTTTTTTTATTTAAAAATTTTTTTTTTTTTAACCCACCCCATCATGCTCCCCAACCAATAAAGTTAAGTCATACAATTTTTAATCATACTATAATTAATATATTCACTTTTTTGCATTCATGTGTGAATGTAAATGTGTTACCAAAACCATAAAAACTCACTTATAACCAAATAAAAATACTCAAACAGAAATTTTCTATTGAAAGATTACTTTTTGTCATTAAGTTCTATAAAATAGTGGTAATGTATAGTAAACTAGAACTAGTGAGCGAATGATTGAGAGATCTGAGTGAGTATTATTGATTTAGGATTTTGTTATACATATTTTTGTAAAAAAATTAATGTAAATGTTGTAAGGTGTACAAGGGGATGGTCCTCCTCGACCCCTCGTACATCATTGGACGGGGAGAATAAATGGGTCTCCAACATATGGAGACTGAAAAAAAAAAAAAAAAAAAAAAAAAAAAAAAAAAAAGAAACCAGAGCAGTAAGATAATAAACCATTAAGAGCACGACAAGAAAGATTATGGACACACATCAAACGCCACCGTCCCAATGGGCTTTAGGTAGGCGTCATCATAGGGTCCACAGCCTGTCCGGTCATCGTACAATTAAAAAGGAAAGCATAGTGGCGAACTGTAAAATAGTCCACCACCAAGCATGCAGTCTGTTGCAAAATGATAGGGTCATAACCTCTTTTGATAAACAATTTAACAAGTTTAACAAAGATAGTATGAAAGTGATCATGACCAAGAATCTTACGAAGTTTATAAATCACATCACAATAGAAGTCAGGTTGTGATAGTCCTTGTCGCAGAAGAGTCAATTTTACAAAGGTTCTACGAAGATTATGGTAACGGTAACCCAGACTGAGTCAGACATACCCTACTGTCATCCCAATAAAACGGGACAGTGTAAATAATGAAATCCCCACCAATTCAACTATTCTCTAACCAACGAGGCAGCATTAATAGGCAGTATAAGTAAAACACAAAGATGCTCGTGTATATATAATTAATAAATACAAAAACACAATAGCCTAGAAAGCCAGAACGAAAGTACTCAATGAATTGGAAGAAGCCGCATCAGCAACAGAATACACCATTGAGGGCACGACAAGACAAGATTGCAGACAAATATCAAACGTGACCGTCCTTTTGGACTTTATTTAGGTAGACTTCATCATAGGGTCCACAGCCTGTCCGATCATCGCACAATTAAAGAGGAAGGCATAGTGGTGAACTGTAAATGGGTTCACCACCAAGCATGCAGTGCTTTGCAAAATGATAGGATCATAACCTCTTTTGATAAACCCTTTAACAAGTTTAACAAAGATAGTATGAAAGTGATCATGACGAAGTAAATAAAGACACATATACATTAGTATAGGTGGCACCCAAAACCAGTAAGTTACACTCATAAAATACCCATTATTCATAAAGTTCAATTGTAAATAAAGTTGCATGTATCTATATGCAGTAAATAGTATACGTTGTATATAACAGATGCAGTAACCATAGTAGATGCAGTAACCATTGTACATAGTTACATATACATAGATGCAGTAACCATTATACAAAGTTACATATATAAATAGATGCAGTAACCTTTATACATATTTACCTGTAAAACAGTCTATTAAATCATTTTTGAGTTATATTATTATTAGAATTTTGTGGTTCTGGACTTTTAGAACCTCATTACTCAATGTCAAATAAAACCTCAGTCAGTTCATCACGTCATGTCATTATTATTCAAATCCTTTGCAGTCACCGCTGTATATATACATATATATAAATCCATGCAGTAACCATTATACATAGTTACAAATAAATACATGCAGTAACCATAATACATAGTTACACATAAACAGATGCAGTAACCATAATGCATAGTTACATATAAACAGATGAAGTAACCATAATACATAGTTACATATAAACAGATGAAGTAATCATTATACATAGTTACATATAAATATAGATCCAGAAAACATTATACATAAATGTATACATATAAATAAATGCAGTAAACATTATCATAAATATATACATATAAATATATGCTGTAAACACTATACATAATGGTACGTGTATATAAAGATAATATTATACATAACGTTACATATATATAGATGCAATAAACATTATTCATAACGATACATGTAACAAATGCATTATATAGATGCAATAATCATCATACATAAATGTCCATTTAAATAGGATGCATAGCCATTGTAGTACTATCATGACCAGTATGTTACTCTGAGTGAATGTTCCTAGTAACGGACAATTAAAATGTAGTGAGGATTTTGCCATTATTAACAATAAAACACACTCTTCAAATCATGTGTAATTCTTTATAGGGTAAGATCTCTAAATTCTAAGCATTTAATGACCAGTCTGAACTAATCAGCGTGCACCCCATGCTGTTATTTTGTATGGCTTCAATGTCGAGTAACAGCTCCAACACTGCAGCACATGTCATTCACCCAAAAGTTCTCCAGTACTACCCGGTTAGTTCTACCTCATCTTACTTTTCTTTGTACAACATGTGTTACTCGACTGGATTGCAATAAAGCGTGTGGTAAGAATCTTCTCTCTTGAATCGGCCTGTCTTAGCTTGAATTAACATGCAATGAAATCTAATCTACGATTGCTTCTGCTGTAACCGTTATCAGTTTACGGTGATTCCTACAGTTAAATGTTTGTTAACTGTCTGCTGAAATTTCAATGCAATCAAAATGACAGATTAAATTGCTCCTAACGGGCCAGTCATATAACCTTTCACTTAAATGAAAAATCTACTAAAAGCAACACTGTTTTTTTACTACGGCCTCGTCATGTATTTTGAAACAATACCTAAAGAAATGTTACGAAACATCCCCATTTTGTGTCACATTTTGCAAAAAAAGAAATATGAAATAAACTAAAATGAAACGTTTGGACTGAAACACGACGACTAGGTGTATGTCTTTTGTTGTTAAGTCATCAGTTTTAATTTGCATGAGGTTCATATTGCTAGCAGTTGGATAAAAGTATAATTAGAAAGTATCATAAAGGATCATACGAATGAGTACTACTGATTTATGCACCAAACACTGAGTCGTCAAGTGTTGCTGAGAAACATTAACAATAATTTTATCAATTATTGTATGGAGTCTAGTTTAATGCATATTTACATTGAATAAGCTACTGAAATACGGTATTATGGCTTTGCCTGACATCCATTATTCTTCCAAATCGCCTCCATTCTTTTTGTCAGATATCTTTAATAAAGTATTATATGTTGTCGATAACTTATATACAACATTAATTAATGTATCTATTAAAATGTATCAGTTATAATAATAATAATTTTAATAAATATTTATTTCATATTTCGGTTATTATAATTATTTTTAAATGTTTACGAGACATTCCTACCAAGCCGGGGAGAATGTAAACATAGTTGTCTTGCCCACTATCAATGATAGAACATTTTTGTCGAGAATTAATGAAATAGGTCATACTTTATGGCGTTGCAATATTCGATAATTTCTCATTTATATTGTATATTGACCCGTTCATATTCTTTGTTATTTAAATTCTATAATTGTTCATTCATATTCTATATTTGCTAATTGTTCATTCATATTCTATATTTTATTATTTATATTGTATAACTGGCATATATATATTTATACTTTGTCATTTATATTCTATATAAAATATATTTATATTCAAAATATACAATATAAATAGGTCTGTTATAGAATATAAATAATGATGTAGAATAAAAATGAACAATTACAGAATATCAATGACAAAATATACAATATAAATATGCCAGTTATTATAAATATGACAGTTTAACAATATAAATAACACAATTAAACGCATAAAATGCCAGAGGACATTAATTTTAAATCTTTTAAATAAAGATAGACTTTTTGCTGATGTCACAGCTGTGTACATCACAGTCGAAATTCCATGTGACAGTAAAATCCTCCAACAAGACGTGGACATACTACAGGAGTGGGTAGCTGTATGGGAGACTGACTTCAATCCAATTAAGTGCCAGGTCCTAAAGTGTGGCTAGATCAAAGAAATTGCAGACAATGCAAAGTACCTTGGTATAGATTTCAGCTCCAACCGTAGCTGGAACCCCATATACACAGGACAGGAACCACTGCAAGTAAGACCTTAGGTTTTCTACGTAGGAACATTAAGGCCAGAAAGGAGAATATAAGTCAGACAGCTTACAAAACTCTTATTAGACCACAGGTTGAATATGCTTTATCAGTATGGAACCCACACACGCACCAGGCCATCAGAATGGTGGAGATTGTCTAACGCAGAGCTGCAATTAGGGTAAGAAAAACAACTTCTCCACATACGAAAGTGTCACTGACATGACCAATAGTCTCGGCTGGAGGTCTCTAGAACACAGGAAAGTTGATGCTCGACTGAGCATGTTCTACAAAATTGCCCACGATATTGCAGCTATACAATTACCCACATACTTCGTGCGCCCATCCAGAATGACTCGCCACATGCATCCCCTCTCATACCAACAAATCCACACCACTGCTAGCTATTATCAATATTCCTTTTTCGCTATGACCATTGTGCTATAGAACAGAATGACGTCAGACCTTGTAATTCTCACTGATCGTAATTCAAGGTCAATCACACTATCCCATAAATGACCATACATGTTTTAACCAGTTTTTAGATTTTAAATAGTTTGACTTATATTGTCAATTTCACAAATTACCCTGTTGCACTAACAGCTAAACTCACTATCTAGTAAATGCATTTCACGCACACTGCTCAAACCAAGCCTCCGAAATAGATACATGTAGGACCTATATATTTTAACATTTAATTGCACTGACTCGCAGCTGCATAGGTTACTCCTAAGAGGTTCATGCAGGATTAATAGATATAGATGTACGGTACGGTACGGATGTTACCGACAACCTTCTCCTGTGAACTTAAACCCGCCCTGCTCACGCAGCTGTTAGTGTGTTTAAGTTCCCAAATACGGGACGAGAGGGCACACACACGAGAACGAGATTATCTTCGAACATAAATAAGGAAAAACAAATATTATCAGTAACCTTCGATCAGCCACAATTTGGGCATGTATTTTCTTTCTTTGGTGACTTTTCTGCATGCAGGTTTGGTATTTAAGGTTTGTTCTACTGAAAGACGGTGGTTGCAGGCATTGCATGATGCCTTCAGAAACTTTGCCGGAAGACTGCGACCGGGGGTCGGTTTGGGGTTCCTGAAGAATGATATATAGGGTCCTATAGAAACCACAGCGTCCGAACGCAATGGCATCGTAGGTCCGCACTGTACTGCAAACAAAGACTAGAAACTACAATGAAAGAGACAAAAAACAACAGAAAGGGTGGTGAAGACAGGGTTACTGACTTGGAACGGTCAGTAGGCAATAAGGCCTACTAGTTACCTTGAATCGATTTTATATGCGCACAATCCTCGCTATTATCCTGTCTACAGCGCTCAAGTAGACAAGACAGTGTAAACAAAACTACATCCAACAATGAAAAAGACAAAAAAAACAACAGAAGGGTGGTGAAGATAGGGTTACCGACTTGGAACGATCAGTAGGCAATAAGGACTACTGGTTAGCTTGAATCGATTTTATATGCGCACAATCCTCGCTATTATCCTGTCTTCAGCGCCCAAATAGACAAGACAGTGTAAACAAAACTACTTCCCATCAAAAGGAATTCTCTAACAATAAAGTCCACATCCAGAGAAACTAACTAAAGATACACATACAAAATAATAAACATCTCAGGATGTATCCAGAACTAAAAAAGAAAGAATCATGGCTCTATGGTAGGTACATACATCTATAACAGCCATGATTCTCACGTCTAACTTTAACTATATGCTATCTTCATGTGATATAAAAAATTATAAACAAGGCAAATGCGTTATATAAATTAAAAACATAAGAGAGAAGCCATTTCGCACTAATGCAAATGTGTTGTTGTAGAATGCAGAATCTCTCCTCCGCTGTTAATTTACCAACATCGTCAGTTGGGTATCCATACATCAAGCAGCTAGCGGCCAGCTTTGGAGTGCCTGCTTCCTGTCTCAGCGGCACTGCTCATTGCCTGGAGTGCCTGCTTCCTGTCTCAGCGGCACTGCTCACTGACTGGAGAGCCTGATTCCTGTATCAGCGGCACTGCTCACTGCCTGTAGTGCCTGCTTCCTGTCTCAGCGGCACTGCTCACTGCCTGGAGTGCCTGCTTCCTGTCTCAGCGGCACTGCTCACTGCCTGGAGTGCCTGCTTCCTGTCTCAGCGGCACTGCTCTCTGGCTGGAGTGCCTGCTTCCTGTCGCTACCTGTGATTCCAAGAACCATGAACATCTTCCGCACTGACTGTGACGGACATCTCCTTCCCACTTCCACGGGTGCAGCCAGACTTAAAGCATTGGTCACTGGTGCGATCTATTCCACATCTTAGTACAACAGTATTCCATCATCTATGCACACTTCACAGCCTTGTGAGCCTATGGTCAATTACATTAATTGAAGACATAATTTTTAGACATATGACAAATGCATTCAATTAACCGAATAGATAAAAAAACATGACAAAAAACAAGTAAACGAAATCATTAAAAGAAGATATATCGAACGAATGAAAATGCGTTAAACATGTTAAATTTATTGAAAAAAGAGTAAAAAATACATTTCGCACTAATGAACATGCGTTAAATGTATTCAAAACATAGGAGAGAAGACACATCGCACTTCTCACAAATGCTTTAAATTAAACGAAAACGTAAGAAGGGAGACACATCACACTAATGAAAATGCGTTAAATTTAAAGAAAAAAAAAGTGAAAATACGTTAAATTAATTGAAAACATAAGTGTGATGACATAGCACACTAATAAAAAATGATAATTGTATTGAAGGAATTAAATAGAAGACGCGTCAAATTAACTGCAAACATGTGAGAAAAAATGATGTGTCATTATTTTAAACTACGTAGATCTTTCTCAAGTCTATATCGCCGTAAAGTCAAACAGCAGGAGAAGTACAACACCAGCCTAAAAACATTACTGCGACTGGGGCATGTGAAATAAAATGGACGGTCAACAAAGAGTATCATTGATATAAAAGAGTATGAGAGTGCATTGAGTATAACATGTCAATGATGGGTCACAACTTTTGTATACATTTAAACCGCATGCGTTTTTATACAATGAGTAGGTCATCATTGACGTGCTATACTTCGATAACATCGCAAAAACATTCCTCAAAGATTTAAACCGTTTAAAGAAACATAGGTTTATTTAAATATATCACGCGTCATGAATCTGAGCGATGCCAAACTGATGCCTCGGCCAGCCGCGTATGAAGCTTGAGAAATTGCGTGTATAAGTAACACATAAACAGGGAGACATAGTATAATATATAAAATTGTAATGACCGGCGGCTTTTTAATAATAACATGAAATCAACATAAAGTAACATATTTATTCTTTAACTAGATCTAGTGTTCAAAGTATTTAAACAATATTACCTGAACTTTTTGTAGTCAGCTCTTAATTAATACAAGAGCAAAAATAACCGATATTTCAATAAAATGGCGGTATTTTATCTATACTGTATAGATACGGCGAAAACGATCAAAGTGTAAAAAAGTACTTATTTCGACGGACGAGAATATATAAATAGACTAGTCACCTTTAAGACCAGATTTGAAATAACCACAGAATTTCAGATAACCACAGTCTTCTAAATAACCCGCCACAGGTTATCACCAGTCACCTGAAGACAGCATTTCAAATAAACCCGCCAAAGGAACTTCTGAGAGAACTGAGTTTTGATTGACAGACGCGCTATATATATCCTTGGGTCATGATCACGTGATGCAAATTGACAAATGATTGACGGTCTGGTGGCCGAGGTGTGTCTGAATGATCCAATCGAAATTATCTAGTCCACCGGTAGCCAGTGAAATTGAAGACCGGTGACCAGGCAAGGATTCAGACTCACCGGACCTCAACAGAGCAATCGATCACCGTTATTTGCCAATAAGTAAGTAAAACATGTTTTAACATGGTGCAAACGTACATGAATACATTCCTTGTTGAATTACGAAGAGAATGATGTAAGTTTATACTGAACTGTGCCTTATTTATCACAGACATCGTAGACAAATACTTTGAAGTGGGCAGGCTAAACCTACGCTATGAAACTTGGCTACTGTGACCAAAATGTGGAGATTATTTTATAACTAAGAATTTAAACAATGAATAATATCAACTAGGTTGCAAAGTTACATCATTACTATAACAGAAATTGGTGGTATTAAACCATATTAATTTATATAGCGATAAATTACTACCAGACCTTTACCGGCACCACCAACAACAACAATAAACATGGCTGCCTCCAGTAAGATTGTCAGTTGCTAATGTGGAAATCTATCAAATAATGCAGTTAAAATGCAATTTAAGAAATGAAGATGATAATTCATGAACACACCAAGGTGTATGTTATGTAAGTGAACAGTATTTAAAAGTTTATAATAAATAGTAAAGGAATCACATTCAATTTTGTATAATGGTACCGAGATGTAAATGTAAACAATGATGCCCCCAAGACTTACAATATATAATTTAATATTAAGAACATAGCGACATACAAAGACGAAATGTATCGATCGAAACAGATCAAATCTGCAAAGATAGACAGAAATATATTTTTGTAAAAGCAGCTCATCTTTTAATCATGTCATACGCTAAGAGCCGTTTGTTTATTATATGGCAAATGTAACACACGAAACACTATTGAACTAAGAATAACTCTTTTTTTTTAAATCTTGACATCAGTGTAGACGAAGGCGAGATATAGATCTCTCATTAACAGCATATCACACTATTATTAAAAGAGTGTGTACACTATCAAACCAGTAACACTATTTGTCACATAACTTGCGGCCTGGGCGTGTAATGCAGCCATGATATATTTATCATATTACGCTAGTATAATAAATATGCAAATAAGACGTTGAAACTTCGGTATTTTCTTGGTTTGCATCGGAATTTGCCTCGTCGATTTCCGTAACGTTTAAACGACTGAATTATGGAAATCGCCATGGTAGTTCTGTTGTTCAGTGTTGTACGGAGATCGATTCAGCATACGAAGTCATCATATAAATATGCAGTTGCAATAATTAATGTTCCTGATGAGGCTTCTTTTGGGTATATATATATATTTATTTTATGATATGCAATGAAATACCGTATTTTATCAGTGAAATAAAAGTGATATTCCACACATATGGAATATAGAGTTTTATTTCACAGTAGCTGCCGGGACTACTTTTGTTGTTCTACTGTAGTTCCCTAACTTTTTTTTGTAAAATCATAAAATAAAAAGAAAATGTGTTGTTTTGTCGTGAATAACATATTTTATTTCATCTCAAAGTGAGAAAACTTTTATATTTTCACTCATGCTTAGCATTTGTGAAAATATATAAACTTTCTCATTTCTCGATGAAATAAAATGTTATTCACTCCAAAACAACAAATATCCTCTATATATTGGGATAAATAAAAACTCGCATTCGTGCCTGTTTAGCATTGAATTAATTAAACTCGGATAAACACTATTTGACACAGCCTCGCATCATATAGTTTTATATTATGAGGTACGCCATTGCCGTTTAATAACTTCTTCATATTATACAAGCACTCATGTAATATCCTTTATATATTGCAGGTATCAGTCATGTGCTGATTGTTTTTAAACAAACATTGAAAACGTCGGCTAAATAGCCGCGTCAGCTCCTGAATGATTTACATAGATGCATGCTTTTCTTATTTAACGGCTAAAATTTATCATGCGTATACCCGATATATAGTTCTAACGCCATAGAATAAAAACTTTTATTTTACAATTCTATAAATGTCGTTTTCAAAGCAGGTCGAATCGTTTAATAAGACTTGCTCTGAGACAACCAGTCTCAAGTGTGTAGTCAAGTCATATATGGATGGTATCCTTTTTTTTCCAACGACAAGATTTTCTGCGATCCATACTGCACTTTTTACATATGATATAATTACAAGGTTGTTATTTGAATAAAATCATGTTTGAAATTACCATTTATGAAAATATGGATTATTGGGAACTTCCCGTCATTTGCCATGCAATGCAATGCATTATTGGATTTCTTAACTGTGACAGCTGTTTTCCCGCTCAGCAGATAAATACGAGTATACGCGCATTGTATGTTGTAAAATCCAATATTTAGGTTTATTCAGCGTACGGGCGAGTGCAGTGTCTAACACGGCTACATACTAGGTTAAACTTCAGCCCTAATGTGCCGAGCAAAAGTGTTATATTTTATTTCGTATGTTTGCCTGTATGCTAAGGTGTCTTGACCATTGTGTAAAATATATCTTTTACCATCGAAAGATGACAAACATTTTTGTTAATTAAATAACTTTTTAGATTGTGCTTTTTTGATCTAATGACTCATTTCGTTGCAACTCTCTGTTGCCGTAAATAAAATGTTTTTATAGCTATCATGTTTGTTTTAACAACGCAATTTTTAACGCCTTTACATATTTTTATAATAGTTTCATTATCTAACAAGTATGAATATAGTTTACTTCGAAGCCCAACACATTCAACAATGGGTATTCCACAAGTTTCATCTTTCATTTTACCAATAACCTTTTTATTGTCATTGAAAGGAAATTGAATCTTCGGATAATAATCACGGTTGTCAAAAAGTTCTTTATCTTTATAAAAACTGCATAGTGACTACACATATTTTGTTTTGATTTCATAGCACAAATAATCAGTATCAGTAAACAACAATTTAGCTTTCTTACCATATATATTTGCAATGTAGTTGTAATGGAAATCATACATCAAATATGTGTAGGCGTCTAAAATACACATACCAACATAACAATTTAAAATTAGTTTTTCTTTTATTCTGTTTATAGCAAATAGTTTTCATTTTTAACATTTTACAAGAAATAAATGAAGGTCTTGCTGCATATGTTAACAAAACCTCCACATCATGCGTCAATTTAACATTAACTCTCTTTCTCAGATTTTCCATAGTCTTACCGAAAACTGAATTGTTGATTAGTTTAAAGAAATCCGTTTCAAAGGCATTATTACCGACTGTTCTTTTAGCAGGGTTAAAGTCTGTGTATACTTTTAGTCACTCTGATTCATCAAGCTGTAGTATGATATGTATTTTTGTTACCTTTAATCCCAACTTTTCATACAATTTTAAGTTTCTGGAATGCACAACATATGTCTTTTTATCCTTTATTGTTGTGACAAGCTTACTTACTTTACCAGATCCTAAATTAAATATTCCTTTAAAGTCTTACAATAATCTGACAACCACTCATCTTTTATATTAAGCCTCTCAGGAGCAAGAGGTAGTACCTTTTCATTTTCTTCTGGCATTTGTATTGCTTGTTTATTGTTAAGTGAAAGACAATACGGCTCATGCTCTTTAGCACCCTTTCTATGATGTTAAGCACTGCAAGCATGTTTTGCAAAATAATTGTTTGCCTTTGTGCAAGGTTTGATTGTGCATTAGCCGATAAAAATATTGTATCCATACATATTATTTTTTTCTTTCTCGATAATTAAAAGCATGTCACAAGAATGTTATCCTTTACTTTTTGATATATACAAAGGATATACTTGCTCATGTTCGTACCCAAATATATTAAAACGTATATTAAATATATTTTCTATTTTTGGAATCTGTTTTATAGTAACAGGAAATGTAATTCTTTGGAATCTAATAAGTTGATATCCTTTCAGGATCTTTTTCAACAGAAAATATATAAGCTAAGTGGCACCATCTAAAGAATTCATTATCTTTTTCATGTTTTATATTTATTAAACCTTTTTTATAATGTTGCAGTTCGGTAAATCTAAATAAGAGCTACCTCGTAAAGGCTTATACTTTACTCGATTTACATAATGTGCATCAACGGATTCAATTGTCCAACCACTTCCATCTGAATCGAATTTCCAATTTTGGATATAATTTCAGCAGATTCTTCATCTAGTGCATCTTCAATTTTATTTGTGTCGGTAATTAATAATAATGCGTTGGAAGCAAAACATAATACAAAGTTGCAGCACGCGCTTTTTTTGAAAAAATAAAGTTTTAAATTAACACTCATTTTAAAGCCGTTTGTTTGTACTAATTCAGTTTCAAGAAATTTGAAAACTATTTCGTTTGTTTTCCAAAGTTGAACATACGGGTCTGTTTTATCTGCACGATCAACTTGAAAAAACTTTGCTATATTGTTTTGGGGATTTTCCAATTTCTCTAACACTCATTATATAATGTTACATCACATATTTTTTCTTTAAGCCTATATTTGTTTCACCAGCATAATTTATTATATCAATTCCGCTGTCCAATATTATAATATTGTTATATTGCAAAATATGAGTTTCCTTGTCTATGCAGTAACTAGCTACCAATTGGATTGCTGTTTTACAATAGTCACGAAATCCCTTTATATCTCTTTTTTTCTAATGGTCAATGCTAAGTTTATTTATTGCAAAATTTCTTAAAATTTATAATTTCTTGTTCCATTTATAATATTACATGAGATAGTTTTTCTGTAAGCCTATATTAAAAATATAATGCTATATAACAGTATAATGAATTGCAACTGTTGTAGAAATGTTTTAGATATTATCGATTTTCCTGATGTGTGTTTAGATTGTATCTTATTATATGTAATTAACAAAAAGAAAGTTTTACAACATTGTAAAGACTTTAGATAAAATGGAAGGTCGGCAAAGATCAATCAAATTTGAATACATTTTCCAAAAAGTATTTTTGATATTAATAATAAAATAAAAGAAGTAAACCAGATTAAAACAGGTGCTACTAGAGAACAGTACGATAGGATATGGTAACAAGATATAGATATAAAGATCGAACAGGAAAAGTAGCTTTCAAGGAAGACAGTCAACCAAAAACACAAAAACAAAGAACAACTATATATAAAAATGAGTAAAAGGCAAAATAAAACATCACAAACACACAAGGGTTGACAATAGGGCTACCGCCTTGGAACGGTCGAAACAATTGACAAGTTGACAAGTTAAAAAAAAAATTATGATTGGATAACATGCCCATCAATTTGAACCTTTGTATGTACATTTCCAGAGGTTCTGTAAAGTAATCTTTTTTTAATCTCTAACATTTTATTAAAGGTAAATCTGATTACCTCATCGTCATTCTGTTGTCCTATATGGACATATACAAGAAATTGTTTAAAACTCCTATGATGTGTTTTCAACAAAGTCGTTTTTTCTGCTATTCTTGTTTTACTCACTAAAAGAACAACTACCGGAGGAACTGTACCAACTACAGCCACGAAAACAGAAATTGCTGGAACTAATGCTAGAACAACACCACAACCAATTATTCCACTGATAATCTGTAACGTTGTGTTTATAATACCGCACAATTTATAACTACGTCTGTATGTAGCCACAAGTCGTATGTTTCAGCATCCGGATCAATCATAATTACCTGTTCGACATGATCTATATTTTTACCATTACCAGGCTCTTCAGCAATTAACTGAGGTATTTCTGATATGCTTCTCTTTATTGTAATTCCTCACCTATAACTCCAGAAGAGTAGATTACTGCTGACTTATTTCCGGAAGAGTAGCTAATTGTTCAGTTAACTCTTCTGACTGACATTTTATTTCGCTAGTTACCGGTTTAAATATTTCTTTGTATAATCACGACTAGCTCCTTTTTCTATTCTTTTTTAAATTATTTATTTTCATATTCTTTAACAAGTGCAGTTGTTTTTTGCTTTTTATCTGCTAATTCTTTCCATTTTAACAAAGACATGTATATATAAGGTTAGATGAAAATATGATAAGTTAAGATAAATTAAGTTAAATATGATATAACTATTTCTTATTTGATTTCTTAACTGGTTTTTTAGCTGGTGGTTTCTTTTCTTCTTTTTTCTATTGCAGCAACAGTTTATTTAGCTGGTGTTTCTTTGCTTTAATTTGTGGTTTCTTTTCTTTCTTTTCTATTGCAGCAACTGTTTTTCTAGCTGGTGGTTTCTTTGCTTTCTTTTCTATTTCAGCAAAATTTGCTCTTGCCTTTTCCTCTTCTTCTGCTATTTTTCCAAGCCTATTTTTAGCTATGTTACTTCCTTGTGTGTTTTGGCATTTTTCAATTTATTATTGATTTCATTAAGTACTATACATAACCCCATAAGATAGAGTTCGTTAGGATTTTTGTATTCTGTTGAAAGTGTACCTGAAATTTTTGTTTGTGTTTTTCTTAAAGGAGGCGGGTTTGTTTCTTTTGGTTTTTGTACATCCTTAGCTTCTTTAAACAAACCATGCTAACTGACTTGGTTAGCTTTGAAACATTCGTATTTGTTCAAGTCCTTTACGTTACCGGATTATATATAATAATAATAATTAGAAAATACTTATATTATCCAAGTATTATATATTGGAAATTCCAAACTACGATATGAAGACAGAAAACAGTAATTTTAAACAGATATGGAACTTTATGCCAGGCTGTTGTTTTAGGATGCTTGTATGTGGTAATTCAGATTCTGGCAAGGCAAACACATTAGTTCACATGTTGTTAAAACCTTTAGTTTACTATGACAAGATCTATCTGTTTGCTGGCTTAAAACTTGGAACAGTCAAAGTACCAGGTCTTAATAAAAGTTTAGCCGGAGACATATTAGAATGGTCAAATGATGAAGTTATCCCTGTGAATGATTTAATTCTGATATTCAAACTTTAGCTATTTTTGATAATTATGTTTGTGAACGTAATCAAAATGATATTATTTATTATTTTATCCCAGGTAGGCATAACAACTGTTGTGAAATTTATTTAACACAATCTTATTACAAAGATCCAAAAGACATCCAATTAAATTGTTCTCATTACATCTTTTTTGGAACTCCTGTTAATCATGAGCTGGGTAAGCTTTCCGGAAAACGAGGTATTACAAAAGATCAGTATAAAAAACAACTGACAAACAGTACGACTTTCTGTATTTGGATAAACCTAGGAAGTTAGTAAAGCGTAACTTCATCTGCGAAATTTAATATAATCTATATTATCATGGAACTTTTTAATGATATTGGTGAGGAAGTTAGTACAGGCAGTGTTAATGTTACACATCTTCACAAGGGTAAGAACCAGAAATGTTTTAAAAAGTGTTCTTTACATGGATAAAAATAGAATTATCAATGCTGTTAATCCAGCAGAAGCCGATGATGTATCAATAAAACGATTTACTTTAAGAAGAATAAGACTATTAGATCTATAGACGATTTTAATATTGAACAAATTTCAGGAAAAAAATAACAACATGTGCTGATGACAAAACGAGCCAAGCACAAAAGCAATTACAAACAAACTGCGAGAAAATGATTACTATTCAAAATGGTTTAAAAGATGAAAAAACACTTCTGGGCGATGCTTTAAAAGAGTTAGAAAAGGAAGAGGTAGTGTCCGATATTGAGCTCTATCAAAAGTTCGGTGAATAAATACAAGCTGGTGTAGAAAGTATTAATGAGCGGATTCGAAGCATCAATCAAAAATATGATTGATAACAATGAGCTTCAAGCTGCTATTGCTGATGGTTCAAGACAAATGAGAACTGCTTTGATAACGAAATAACTCAAACTAAACAATTAATTAAATGTACAGATAAACACGTTACGATATCAACAAAGAGTTTAAAGGCATCAAAATGAAAATGGTTGACAGCAAGACGCTGGAGGCTACTTTGAACAAAATGGTTGACAACAATCAATTAGGAGCTGCTATCGACGATGCTTTAAGACCAATGACAGATGCCCAAGATGAAAGAAGCAGAGCTTTTGATAACGAAATAACTTTTCTGAAACAGTATAATCAAAAGTCTGATAGTCGTCACACAGCATTTCTTGGGATAATTGACGAGTTGAAAGTAAATGTAGAACATATAGGTCAGATTATAATATTTGAAGCCACAATAGACGAAATAAGTATTATTCAAGATAACGTTGGTTATGCGTCGTATCCAACACAAAATCTACTTCAAAGAACTATTCGTGGTAACTTTTCCGGAGCGTTTACTGTTGTATATAGCTCATTTGTAACAAGTGGAGAATATGCTACAGAAGAGAATGCAGGCTCGAGAATTGTAAAACCCGGATGCTATATAGTTGAAGCAGAACTTACATATACAGTTACAGATACAAAACTCAATACAGAACGGTTTAGTTTGTTTAATTTTGGTGAGCAGGGACTAGTTACCTAGCCACTCATAGAAAATGGTAAGCGAAAACTAAAACGAACATTTGGAGCATATCTTCCGAAATCCTATTATTTTACCATTTTTCCAGACATAGAAGATGACACTACTCAAGTTTTCACTCTTGAAAAATCAAGTTTTAAAATGCTTTATAAAGGTAGTTAATGTTATCTACTAAATAAATATGTATAATGGAACAAAAACTGGTAATATCATCAGAAAAAAGCTTCAATAATTAATAGCTCAAATATACCAAGTAATGTTGTCTGTTTTTTAATTTAGTCTTTTGACTGTTTCTTGTGATATGCAGGCTTCATAACTGCTGCTCCCAACTAAATTCCATTTTGTTTATTTCGCTCTTCGGGGCATAGTATTTTGTTAGATACTGGGATCATACGCCGCTGGAAATGGGGCAGGAACATCTTTATGTCCATCGCCATGTGCTTGCCATCTTCGGGATGGTTAAAATTATGTACTATTGATTTTATTAATATTGAGTTCTGCTCAACCCGTGGCTAGATTGCGTGAGCTTTAGCTAGCATATTTCACTACCATTCATGAACAGTCTCAATCAAACCGAGACTGCAATATTTTGTATGTGTCGTGTTTGGCAGTTTCCAAAGGTCCATTATCATACTCTTTTACAACTGTATTTGATAGGCCGTTGATATTGGACAAAAACAAACAGTATGTTATTGGACTTGATAAGATTAATTGTATGATTTAGTCATGGTATAATATTAGTGAGCATTTTAATACCAAACGATAAGGTATCACGAAGGAACAGATTGGAAACTTAAATTTTGAACTTAACTTAAGTGGGTCAAACTTTCACACCTTAATTGGCTTTGAAAACGATGCAGTTATTAGAGAAATTTCTCATCATACTTTTGATAATTTTAATGTAAATGGTGTTAATTCTAATTGTTATCTACAATCAGCTAGATTAGAAGTTGGAAACGGTGTATAATATCCAGAAACAGAATACAGTTATGATACTACTATAAAAATATTTAGACATGTGAGAGATGTTATTAATTATTCTTACACACAAAATGATAAAAGCACAGGAACTATACTTAACGTTAGTAATTTTATCTCGGATTTTGGAATGATATATTTTAATTTAAGTTATTACGAACTTAATGTGAGATATAAATTAAATATACCTCCTGCAGCTACTTATAAAGTTGATGCTCTGGTTCTGTATGAAGAAGATGTTATTATTGATACTGTTGGAAATGAATTAGTTATAGTTTAATCTAACTTATGATATACATGAATTACAGAGCATATTCAGTTAATTTAACAGATGATTAAAAACAAAGTTTAGAAAATTATAAGAAAACAGAAGACTGATTAACATAAGAAATCAGAAGTGAATTAACGCTCAGTCTAAAGAATAACCATCTAGCTGCGAATTTTCCTTTACTGCTGACAGCTACTCAGATTAAAATAGTATTAAAGCTAAACACAACGGTCATGGGTTAGACATAAATATATCAAATGATAAATGAGATCTCAGAAAAATGGAGGCTTTTTATGAGCATTAGCTGGCTTGCTGACTAAAACAATATTACCAGCAGTTGCTAAATTTGCTCCAAAGGTAACACCACTAGCAACAGGAGCACTTAGCGGTCTGGGAAGTATTGGAATCGGTAAACTATTCGGAAATGGAATAGTTACTATCCCTAGTGATAAAAAACAAGCACTATTTGAATCGAGTATACTAATACCGTCACAAAAAAAAGATTAACAAGTCAAAAGATTGCTGCCCTATTAAACTAACAAGGCTACAACAACAAGACGGGGGATTTCTTGGATTACATGCGTCATTATGAATTCACTTAATTGGATCGCTTATTAGTGGTTTGACAGGCAAAGGTTTACAAGTAGGTAGAAAAGGGCTAAGAGTTGACCGTGGAATTCACAAATTAGACCATATAGAAGTATCCCATTTGTAAAAAAAAAACAAAAAAAAAACGAGCCTATTTCTAAACTAGACATAATAAAATGGGTTAAGCAGTTAGGCATACAAAACCTCAGAGGGGTGTTCAGCAAAAGCAAATTACCAACAAAACAAAATAAACAAGAATGTGGCATTTTTAATCTTGATGATTTAAACTGCACCTGGTACACACTGGACTTGTTACTGTGGTAATTTTTATTTTGATCCGTTTGGTCTAAGTCCACCGAAAGAGGTTTTAACTTACATACCCAATATATGAAGATAACACCATCCAGTATCAAGATAAGAAAAGTGTCCTATGTGGGTATGTCTGTGTATTCTTCATTAAAACGTTGCAAGAAGAAAATAGTATTCACGATATTCTTTATAAAATATTAAAAACTTTTAAGCCAATAGAAAATGAAAACATAATACGATCATATTTTATCTAATTATACCTATATATCAGTTACTGTGTTAAAGAAAAGATGAATACTGCAAGCAAAAATTGTAGATTAATATTAAAAGCAACTTATGCATCTTGTGGTATTACAGTTTGTTGAAAGTACACACGGTGGAAACATTGATATCCATAAAGTTTAACTTCTTTTATTAACGAAAAAGAGGTTAACAATTCCTGGTTATAAATATTGCGGTCCGGGTAATCCACTTGATTGTGGAGAACCATCAAATGAATTAGATGCTATTTATCAAGAGCACGATTATTGTTATGATGAAAACCCTAGTAATAAATCAATGTGTAATAAAAACAGGCTGACTGGTTTAAAAATTAGTAAGTCTAAATCACTTGGAGAAAACATCGTTACGAATTTGATAGTTAAGCCGTTTAATAGTATTAAATACAAACTTGGTCTTGGAGCATCAAAAAACAAGAAAAAGCGTTGAGATTGACTAAGCCTTTACGAAAACTAGATTTGTCATAATCCTTATCATGTAAAAATGCTATATGGGTTATCGGGTGAGTAATATTCTCCCTTAGTAGTAGTATAAGGTTTTATTTTTCCTCGCCGTTGGCAACTAGGCCTTTTGGCGAGGTTTTCAATAGTAGTTTATTTATAATAATCTTAGTAGTTTAAATAAGGTTACTAATGCTTATCAATCATGCACGGATGGCAGGATCCAAGCAGACGCATGACATGGCAATAGATGGTTTGCTGGGACACAAGAAGATTAACTTGGCAGAGGCTGAGTGATGGGGACACAGGTGGAATAAGCTCATGTTGGTCTATTTTATATATAAAATTCAATCGAGGATTATAAATAATAATTTTATTTTTCCAGCGCCAGCGCGTCACCATTTCTTAAAAATGATTTAACTTAATATGTACATATATACATAATCCATGTTGTGTCTGCTTCATGCTCCCTTCAAAAGGGAATGGACTCCTATAATTATAAGCATATAATGTTAAAAAAGAAATCGTTAAAATGTCCAGTGTTGTTAGTAAGACATCACTCCAAATCTCTCAATATAAAATAATCAGAATGAGTTTTACGCTTATGAGAGCAAAAACGTTAAATGGAGTGTGTCCCTCCGCCAAAGCCACGGGGAGGCCACACTGGGGAGGGCATGAAGCAGAGGTATACATAGGTTTTACATGTTAATATTATGTACCCCGTTATCCGATGTGTGCGTCAGATCAAACTAAAAATAGCATCTTCCCAGCTGTTGATATACAATCAATGTGAAGTAATAAGCATATATAAAACTAAATAGGACAGCCAGGAATTTCTATTAACTTAATTGTTGATATAAAACAACCAAATATTAAAATCACACACCGGGGCTGGTGGGGTCATACAAAGTAGTGTTACATGGAATTATACGACATAAGGGAGTGGGAGTGGATGGAGTGTGTGGGGGGGGGGGGGGGGGGGGGCGGTGGGGGGGGAGGGAATATGTAACTTAGTAATATTATTGTTTATAAGATAAACATTTAGGAGGGGGGAATATGTAACTTAGTAATATTATTGTTTATAAGATAAACATTTAGGACATTTTTAGGACATATTTAATATTTAATAAGCATCTCCATGACACCAAAAGTATAGGGTTGACCCCACACTCATCCTGTCATGGAGTCCTATCAAAAGTCAGCTAGACATGTCCACGACGCCATGAGGTAGGGCAGTCCCCACACTCACTTAGTCATGGCGCATTATATATATAAAAGTATGTGATTGGTCCTGGACCGTTGTGCCTGCGTTGTCATCAGACTCAAAAATCGCCCCAACGCGTCCACCGGATCAGTCCCATATTATAACTGTATCAATTAAGTAGTTTATAATATTCATATGAAGAATAACGTACGTCTCTGTGTTGACTAACACCCAGAGAGCCAGTACAGCGACCGTCTAACCAGGTGCAGTCAGTATTGAGTATGACCCAAATTTCGTCTACTATATAAGTAGACTATGTTATTCTTAAGAAGTTTATATATTATGTTGTTACTTACGTAGACTAATAAGTAATCATATGACGTTTATATAATGTTAAATACGACGATTATCTGCACTCTAATAGAAAGGGTTTACAATTTGGTAAAATTATACTGAATAAACGAATTTAAATCAAACCATCAGTGTTTTCGAGCCCAGCAGACAAAACATACAAGCTAATCCACTGGGCCGTCCAACATTGTAGTTTAGTCTAAATCTTCTTTTCAAATTGTGTGCCCAGGATGAAAGAACTGAGAGCGCTAAATACTTGAACTATATGTTTTTTGATAGGATCTAAAATGTTAGTTAAATTCAAGGGTAATGATAAGTTTAGCAATTTTAATTTTAAGATATCTCTCTGTATTTCAAACTGACTACAATCTAGTAAATAATGTTCGGTAGTAAAATGGACTAGGCAGTTAGGACAATCCTTATGAAGGTCGTTAATTATGTGGCTGCCTAAACTAGCCGGTAATAGATTGTACCCCATTCTCAGTCTTGTAATTACTTTATCGATAAGCCTATTGGTAGAAAATGGTTCCTGAATTTTGAAGTTTGTTTTAAGTCTAGAGAAAGTATGGAACTTGTTAATTTGATTAGTTAAATAATGATCTACTTTGTTGTTTATTATTTTCCGAATTTGTGAGTAAATTTCAGTATGTCCTAAAGGGATTGGTTTGCCAACGGCAGTGGTGTCCAAGCCTGATTTACAGGCTTGGTCGGCTTTTTCGTTACCGACTATACCAACATGAGCCGGGCACCACTCCAAGTTTACAGAAAGTTTTAAAATATGGCAATCATTTAATTTATATAGAATATTTGTCAGAAGATCAGGGCGAGTTCTACTCGTTCTGTCTTTAATAGCCATAAGACTTGAAAGCGAGTCTGAGAAAATAACTGAGAATGGAGGCTTGTATTTAATAATCCATTTAAGGGCTCTGTCTATAGCGACTAGCTCCGCGGTAAAAATTGAGAGACCGTCAGAGATTCTAGTAATTTTAGTAATATCTTTTGTTGGTATAACAAAGGCTGATGCTACACGTCCTGAGACAGGATCTTTGGAACCATCTGTATAAATTTGTAAAAAGTTATTATATTTACTATCCTTATGTTGTAGGAAGTTCAGTTTAATTTCTGATGCTTCATCGTTTTTGTTTATTATAGAGGAAAGGGAAATGTCTACATTAGGTTGAATTAGAGTCCATGGAGGGACCACTCCTACTGAAAAATCTGCAATTTGATATTGGTCTAGGTCATATTCCTCTATTAAATTATAAATGGTTGTGCCGAATGGCTTGGGATTTTTACTAAATCTATTAAGACATTGGGTATTTACAAAAATATTATTTACTGGATTTGATTCCTTTTTTGTCTGGACCCTGGCCCAGAAACGAAGCATCTGTTCTTCTCTATGAATATGTAATGGCAAAACGCCAGCCTCATGTTCCAAAATATGCTGTGGAGTAGAATTTATTCTCCCTTAAAGCTACAGACGCCCTATATCAATCGATTTCTTCTTTGTAGGCGTGTCTTTATTTGTAATTTCATGTTCACCAGCTCACGTTGAAATCGGGTATTTAAGCGAGCAAATATAGCGCATGAAATCATTTACTGTATATACATCGACCAGTGCACATCGTACCTATACACAGGTAACAGTAATTTTTACCGAAAAAAAAGTTAGCGTCCTTCGGGGCTCGAACACACGACCTTCTGATTTCAAGTCCTGTGCTCTATCCACTGAACTACAACGCTACTTGAGAAAATAGTATACTAACTACCATATATTATGAGGCAAAATAACTTAACATATTTGAACGCAACTAAAGATGGTTCAATAAATATGCAGTCCATATTGTCGCACGTGTCAATTAACATTGCCTGGTGTAATACTGTATCTTATCAATATGAAACTAATACTTCGTCTCAAATCAATCATATATCGACTTGTTATTAGCGCTTGATGAGTTTTATGCGCGCTCTTGTTATTACGTAATGCCTATTTATTGTTAAAAATGCTACAAAATACCAATAAATAGCAGTGGTCTAGAGGTTCAAATCTTACAACTGCAAGACCGTGGTTCAAATCCCGTTCCGGGCAACTATTTTTGTATCACATATATTCTGGAGCCGTATATTTATCGATGTTACCTGTACGGAGGCTAAATAAAAATGTGAAATTTTACGTATCGATTTCTCCTTATATACCGACTTTTGGGGTGTTCGTCGATTTGAAACTACTTCACACGTGACTCATTCATATTCATGAGTTATTACCAGTTAAAATAGGGACTGTACAGCTTTAATAATAACATTATGTGTAGTATTTATATGCAATATTGATTGATATATATCACCGTAAAATGTCGATAATGAATTTTCCCTCAGTAGATAGATAGCTGTGTTATATAAGATAATGCGCTGTGGTAATCTAGCGTGTCGCATGGACAACATATTATATAAACCAGATTGGTGAGTAGTATAAAAACTGAGTGTATAAAGCGCAGTTTTCCCGAGCGGGTTTACTCAAGCAATATAAAATGTGTAAAAAGACTTTTTAACAACAAGCATATCATCGAGTTATTGTAAACGATGGTGTGCTTGAGTCAAGAACCGTGGTTAGCACATTGTTAATGCTTGGGTTGTGAGCCCCGCGAAGGGGAAATAGCGCTTATAAACTCAGTTCTTATACTGCTTATAAGCCTTTGCGAAACCTCTAATCGCTAAGCATGCGTGACATGTCTCGTGACACCCACCTGTCTTTAAAAAGGGCGATTCTAGGAGAGTATGCGCAAATTGGTTTAATTGAATACTGTTAGAGAACGGGACAAATTGTTTATTTTATATAAATATTTCAGAGGTCCGACAGCTTTCCTGACCCTTTTAAAAATTAATCAGGGCATTCGTCAAAAAAGTATACATCTAGGGAGTTATGTTTAGAGATTTTGAAGAAGAACATCAAAAAGTAGCACCTTCTTTCGCGGCGGATTATATGTATTTAACACGGTTCCAATATTTGATGTTTGTCTTCAACATTTCTAAACACTACTCGCTAGATGTTATCTTTATTGAAAGATGAAAGGCCAAGGAATTGCGACTGATTGAATTGGATAGAGGTTGAATTCGGGGATTGTTTGCCCTTATTTATGATATTTTAATTAGGGAGAGGGCGGAACAGATGATGGGGAGTGGGTATTTTGTTGATGTGGTCTCGGTTGGAACATCATTCAAATGTGTTTCTGTTATCTGTTTGGAGTCGGATTGGTCAGAGAAGTTTTGTTTACACCAACTGGTTGTAAGTATATGAGTACATGCCCATACTTAGATAGAACTGGTCACTGGGAAATTGGGCGTCCTTGGCCGAGTGGTTAGAGTCTTTGACTTGAAATCACTTGCCGCTCACAGCTGTTGTTTCGATCCTGTATGTGAGGAAGCTATCCAGCTGGCTTGCGGAACGTCGATCATTCTACCCAGGTGCCTGTCCATGCATGACAATTGCCTGGAGGCAACCTTGCGGCGTTTACCTGGGATATTCCTCCACCAAAGTTGTCATATAACCTTAACTGGGAAATTATATAACTGATGCATTTATTTAATTGGTTTCACTAGGCAATTACCTGTATGAGGCATTGATTTGATTGGTTATTGAATCTACCTTCACATTTAAATTCCATTTGGGCAGTTATTAAAAGTCACATAAAGGAACAGGTGGTTTAACAAGTTTTATTCAGGCTAAGCAAGATGGTTATATTCATAAAAACCAGTTTGTTTATGTGCATTTAGTTACAAGTGTTAATTATACGGATAGGAAAAAGATACTTATAATAAAAAAAACTGCCTATACTACACTAGTGTATACACCTAATTCCATGTAATATTCCAGATATATCTCAACGTGTTTTGTACAAAAAGGGGCTACAACTAATTACAGAAAGGACAATTATGTCATGTGGTAGACCTTTCCGCTTGAAAACGTCAAGTCATTTCAGTATTGTGTTTAATGTTAAGAGGTTGCAACGCTTAAAGCCTAATGATATATAGGGTCCTATAGAAACCACAGCGTCCGAACGCAATGGCATCGTAGGTCCGCACTGTACTGCAAACAAGGACTAGAAACTACAATGGAAGAGAAAAACAACAGAAAGGGTGGTGAAGACAGGGTTACCGACTTGGAACGGTCAGTAGGCAATAAGGCCTACTGGATAGCTTGAATCGATTTTATATGGGCACAATCCTCGCTATTATCCTGTCTTCAGCGCCCAAATAGACAAGACAGTGTACACAAAACTACATCCCATCAAAAGGAATTCTCTAACAATAAAGTTTGCTCACCTGCTTGAGCCAAATGCGCATTTTGTCGATAACGAAACTTAAAGGGGTAACCATTGGTGTGTTCGGTGGAGTTTAAACCTAACCTTCTTTTCGAAGGGACAGGCGTAATGTCGTCCTTTACCATTCGATTAGCAGTAGCATATTAAACATACAATATATAGCGAAAATACCCATTACGCTTTTCCGTTCTTTTCAGTATATATTGTAACACGGTGAATGTGGGAAGAAAGAAATCGGAGAAAGTTTTGGACGATGAGACAGTGATGAGTGTGGAAGAATTGGTATGAGTACAGAGGTAATTTATATGTATGAGAAATGACTAACTTCATAACTCCATATGCTTTGTGATCAAGAATCATATATTACGTTAAGCAAATGGTAAAGCTTATATTAACAGGATTTTGTAGCGGATAATTCGAAAATAAAACCTGTTTAAAAACAAAAATGCGATAACCTGTTTAAAATTACCTATTAAATGTTTCACTTTTACAATAAGCAAATGTTTTAAGTCGAAATTAAGGTTTTATTTCATACCCCAGCCAACCCCACTTTCGCTTCTTGGAGAAGGGGTTGGATGGGGTATGAAAGTTAATACTCGGACCTCGTAATGATAATAACAACTACACTTGGCTACATGTATAATAAAAGAAAATTAATATATGGAATGGATAGGAGTAACAACTTTTAGAGATAACCCATTGAAGTATGTTAAACAAATAAATTTATAGGGCTAACATGTTACTATCAACATCACACAGTCATTTAACTTCATTTGAAAAAAAGATATTTCGATGAACATGAACAATCTGTTCATCCCCACTTCATGAGTTTGGACCAGCTCTGCGAACAGTTCTTCAAAATGTCACTTGGTAGTATTCATAAACACCACAGTTGCTCAAAGACCGGTTAGCTTAAAGAGGTTATGACCCTATCATTTTGCAACGTACTGCATGCTTAATGGTGGACCCTTTTAAAGTTCGCCACTATGCTTTCCTCTTTAATTGTACGATGACCGGACAGGCTGTGGACCCTATGATGACGCCTACCTAAAGCCCATTGGAACGGTGGTGTTTGATGTTTGTCTATGATCTTTCTTGTCGTGCCCTTAATGGTTTATTCTCTTGTTGCTCTGGCTTCTGCCAAGTCATTGAGTACCTTCATTGTGGCTTTCTATTGTTTTTTGTATTATATTTACACGAGCATATTTGTGTTTTACTTATATTGCCTATTGATGCTGCATTGTTGGTTAGAGATTAGATCATGGCGGGGATATCTTTATTTACACTGTCCTGTTTGAATGGGATGACAGTAGGGTAAGTGTGAGGTTTGATGCACCCTAGAACCGGTTTAAACCCCCAGTGACCTTTGTTGCCACTGACCGTTCCAAGGCGGTAGCCCTATTGTCAACCCTTTTGTGTTTGTGATGTCGTTTGCATTTTTTATTACTTTTGCCTTCTCGTTTGTCTGTTTACTTGGTGGTGGACCCTTTAACAGTTCCCCTCTATGCTTTCCGCTTTAATTGTACGATGACCGGACAGGCTGTGGACCCTATGATGACGCCTACCTAAAGCCCATTGGGACGGTGGCGTTTGATGTTTGTCTATGATCTTTCTTGTCGTGCCCTTAATGGCTTATTCTCTTGTTGATCTGGCTTGTCAAGTCATTTAGTACCTTCATTGTGGTTTTCTAGGCTATTGTCTTTTTTTTATTTACACGAACATGTTTTTGTTTTCCTTATATTGCCTATTGATGCTGCCTTGTTGGTTAGAGATTAGATCATGGCGGGGATTTCTTTATTCACACTGGTACTGTTTTAATGGGATAACAGTAGGGTAAGTGTGAGGTTTGGTGCACCCTAGAACCGGTTTAAACCCCCAGTGGCATACTTTGTCACTGACCGTTCCAAGGCGGTATCCCTATTGTCAACCCTTTGTGTTTGGGATGTCGTTTGCTTTTATTATTACTTTTGCCTTCTTGTTTGTCTGTTTGCATGTTTGTTTCTGTGTTTTGTAGTTGACTGTCCTCCTTGAATGCTACTTTCCCTGTCCGATCTTTTTATATTTCTTAATCCTTCTTTTGTGTAAGCTTTCAAAGTATCTTTTCTCCTAAATATATGTTTTGCACCACTAAAAGTTTTTAATTTCCAATTCTTCTTAACATAATGCTTTCACATGCTCAATTTCTGGTAGAAATACTTATTTATCGGAGAGAGATTTGGCAATTTGACTTTACGCTCGCTTAAGTTAAAGAAATATAAAAAAAAATTGGACAGGGAAAGTAACATTCAAGGAGGACAGTCAACCACAAAACACAGAAACAAATACGCAAACAGACAAACAAGAAGGCAATAGTAATAATAAATGCACATTTTAAACACACACGTTTCTAAAAGTTTAAAGTATAAACGTTCATAACATGCTGTTATGTATACATATGATAATTTTATCAGACTATTTATCTTTAAATTGCATGAGAATATCTGTAAACAACATTTGAGTACTTAAGCGCAAGTCTAGTTTGAAGAATGGTTGATGAATTCCAGGCCTGGTTCACTCTTACTGAGAGTGGAAGAGGTTTATGAGAGATCATTGCATCACGTGTCCTTATGTGTAATGTTGTTTAGCACTACTAATTCCTATATGTGTACGTTTAAAGGGACACACGGCAATCTTGAATGATTTACCAAGCACTGAAATTAACGTTTCGATTTATTTATCCATTTATTTTTTTTATATCATTTTGACTTTAAACCTGCTTGCATATAATTAAACAAAATGCTGAGTTTTTTTTTCTTGTTATTTTACCATAGAATTAAATATATTATTGGTGCAATATTGTCAACAGTTAATAATATGCAACACAGTGTGCTTGATACTATTTTTATAACTGATATTAATGATTGAACAAATGCAAGTTATGTAAAATAATAACTAACTGGACGCCGTGAGTTTTTAAAAAACAAGATTTCCGTGTGTTCTTTTAATTTAATGTTATTGAGAACTCAATTTTGCACTAAACATTTGCAAATTAGTCAAACGGACACATTTGAATGTATTCATTTTTCTCAGAGTGTACGATCTTCAGGAACTCCGGAACTCTGTCATATCCAAACATCTCAAAATCAATTTCTAGAGTTTCTAACATGTTTTTAAGCTCGTCTTGGCTCAAAGATCGAAATGCCATTGCAAGAACTTCCTGTCTGTTCTGTTTAACATCATTCAAATCACTTCTGTCATGTGCGTCTTCTATTTTTGCTTTGAAACCGTCAACGGTTTCTGCGTTGGCTTCGTCGTTTGATGAGTATGGGAATTCAATTGTTTTGCTAATAATTCCTCTACTCTGTAACCTTTTCCAGACACGGAACAATCCACAACGGAATGATATGCAGTTTACTATTTCCGGTTTCATTTTGAATACCCATTGGACTGAATCAAGAATGGCGGCATTATCAGCATCGTTTTCGAAATCGGAAAAGTGGATTCTACTAGATAAATTAAGTTCGTTTAACAGGAAGTTTGTATCTTCTTTCAGAGTCTCGTATTTAACAATATATTGAAATGTTAAATTGCATGGCAAACAGTGTATGTAATTAGACAAGAAATGTCCGTCGAAACAGGAATCAGATTTTAATCTGCGAACTATGTAATTTGCAAATTCCGGAAATGTGACATCGTGTCCACATCTGAGACTCATTTCGGTCGCATTTTTCCTCTCCTGTTTAATAATTTTAGTACCAACGTTTTTCCAATAGTCAGGATTTGTTGAATAAAATTTATCTAGCCAACCGGAAAACATCCGTGTAAAGGGGTCTCTCACACACATTATGGCCGTTGATTTATCAAATATATTTTCCATCTCGTCCCATGTTGAATCAGTCAGCGTACGAAATCCACTACGTGCAGAGTATACTTGCTCTGGACTGATGTCCAATGGATTGGAGGTATTACCCCACCCACCAGCCACGTGTAATATTTTTTTCCAGAAAGTAGATCCTGTTTTCTCTATTGCGCAGAAGACTATACCTCTTTCTGTTACGGATTTCATATTGATTTTAACATTTTGTATTTCACATTCGAGAGACGAGCGTTGCTGTATTCTTTTGCAGGTATCTCGTACAGCAACTCGCCGTTGCTCAAATCGCTGACGTATTACGTCTTGCTGAAACACAATAAAAGTAAAAACTTAAAGCTGTTGCTGTGGATAACAATAACTTTGATAATCCAAGTGTTTCTGTTAAACAGGAAACTGCCATTGTAACATAATTGTCTAAGAAATTTGCTTATCTCCTTATGTTTACAAGGTAAGATCTTACTTGTATGCACTAATGACAGATTCATAAATAGTCGGTCTATTCTTGCAATAATAAACATTGTTATTATGTAGACACGAATATGCACGAGTGAGTTCAATTATGACGGGGATTGATACATGTACTATCTAGGGATGTAGAAGTTACTATTTTACATTGTTTACGACAATTACTAATTTGGTTTTCATAAGTATAATAGGTGGGACGCTGTATACATGACGGATATTACATAATATGGTTGCAATTATAGGGGCGGTATAATGTGTTCTTTTGGTTACAAAACACGATGTACGTTGACAAGATGGACTATTAACCCTTAACCCGCTAAGCACGACTAAAATAGCCTTTGCGTCCATTGTAAACCCAGATCAGCCAGCGAGTAAGCCTTTAATTCAAAGAAAGAACAGTCCATTATATATACGTAGCTGGTTAAGGGTTAATATACTTTGTGGATTGTATTAAAGAACTGTCATTTGAAACCTTTAAACAATCTGCTTAGGAAGGAGAGTCTTTAACCAGCAATGTAGTTCTTAACGCAGTTACGCGGCAGGATGGTTTTAACCCGGCGTATAAGTCAGAGTTTTGAACCGGGCATGGAAGAGGGTTTTATATTTTGTGATCGGTGGTATAATGTTTTTTGTTTTCTTACTTAATATTCGATTCGGCGGTTCCACTACTCCGGTCGATAAAAGGCTCGGGGTATTGTTTAACCACTCATAGGATATGTTGTATTCTTTTTAATTTAGTCTTTTCGCTATTACTTGTGATACGCAGGCTTCATAACCACTGCTCCCAACTAAATTCCTTTTTGTTTTTTTCGCTCTTCGGGGAATACAATTTTATTATATTCTGGGACCATACGCCGCTGGATATAGGGGATGAAATAAAGATACAAATATTGCTTTATACACCGCCATATGCTTGCCATCTTCGGGATGATTAAAATTCTGTACTGTTGATTTTTATGAAAAAATGAGATATAGGGTCCTATAGAAACCACAGCGTCCGAACGCAATGGCATCGTAGTTCCGCAGTACGCAAACAAGGACTTGATAATACAATGAAAGAGACAAAAACCAACAGAAGTGGTGGTGAAGACAGGTTTACCGACTTGGAACGTCTACTGGTTAGCTTGAATCGATTTTATATGCGCACAATCCTCGCTATTATCCTGTCTTCAGCGCCCAAATAGATAAGACAGTGTAAAAACAACTACATCCCATCAAAAATAATTCTTTAACAATTCTTTAACAATAAAGTCCACATCCAGAGAAACTAACTAAAAAAACACATACAACATAATAAACATCCCAGGATGTATCCAGACTCGTACTGAACAACCATAGTAGTTGCAGCTAAAGAGAAAACCAATCTAGGGTACGACCAGAAAACCCGAGGGACGAAAGCTCATGCACCCACCTCACTTAGTTGGGGTTTCAGTAGGTACAATCATAGAGTCCCAAGAGGTAGTCCAGTCATCGCACAAGTGAGAAGTGAAGCGTAATGACTGACTGTAGAGGGGTCAATCACTAAACATGCAGTCCGCTGTAAAACCAAAGGGTTATATCTTTCTCTGATGAACTTCCTGATTACATTTGTAAAGCGGTCAGGAAACCCGTCAGACCCGTTTAACTTTCGAAGTTTATAGACCACATCTCCATAAAATGAGGGTTGTGATATGCCTAGTCGTAGAAGTGTTTTAAGGTTGGTGTTGTACTTTTCCAGCAGGCCCTCGTTGCGGCGGTAGATTATTGAGTTCTGCTCAACATGGGGCTAGAGGGCGTGAGCGGTAGCTAGCATAGTTCACTACAGCTCATAAGAAGTCTCAATCAAACCGAGACTGCAATATTTCGTATGTGTCGTGCTCGGCCGTTTCCAAAGATCCATTATCATACTCTTAGCCATAAGCGAAAGGAGTTCTATTGTATGTATTAATGCAACCCCGAATGTTATATAATACACTTTACGTTACAGCCTATGAATTCCTTTGTGTTGTTACACCATGTTAAAATGAGATGAAATTAGAAGCATGAAAAAAGATGTCATAATAGGAATCACTCTATGCATATATGAAATGAACAATGATTTACGTCAAAAAATACGTTAACATTACTAAAGGATCCTGTTTTCTCTGTTGCGTGGTAGACTAAATTTCTTTCTGTTACTTAGTGTACGTTGTTTTAAAAGGGACTTATGGCAATCTTGATTTTTTTATAAAAAAAATATATCACGGCGTCCCGTCCCGATGAGGCCCTCCCAATACTACATTTGTATAAAACCAACACATTAAAACGGAAAAGCATGTGTTTTATTTGTTGTGTTTTTGCGTGTTTTTTCTCTTAAAACATTGAATTATCAACAAAGTTATGTATTTAGTACAGGTAATAACTTATATATGTTTTTTCATTCTTCATAATAGTAAAGTTTGAAGTATTATGTCCTGCTTTACCCTAGATACTGTTCAATATACCAGTGCTTTTCAAAGCGAAAACTTAACTTGGACGTCAGTTTATACACCTGAGCTAATCGGTCATGTAGCATGTAAATATGCACGCTTTACGTGCATGTTCAATGATCATTTAGCGATGGCAATCAGGTCCTGAAGGATACATATATGTATGTATGTATTCTATTGTATCGTTGTTGGGGTGGGGTGCGAGCAATTGTATAAGGTAACTGTAAATCACTGTTGGACATATTTTTGCATGAGAAAATGGTGGTATTCAATTTTATTTTGGTTGATAATGCTCTTCTAATATACGTACCCTACTGTGCATTTCAGAGTGCCTAGACGTCGAATATGAATCGAGATTTTTTTCTTACTTTCTATATGTTTTCATACCTGATATGATTCAATAGAATTAATACGACGCTCCTGAATCTGTTTGCAATCTTCGCGTAGCAATTCGATAAGCTTCGAAAATCCAAGAATTCATTTTGACCCCCATGTTTACATGTAATTTTATTGACAGTCGAAAACCAAAATGGAGACGGCACAACATTCCATTTTTCTAGGGTAGGGTGACTTAAAAAGACTGTTGACCAATAGTGGTGTAAATAACAAAATATAAACACAGTATACTATTTACCTATCTCTTGCTAGATATAATGGTTTTCATTTCAGAATAAAAAATAAGTATGTAACAGTTTGACTATACCACATGATCTATGACGTCATTATTGCTAATTCTTGAAGAAACAAATTGTAAACATTCACCCACATTGAAAGCTTCGAACGCAAAACAATGTACGCTACCCTCGACTGGTATTATTTTTTGTGAATGTTGGTACTTTTGGAAAACTTCTGAAAATGCACCAGAAATAATTTGCTAATCCTTGAAGCGTACATATTATGAACAAAAATCCATGCATATACCCCGTTTTTACCACGAAAACGTCCCTATTATTATTTCACATCAGGTAAGCGAAAAGGTTTTGGGTTAAAGAACCAGTTCGCAAGAATTAATGAATTTTTAAATTATGCTAATCCGTGAAGTCATTTTTGTTGTCAATTATCTAAAACTTTATAAAACTTAGGATGTTATCGCTATTTTGTCCATCGTCGCTGTTGTCTTCCGTCATCATCGTAAACATTTGATTTAAACAACATCTTCTCTGAAACCAGTCGGCGAAATTTCATAAGACTTCACAGGAACGAGTTTGGATGGTTATCTCTCAACAGGGTTAGTATATCACATGATCTATGACGTCATTATTGCTAATTCTTGAAGAAGAAAAAATAAACATTCGCCCACATTGAAAGCTTCAGAGTGCGATAAGATATTTTTTCTTAACCATTTTCTACCAAAGAAAGCGCATTCGAACGCAAAAAAATGTACGCTACTTCCGACTGATATCCCTTTTTTATGAAAGTTGGTACTTTAGGAAAACACTTTGGAAAACTTCTGAATGCACCAGAAATATTGCTAATCCTTGAAGCGTACTTTAATTTTGCGCATATTATGAACAAAATACACGAATACACCCCGTTTTTATCACGAAAACTTCCCCACATCATGTAAGCGAAAGGGTTTTGGGTTAAAGAACTAGTTCGCAAGAATTAATGAATTTTCAAATTATGCTTATCCGTGAAGTCGATTAGTTTATGCTAAACCGTGAAGTCATGTGGCGTAACTACGCTGAGGCTTACCGAAAAATTTGAAAGTGACCAATGAAAAAATAAAGAAATAAAATAACATAAAAAATGAAATAGAATCAATAAATCTATTACAATGTAACAACTTAGAAATGTCGATCTTTTCACGTACAAGTACCAAGGCCATACGTTTCGTATGATCTAGTTAAGGTACAGGCCCCGGGTTCAATCCTCCGTGGTGCCACTGAGTTCCGTCGGTGTGTTCTTGGGCAAGACACTTTCCCTTAGCCTCGTCCGTCGGATGGGGACGTAAACCGGGCGGTCCCGTGAATCGGTCTATCCTCCGAGCACGTTAAAGAACCATAGGAATCTATTCGATAATAAGAGTAGGGCAGGTTCCCGGATTCCTATGTATCCTTCCCCTCTCTCTGGGGCGGCTCTAAATAACCTATACTGTGTTGATGAGCCGTTAAACAACATTCAATTAGTTAAGGTACCCTGTTCGAAAATCGTCCGAGCGGCATAAGTGACAGAGCGCCGTCTTTTATACCGTTTCCATTCAAGATGGTTGACATCGATACGTATCGCCGGCGAATCGGTGGTTTCCGTTCGAAGACATTTATTTTCGATCTTTCAACCCTTCATGTTGTCGGTGAGTTAGGTTTCATTGGGATGTTGTTACTGATGGGTGGGATCGAGTCCAATCCGGGCCCAATTCAGGTATTGTGATGTTTGTTTACATTGTTTTGATCCTTTTATAATTTACCTCTATCTAAACTTATTTCAATTAAACATGCATCCTAGGCTACTGGTTTACAATCCAGACATGGAAAATAGATACCCAAACAGACAGACGTATTTATTTATTTTTGAAAATTCGTATACGGTAAACTTTGGCCGAATGCGACGCGATATTCATTAAGATATAATGATGTAAATGTCAATGACACTGAATTCTCTCTAAAATTTCAGGAACAATATATCTCTTAGATGTACGCCAAATGCCACCAGATCGCATCATTAAAAACAAATCCGGGGGGCCGGTGGGCGGGCGTGGTGGCGTGCCCCGGACCCCCTTACATGGGTGTGCCCCCTTACATGGGTGTGCCTCGGTAAAAAGTCCTTTCTGGTTACGCCACTGAAGTCATTTGTAAAACTTTATAAAACCTAAGATTGTATCGCTATTTTTTTCGTCGTCAGGCTTCGTTCGTCGCTATTGTCTTCCGTCGTAGTCGTAAATATTTAAACAACATCTCTGAAACCACTGGACGAAATTTCATAAGACTTCACAGAAACAATTTCTGGGTGGTTATCTCTCAATGTTATTCAAAATCTGGCAATCCACCCAGAGCTCTGGTTGTCATGTCAACAGAAGGAAGTCCGACGTTTTTAAGTTTTCTAGCAGTACCATATAACATACATTCCGATTTTCCTAAGTGTAATGATAATTTGTTGTCAACTAGCCAGGAAGAACAAGTTAACTTTGCCTAGTTTTGCAGATATAACTATGTGAAAATAAAACTGCGCTGTTATCGGCGTATAATAAAAGTTTACAGTCTGGGTCTATGCTTAAAAACATATCGTTCACTTTACATGAAAACAAAAGGGGACCTAAGATACTGCCCTGAGTAACTCCACATGTAACACCAGCTAAATCGGATTGTGTATTGTTGACATTAACAATTTGCTTTCTATTGCTTAAATACGACAAAAAAGTCTGTGTTTGCAACATCCATAAGTTTGAGTTTGCCACATAACATATGAGCTACCGTATCGAAGGCTTTTTGGAGATCCAGCATTATCATACCAGTGTAGACATCTTTTGAATTGTTTGTTTTAATGTCATCTGTTAAATGAATCAGACAAGCATCTGTAGAAATCCCGCTTATAAAACAAGACTGATGTTCATATAAAATGTTTTTGCTAACAAGGGTTTTTACTAACAAGGTATTTTTCTGGTTGATGGTCAACAAATTTCTAAAATTTAGAAACAATACTTAAACTGCTGATCGGTCTATAGTTTCCAACATCAAGGTTGCTGTTTCTTTCTTAAACAGTCATTTTACCCTTGCTAATTTCATATCACTAGGTACAGTATTATCAGAAATTGACATGTTGGTTTATAAAAGATATAGGAGTTTTTAATTAATCGGCACAATCTTTCAATAATTTGGCTGGAATCTCATCTAGCCCAGTACTTTTACCTGTGTTCAGTTGTATTAGCTTAAAAAACAATATCTTCACTAACATGCCTTAAAAAGAAAGTCTCTTCATTTTTATTATTTTCCTGATAAAACCCCTTTAATGAATCAGAATCCAAATCAAACAGTTTCTGTGAAAGTGGTAATTTCTGTACTAGAGTATCAGCAATGGTTGTGAAAAATGAATTAAAATAGTTCGAGTTTGTTTTTGGACAGTGGCAATTTCCTCCATCTATGTTCAAAACTTTATAACTAGACTCCTTTAACTAGACTCCTTTTTGTGAATTAATCCGCACAATCTTTCAATAATTTGGCTGGAATCTCATCTAGCCCAGTACTTTTACCTGTGTTCAGTTTTATTAGCTTAAAAAACAATATCTTCACTAACCATGCTAACATGCCTTAAAAAGAAAGTCTCTTCAATTTTATTATTTTTCTGATAAAACCCCTTTAAGGAATCAGAATCCAAATCAAACAGTTTCTGTGAAAGTGGTAATTTCTGTACTAGAGTATCGGCAATGCTTGTGAAAAATGAATTAAAATGGTTCGAGATTGTTTTTGGACAGTGGCAATTTCCTCCATCTATGTTCAAAACTGTATTACTAGACTCCTTTTTGTGAATTTTATAGCCAAGGTTTTAAAGCTGTTTTCAAAGTTTCCTAGAATTGTTTTTATTTTCTTTAATCGTGTTTGAAAAATCGTTTCTTTTGCAAATTGTATGTCTCTCTGAACTGTGTTTCTATATTTGCAGTATATTTTATAATCATCCCGGTTTCCTAATTTTTAAATTAATAAAGGTAAGAATCCAGTTCTTTGATGTTTTCAATATTTTCAGAGTCCATCCATGGGTCAGTTGTTTACTTTAACCTGACTTCTTCTACCAAGATTGTTCAAGTCGATCCGTCAAAAAGCATGGCCGCTAGGGGCGGTGCGTATTTCCCATATATGGCTATATTATTATAGAAAACTTTTAAATCTTCTCGCCTAAAACCAATTGCCAGAAGTCGACATAATTTTATAAATTCACTAAAATCAATGATCGCCAGGGACGGGGCTTATTTTTTCTATATGACTATTTTTCTATATGGCTATATAGAAAACAATTTTTTAAAAATATTACATTTTCTCGTGTAAATCCACTAGCCGGATTTTAATATAATTTTATATAAATGGGTTTTTTGTGACCGCCTACCAAAATTGTTCAAACCGTTTCCTTAATGGCTATTTAGATAAATCTTTACAAATATATTAAACCATCTTCTCGTCTAAACTCGCTGGCCAGATTTCAAAATAAATTCATGTATATGGCCTCTGAGTGTCCTCTTGGGCCTCTTGCATAGGTAAAAAGGCAAACTATTAGTAAGCCAACGTTTAAATATTTAGAGCAAGTGAACTTATAAATTATAATTTTCGCTTCGCACTGTTGGTGGGCTCGCTCAAATTAATTCACTTATTCTTAAAAATAAAAAATAAATACCTTGTTTTCTTCATTAAAATGATTTAAAATATTGCTGGACAATTTTCAGAGGTTTTCACGGTGTGTGTTTGTGCGTGTGTGTGTGTGTGTGTGTGTGTGTGTGTGTTTTGTTGTTTGTTTGCAAACTTTATTTTTTTTCACATTATCAGAATATCAGGCGAGGTTAGCGTGCATTATTTGTGTTATTGATTTAGTTTGTAGTCTTGATCATCTTCGACGCTTGATTGTAAATACGAACGTCTTGACCGGTTGTGCAGAACAAACGCAGAACAAACGTCTTGACCGGTTGTGCAGAAACAAATTTGAAACTGGAACCACTGGACCGTAATTATTAGTATTTTATTAAATTCTGACCATCCGCATTTAGTTCGTCGATATAATGATGAAATTTTCCTCTTTGTTTATATATAAATATATTTGCTTTCCGTATATCTTGGATAGCAGGTGTCTCAGCCAATCAGAAACGTTACCAGTGTATCGGCAAAAATCAAACTATGTTCTAGACGTTTGTCTTGAAAACAAGCAAGCGTCGCAGATGATCTCGACTAATTAGTTTGACAACATTAAACGTCACAGGTTAATCCTTATTCGTTTCAAATTTCAAATTCAGAAACAGGCAATACAGTGTACAATAATTAAAGAAAATACTCCTTTGGAAACAAATAACGCATCATAATGATTATGAAAAACAGAAAACACTATATTTAGGTTGATTGACATATTTAAATGTAAAAATAAGAAACAGGATATTTATGCTACTTGTCCATTTCTTTTCCAACGATAAACACTAATGAAGTACTAATTAGTATGTTTGACTATATTACAAGTCGCTTAACAATTCCACTTTTGTCAAATAGATTTAACTTTATCTTTCAAAATGATGCATATAAATCTAACAACATTGTCCATATTTCTAAAAGTAGATATATAATATAAACTTAATAAATTAGACTCTCTTATGTCAAAGCAATCTAAAAATAATTTTGAACAATTAAGTAAATATTTATATTATGCCTTTAAAAAACGCATTCAAAATAATTAATGTACATATGCATGTATCACGAAAGTGGGTGAACTTGATATAGTTGAGTGTGAGTGATATACACATCTATGGCTAATGCTATTTAATGAACTTGAATTTATGACGATATGTTGTAATTGCAAATATATAAAAAGAAGTGTTGTTAATATAAAACATACATATTTACTTTCCTCCAGGTAAAACGTATTATATATTGCTGACGGATATAAGTCACCATGAAAGGGAGAGACAGACTTTTGTATTTTCAGATGTATATGTAGGCTATAAACTATTGTATTGTGGTTTAATGCTGAATAAAATTATGTTATGTTATGTTATGTTATATAACATGTAGTAAATTTCGTAAATCGTTATCTAGTCCATTAAACTTCTTTGCATAGGATGCGTACGAAGATGAAGATAATTGACAACAAAAATGACTTCACGATTTAGCATACAAAAACCGACTTCACGGATTATCATAATTTAAAATTTTATTAATTCTTGCACACTGGTTCTTTAACCCAAAACCCTTTCGCCTACCTGATGTGAAATAATAATGTGGAAGTTATCTTGATAAAAACAGCGTATATGCATGGATTCTTTTCATAATATGTGCGAAATTAAATTACGCTTCAAGGGTTAGCAAATTATTTCTGGTGCATTTTCAGAAGTTTTCCAAAGTGTTTTCCAAAAGTACCAACTTTCACAAAAAATAATATCAGTCGAGGGTAGCGTACATTTTGTGCGTTCGAATGCGGTTTCTTTGGTGGAAAATGGTTTTAAAAAAAAATCTTATCTCTCTCCGAAGTTTTCAATGTGGGCGAATGTTTTCATTTTTTTTCTTCAAGAATTAGCAATAATGACTTCATAGATCATACGGTATAGTCACACTGGTAAACAGGTCCAGGAGCGTCTATTTTCATTCTATCTGACCATATCAGGTATGAAAACATATAGCCAGTAATAAAAAAATATATAGATTCATATTTGACGTCCAGGCACCCTGAAATGCACAGTAAATACTGTTCAATAAACCAGTGTCTTTTTTTCAAAGAGAAAACCTTACTCGAGCCTCCGTTTATATAGAACAGAACAGAACATACTTTTATTGACTTGTACGTTAAGTACATCATCATAATATATATACAACAATTACAAAATACATAATTAAATCACGTGTAACATACAAAGTATATGATTTATATCAGCTCTAAAGAGGATGATCTATAAAGTGTTCACACATGCGTTATAGATATTCTATGTGACATCGCACATTTGAGATATAAAGCCAATTTTAAAAGAATCATTTTGTTTTCAGTTTGCAATAATTCGATGAATTTAAACATACTTGGTCTATTACAATAATATTGAGCTATGCATTTCCTCCTTATATCGGAGTAACATGGGCATTTTAGAATGAAATGAAACTCATCTTCAATATCTTGAGTATTACAATATTGACAAAAACGTTCATTTCTTTCAATCCTATTGATACCATACCGACCTGCTTGAATTCTTAGAGAATGTGACGATAACCTTATTCAACTTACTAAACTTCTTAAATCGCATGGCAATACATCTAAGTATATTTCATAATGAAAATGATTTTTCACATTGTTATACAAATCTAAGACACCAGAATTTTGTTTATCTGCATACCATTTTTGCAAAAAACAATCGATTATTCTTTGTTTGAATACTAATACAAATGACCTACAAACAACTGTATCAGGGTTATCCCATACCCAATTGAAACCATATTCATACAGTAACGTTTTAACATTAGATAACCAGTTATTTTTGCCATTAACACACTCGTCATAGGCCATATTATAAACCTGTTTCAATATAATATTATCAGTATTTAACAACTTAAACCAATACTTAACAATTTTAACATATCGTGAAATATACAAAGGATAACGTCCTAATTCACCGTAAACAGCAGTTGTACAAGTACTTACTTTAACATTTAATATTTTCTTACAAAATTTTAAGTGTATTCTTTCAATTTCTTTAGACTTACTAAAGCCCCATATTTCCGATGCATAACCCAAGACTGAGCCAACAAATGCATCAAAAAGTTGACAAAGTAATTTAGGTTTAAGTTTATATTTACGACAATTTACTAATAAAACATTAAGGGCTTTCAAAGCTTTACCAACTAATTGTTCTTGGTTAAGTGAAAAATTACCAGTATAATTAAACACGGTACCCAAATAATTAAAATCATCAACTACTTCTAATTTACTGTTATTATAAGTGAATTCCTCATTTGGTAATAGTCTACCTCTTTTCCTAAAAACCATAACTTTAGTTTTAAGCGTATTCACTTCAAGACTCCATTTTTTACAATAACAATTTAACAAATCGAGGCTACTCTGTATTTCTTCTGGTGAATTTCCAAGGATAACCATATCATCAGCAAAAAGTAGTAACATTAAAACGATATCACCTATCTTTAAACCAGAATTTATATCTTGTTGCAAAAACAACTCTAAGTCTTCAAGAAATAGAGAAAATAAGATTGGAGAGATTACCTCCCCTTGACGTAAACCTACAGCATATTCGAAGAATTCAGAATAAGTTTGACAAGACCTGACACAAGACTTTATCTTTAAATACATATCTCTTATTATTCTGCACATTTTACCTTGAATTCCCTGGTTATATATTTTTAACCACAATGCATTTCTATAAATACAGTCATATGCTTTTTTAAGGTCAACAAATACACAATACAACCTTTTATTCTCGTTTACATATTTCTGAATAACGGTTAACAACACAAATAATGCATCAACAGTAGATCTTCCTTTTCTAAATCCAAATTGTGCATCGGACAGTGTATTATTTTCATCACAAAAGGTAACCATGCGTTTACATAATATCGATGTAAACAGTTTAGATAAACAGCTAACTAATGTAATACCCCTATAGTTGTTTACATCATTTTTATCTCCCTTTTTATGTAACGGTATCATGACACCCTCTGTCCATTTTTCTGGAAAAAAAACACTGTTCAAAATGGAATTAAATATGTCACAAACATGTGACGATAAAATATCAATAGATTCTATAAAATATTCATTCATTAAAAAATCACTACCAGTAGATTTACCACGATTAAGGTTTTTAACAGCTTCTAATATTTCAGATACAGTTATCGGCCTATCTAGCTGTTCATCTGCACCATCCAAATTATCAAAATCATGATTCATAGCAAATGCCTCTGCATCATCATTTTTTATATTCAATATATCATTTCCAAGTCCAGAAAAATAATCATAAAACGACTCAATAGTAATATTATGACTAATCTTTTTATTACTACTTTTAAAAAAATTCCAGAATTCCTTAGGTTTTGAATGCCTAAGCTTCTCAATATCTGACAATTTCTTTAATTCAAAAGCACTACGTTTTTTCTTAATAATATCCTTATATTCCTTTTTTAATATACAAAACTGTTCCCTACTAAAGTTAGATTTGCATCGATTAAATATGCACAATGCTTCACTATATCGTTGTTTCGCTTGAATACATTCCGCATCAAACCATTCCTTATTTCTTACCATTGGTTCGTCAGTAAAAGTAGGGTCACAATTATTAAAAACCTTTCTACAAAAAAGTGGATCGGCAACATCACGCAAAATATTTGTAAAATTACAAACTACAGTATTTATTGACGCCCTGTCCGAAATATCTATATTATTCGTCACACTATTCAAATCAGTTAATCGAGAAATCAATCCCTCTCTGAACTCATTCTTTAAATCACTAGACCATTTATATCGAACATCACTGTTCACAGTAGCAACCTTACGTTTAACATTACAAATCAATGCAAAGGAAACAGGACAATGATCACTCCATTCATTGAATGAGCAAACATTAAAATCATTAATACTCGCAAAATTACATTCTTTTATTAACAAATAATCAATCACAGATGCACCTTGCCTTGAGGCGTAAGTATAAGCTCCACAGTCATAATCCTGAAATAAGCGACCGTTAACTATACGCACACTCATGGATTTACAAAGATCAATAAGTTTCAACCCAAATGAATTATATACCTGAGCTAATCGGCCATGTACTATACTTAGTTGCAAAAGAAAGTGGACACTGAGTTTTGTTTAGATTTAATTGTATAAAGTTTTTTTAGAATTAAATTGACAAATTCCAAAATGAATATGACATGTTTGGTACCAAGGTTTTTATCGTTCCATTGCCAATATCATGTTGTCAATCATTAAGGGACTGTCGCTTAATAAGGAAGATAGGGTGTCAAGTAGAATTTTCAAAGTGTTCAGTTTCTTTTGCAAAGGAGTATATGATAGCAGTAAATAAGAAGCATTTTCAATCTTCATTTATCGCTGAGAAACAGGTCCTGAAAACTGATGTTCTCTCCTTATATACGGGTTTACGCCAATGTTCCGAAAGCTTGAATTTGGTAGTAAACCAAGCGAAAACCACTCCCATTTGCTTCAGGTACACGCCCACTAGCAGTATATACATCTATAGTATCTTTATTTAAAGGACAACAAATAATATCTTGAATTGTTTGGAATGGGGTTTTACCACTTAAAAAACACGCTTGTTCTCAATACATTCCCATAGAAAGCGAACAGTTGAGGAACACTTGTTTCATTAGTTGTCTGTGTTACTCTAGTCTCAACCATCCGGACAAACTCAAGTCTCGCGAGAGGTCTGGATGATAGAGACTAGCATTGCTCGCGCTGAATAGTACAATATAAACCTTTTGTGACCGGGATACCCCATGAAAAGCATATTACGGGGTGTCTATTCCCAGGTACTAACGAAACTTGTTCTAATTGTGTTTTAACTATCAAAGCAAACAACTGCATGGCATATACATCATTTTACTAACATATGAGTATTACTTTTATGAATTTCATTAACTGTGTTGGCATAGTTTCGATTTCTCATTTGTTGCAAAAGCTGGTGTCCATAAAACGTCCATGGATTGACAATATGTTCAAGACTTTTATACCTCGTATGTAAACCTACCGGCTGTGTCTCGAAATCACTCTGTGCTATACATGTAGAGTCGTCTGCGGATGAATAAAGCCGGTCATGTAGATAAGAGACGCTCTTTGCAGTAGAATGTTCAAACATATCTGCAACAATGTAATAGCAAACATCGGTTACACTCACATGTCGTTATGCATATTAAAGTCACACCTGAATACTATATATAACGAGTATATATCACATTCATGAAAGGGCGATAATAAGTTTACCCTGAGGTTATGATTATTATTATCCTCTAATGAATGTGATATTTATTTTCTTATACCGAAATCCTCGGGTCAAAATAACGTTCATTTCCATGCAGATTTCAGTTTGCCGTTTGTTCGTTTGTTTGTATTTCTGTTATTGTTTGTTTTTTGTTTGTTTTTTCAAAAATACATTTTTTCCAAATATTGTTATGAAAGTTATATCATTGGATTGGAAACAACTTAACTAAGAAAATGAGTAGTAGTTGATTGAAATCGGTAAAGTACTTTTGAAGTTATGATGATTTGAAAATAGAAGTCATTTCACCATACACCAACGCGCATCTTTCTGATCATGTGATACATTTTTCATATCACCCTCGCGTCAGATAGTAAGGAATTACACTTGTTGTGAATGGGGATTTAGCATGGGCGTTTTATGTGAGGTTTAAAGTTAAATTATACTTACCAAATGTCACCAAGCAGTAGACATGGATTTTGTATCTATCCACATTATATAAAATCAGCTTATTACAGTGTCCTGTTAGGGCCATGTTACCATCGCATTTTACCATCGACCATCGCATCTTACCATCGCATCTTACCATCGACCATCGCATCTTACCATCGCATCTTACCATCGACCATCGCATCTTACCATCGAGCATCTACCTAGTTCGATGGTCGATGGTAAGATGCGATGGTAACATGGCCCTAGCAGGACACTGTAGCATATACATGCAACACAAGTAGGTATAAAGGTCGAACAGGAAATGTACAATTCTCAGACCTTATTAAACATTATTCAAAACGAAGGACAATTAAAAGATTAAATATACTGAAAGGAAAAAGAAACGCGACACGGGAATTTCCACTATATATTGTATGTACACTATGCTGCTGTTAATCGAATGGTACAGCTTTCCTTTCGGAAAAAAAGATTAAAACAGCACGTAACACAGCAAACTGTATTCCAGTCTCTTCCCAGAGTTTTCGTTCCTTGCATACACATACTGTCAACGTCTCACCAAATACCAAAGATGAAAACCGGTGGAAATGCAACATTTCTTGATGACACTAATATTTTTCTGAATTAAATTCATATAAAATGCTTATATTACAAAGAAAACAATTTTCGGCTTGAATGTTTTAAATATAAAGTAAATTATGCTCAGGATTATATTGCGGTAGAATAAAGGTTTGTACTTTGGCATATCACTCCGCCGTCAATATTTAAAATAGGAACCATCAAATCGTCCCCATAGCGTAATAGTACAGCCATTTGCTTACCAGCACCTTCCAATATCACATAGATCTTAACAACCTACTTAAATTAAAATACTAACCTATACTATATATCAAAATGTAGATGATAAGTCGTGTTTCTTTCGATTGTTTACATGTCAATCAACGGTCGATAATTGGTGGTGTCACGGTGTTGAAGTTCTGTTACTATTTTTATATATTAGCTATGGTCATGTGACAAATTATCATGTGATCGCAGACTGCTTTCTTAGACGTTGTAATGGCCTCTGGGAGAGATTGACTATATTCCTGCAAAGTTTCATTATTGACAGAGTACGCGTTTGGCTCAAGCACGTGAGCAAACTCAGGATGCAAAATTGTGAAAACTCTTTACGTTAAATACCGTACTGAACTGGCTCAATTTTTCAAAGAGGAACTTCAACATTTATGAATTTCTTGTTACAACGTGTTCTTTGATTAAAACGTCTAAAATATCACAGTTGTGTCCTTTCTCTAACTGCAACTTTTTTTTTTACAAAACATTTTGGAATTTCCTTGGAATATATATGGAAGTCTGCATAGCGGAAATTCCCGTGTCGCGTTTCTTTTTGCTTTCAGTATAGAAGCAAAGGATGCGACACCACAAACATAATATACTGAAAGGAAAAAAACCCGCATAATCACAAATTTGCCTCTACTCCACTATTATATACACTTAATTCCACGTAATATTCCAGATATATCTCACGTGTTTTGTACAAAAAGGGGCTACAACTAACTACAGAAAGAACAACTCTGTCATGTTGTAGACCTTTTAATCAAAGTACACTTTGTTACACGAAATTCATAAATGTTGAAATTTCGCTTGCACAAGTCAAGCCATTTCAGTATTATGTTTGATGTTAAGAGATTGCAAAGTTTAAAGCCTAAGTTTGCTCACCTGTTTCAGTCAAATACGCATTCTGTTGATAATGAAACTTTACAGGGGTGACCATTGCTGTGTTCTGTGCTGTTTAAATCTTCTTTCCGAAAGGACAGGCCTAATGTCGCCCTGTACCATTCGATTAGCAGTAGCATATTTAAACATACAAACAATTGCGAAAATACCCATTATGCGGTTTTTTTCCTTTCAGTATACAAACAATGGTACCGCCTTGGAATGGTCAATTAATACGGCCACATGGGTTAGTTCAAATCAGTAGGTTATTGTGGTTGTTTTAAAAGCTATACACGTTTGCCTGTATTTGAACATTTTAAAGATAAGACACAAAACACATTCCCGTTTGCACACATAAATGTAGCTTTTGACACTTATCGGACACCATAAATTATATTGACATTAGTAGTATAATAAGTGGGGGTACCGGCGCAGTTTTCCTATCGCGAAAACATGAAAATCACTAAAATATGTAAGGGAGGACTCTATCATAATTTGATGAAATAGAGACGTTTTTGAACAAAAAAAAGTGGAAGGGGGGACCCTACCCGATTTTCTCATTTGTAATACAGACGTTTTGAAAGAAGAAAAGAGTGGAAGGGGGAACCTTTGCATATTGTAGCAGGTTTTCATACTTTTTTGAAAAAAAAATTATACTGATACCCTCACTATCTATACCACTCAATCATAAACAACCGATCAAAAAAGTATTTTGCCGTCAAACAAAGTCTGACGGAACAAGATAGTCGTCATCACAAAAACGGCATCAACTCCGGGTCTAGTCTCGGCAGTTAAACAAAATCAGAAGGAGCAGAGCAATCATCCTCATCATCACTATACAAGTTTCCCTCTCGCGGGGAACGAGAAAAACTAATGAAATATGCCAGGGGGACTCAGGAGTAACTCTCATTGACACCACCAAGATCTAAATGTAAGTCACGCCTAAATCAACACCAACATATTTCATTAGTTTTATCAAGCACCCCGTGGGGAAACTCGCCTGATACCCCTACTATCTATACTACTAATCAATCCGGTTGTCAATTCGATAATAATATCGTGTCTATACTATAGGTTAGATTATATTAATCTACCCTTTCCTTTTGTAAATCTCTACATATTTTTCGGTAGAGATATATCAAAATGGGGTTCTGGTAATGTTTGTGGAGCCACATGTTGAAATATTACCCAGTCAGAGATATCACAGAATCAAGAATACTGGAAAAACATCAAATCAAGAATACTGGGATATCACAGAATCAAGAATACTGGGATATCACAGAATCAAGAATACTGGAAAAGCATCAAATCAAGAATACTGAGACATCACAGAATCAAGAATACTGAAACAGCATCAAATCAAGAATATTGAGATATCACAGAATCAAGAATACTGGAAAAGCATCACATCAAGAATACTGAGACATCACAGAATCAAGAATACTGAAACAGCATCAAATCAAGAATACTGAGATATCACAGAATCAAGAATACTAGAAAAGCATCACATCAAGAATACTGAGACATCACAGAATCAGGAATACTGGAAAAGCACCAAATCAAGAATTCTGAGATATCACAGAATCAAGAATACTGGAAAAGCATCAAATCAAGAATACTGAGATATCACAGAATCAAGAACACTGAGATATCACAGAATCAAGAATACTGAGATATCACAGAATCAAGAATACTGAACTTGCAGCAAACCGAAACAGCATCAAATCAAGAATACTGAGACATCACATAATCAAGAATACTGAAACAGCATCAAATCAAGAATACTGAGACATCACAGAATCAAGAAAACTGAAAAAGCATCAAATCAAGCATTCTGAGATATCACAGAATCAAGAATACTGGGATATCACAGAATCAAGAATACTGAGATATCATCAAATCAAGAATACTAGAAAAGCAACAAATCAAGAATCCTGAGAAATCACAGAATCAAGAATACTAAGATATCATCAAATCAAGAATCCCGAGATATCACTGAATCAAGAATACTGAGATATCATAGAATCAAGCATGCTGAGATATCACAGAATCAAGAATACCAGAACAGCACCAAATCAAGCATACTGAGATATCATAGAATCAAGAATACTGAAACAGCATCGAATCAAGCATGCTGATATATCACAGAATCAAGAATACTGAAACAGCATCAAATCAAGAATACCGAGATATCATCAAATCAAGAATACTGAATAGTAGCAAATCAGAGATATTGAGAAATGATCCAATCACAAATACTGAGATAGTAGCAAATCACGAATACTGAAATACTAGCAAATCAGTGATCTCGATATATCATCAAATCATGAAGACTGAAATAGCAGCAAATCAAGAATACTGAGATATCATCAAATCAGAGATATTGAGATATCACGGAATAGATATCATAGAATCATGAATACTGGAACATCATCAAATCAAGAATACTGAGATATCACAGAATCAAGAATACTGAAATAGCATCGAATCAAGATTATTGACATAGCATCGAATCAAGAATACAGAGATATCACAGAATCAAGCATGCTGCTATATCATAGAATCAAGAATACGGGAACATCATCAAATCAAGAATACTGAGATATCACAGAATCAAGAATACTGAGATATCACAGAATCAGGAATACTGGAACAGCACCGAATCCAGAATACTGAGATAGTAGCAAATCAGTAATATTGAGATAGCATTGAATCAAAGATATTGAGAAATTATCAAATCAAGAATACTGAAACAGCATCAAATCAAGAATACTGAAACAGCATCGAATCAAGAATATTGAAATAGCAGCAAATCAGAGATATTGAGATATCATCAAATCAGAGATATTGAGATATCATCAAATCAATAATATTGAACTTGCAGCAAACCAGAGATATTGAGATATCATCAAATCAAGAATACTGAGATATCATCTAATCAGGAATACTGTAATATCATCAAATTAGAGATTTCGAGATATCATCAGATCATGAATACTGAAAAAGCAGCAAATCAAGAATACTGAGATATCATCAAATCAATAATACTGAGATAGCAGCAAATCTGAGATAAATCAGAGATATTCAGATACCATCAAATCATGAATACTGAAATAGCAGCAAATCAAGAATATCACAGAATCAAGAATACTGAAACAGCATCGAATCAAGAATACTGAGATATCACAGAATCAAGAATACTGAGATATCATCAAATCAAGAATACTGAGATATCACCAAATCAAGAATACTGAGACATCACAGAATCAATAATACTGAAACAGCATCGAATCAGGAATACTGAGATATCACAGAATCAAGAATACTGAGATATCATCAAATCAAGAATACTGCACTTGCTTCGAATCAAGAACACTGAGACATCACAGAATCAAGAATACCGAAACAGCATCTAACCAGGAATACTGGGAAATCATCAAGTCAAGAATACTGAGATATCATCTAATCAAGAATACTGAACTTGCAGCAAACCAGAGATATTGAGATATCATCAAACCAGAGATATTGAGATATCATCAAATCAAGAATACTGAGATATCACAGAATCAAGAATACTGAAACAGCATCGAATCAAGCATGCTGAGATATCACAGAATCAAAATACTGAAACAGCAGCAAATCAGAGATACTGAGATATCATCAAATCAGAGATATTGAGATAGCACGGAATCCGTCACAGAATCAAGACTACTGAAATAGAATCGAATCAAGACTATTGAAATAGCGTTGAATCAAGAATACTGAGATATCATAGAATCAAGCAGGCTGAGATATTACAGAATCAAGAATACTTGAACAGCATAAAATCAAGAATATTGAGGTATCATAGAATCAAGAATCAAGAATACTGAGATATCATAGAATCAAGAATATTGAGATATCACAGAATCAAGAATACTGGAACATTATCAAATCAGAATACTGTGGCAGCAAATCAGAAATATTGAGATAGCAACAAATCAGAGATATTGAGATATCATCTGATTTGATGATATCCCAATATCTCTGATTTGATGATATCTCAATATTTCTGATTTGATGATATCTCGAGATCTCTGATTTGATGATATCTCGGGATCTCTGATTTGATGATATCTCGAGATCTCAGATTTGATGATATCCCAATATCTCTGATTTGATGCTATCTCAATATTTCTGATTTGATGATATCTCGAGATCTCTGATGTGATGATATCTCGAGATCTCTGATTTGATGATATCTCAGTATTCTCGATTTGATGATATCTCAATATTTCTGATTTGATGATATCTCGAGATCTCTGATTTGATGATATCTCAGTATTCTTGACTTGATGATATCTCAATATCACTGATTCGCTGCTATCTCAATATTTCTGATTTGCTGCCTCAGTATTCTGATTTGATGATGTTCCAGTATTCTTGATTCTGTGATATCTCAATATTCTTGATTCTATGATATCTCAGTATTCTTGATTCTTGATTCTATGATATCTCAATATTCTTGAATCGATGCTGTTCCAGTTTCTCTGATTTGATGATATCTCAATATTTCTGAGTTGATGATATCTCTGATTTGATGATATCCCAATATCTCTGATTTGATGATATCTCAATATTTCTGATTTGATGATATCTCGAGATCTTTGATTTGATGATATCTCACTATCTCTGATTTGATGATATCTCGAGATCTCTGATTTGATGATATCTCGAGATCTCTGATTTGATGATATCTCGAGATCTCTGATTTGATGATATCTCAGTATTCTTGATTTGATGATATATCAATATTTCTTATTTGATGATATCTCGAGATCTCTGATTTGATGATATCTCGAGATCTCTGATTTGATGATATCTCAGTATTCTCGATTTGATAATATCTCAATATTTCTGATTTGCTGCTATCTCAATATTCCTGAATGGATGATATCTCAGTATTCTTGACTTGATGATATCTCAATATCACTGATTCGCTGCTATCTCAATATTTCTGATTTGCTGCCTCAGTATTCTGATTTGATGATGTTCCAGTATTCTTGATTCTGTGATATCTCAATATTCTTGATTCTATGATATCTCAGTATTCTTGATTCTTGATTCTATGATATTTCAGTATTCTTGATTTGATGCTGTTCCAGTATTCTTGATTCTGTGATATCTCAGCCTGCTTGATTCTATGATATCTCAGTATTCTTGATTTGATGATATCTCAGTATTCTTGATTCTGTGATATCTCAGTATTCCTGATTCGATGCTGTTTCAGTATTATTGATTCTGTGATGTCTCAGGATTCTTGATTTGGTGATATCTCAGTATTCTTGATTTGATGATATCTCAGTATTCTTGATTCTGTGATATCTCAGTATTCTTGATTCGATGCTGTTTCAATATTCTTGATTCTATGATAGTCTTGATTTGCTGCTATTTCAGTATTCTTGATTTGATGATATCTCAATATCTCTGATTTGATGATATCTCAATATTCTTGATTCGATGCTGTTTCAGTATTCTTGATTTGATGCTGTTTCAGTATTCTTGATTTGATAATTTCTCAATATCTTAGATTCAATGCTATCTCAATATTTCTGATTTGCTGCTATCGCAGTTTTCTGGATTTGGTGCTGTTCCAGTATTCCTGATTCTGTGATATCTCAGTATTCTTGATTCTGTGATATCTCAGTATTCTTGATTTGATGATATCTCAATATCACTGATTCGCTGCTATCTCAATATTTCTGATTTGCTGCCTCAGTATTCTGATTTGATGATGTTCCAGTATTCTTGCTTCTGTGATATCTCAATATTCTTGATTCTATGATATCTCAGTATTCTTGATTCTTGATTCTATGATATCTCAATATTCTTGAATCGATGCTGTTCCAGTTTCTCTGATTTGATGATATCTCAATATTTCTGAGTTGATGATATCTCTGATTTGATGATATCCCAATATCTCTGATTTGATGATATCTCAATATTTCTGATTTGATGATATCTCGAGATCTCTGATTTGATGATATCTCACTATCTCTGATTTGATGATACCTCGAGATCTCTGATTTGATGATATCTAGAGATCTCTGATTTGATGATATCTCGAGATCTCTGATTTGATGATATCTCAGTATTCTTGATTTGATGATATATCAATATTTCTTATTTGATGATATCTCGAGATCTCTGATTTAATGATATCTCGAGATCTCTGATTTGATGATATCTCAGTATTCTCGATTTGATAATATCTCAATATTTCTGATTTGCTGCTATCTCAATATTCCTGAATGGATGATATCTCAGTATTCTTGACTTGATGATATCTCAATATCTCTGATTTGCTGCTATCTCAATATTTCTGATTTGCTGCCTCAGTATTCTGATTTGATAATGTTCCAGTATTCTTGATTCTGTGATATCTCAATATTCTTGATTCTATGATATCTCAGTATTCTTGATTCTTGATTCTATGATATTTCAGTATTCTTGATTTGATGCTGTTCCAGTATTCTTGATTCTGTGATATCTCAGCCTGCTTGATTCTATGATATCTCAGTATTCTTGATTTGATGATATCTCAGTATTCTTGATTCTGTGATATCTCAGTATTCCTGATTCGATGCTGTTTCAGTATTATTGATTCTGTGATGTCTCAGGATTCTTGATTTGGTGATATCTCAGTATTCTTGATTTGATGATATCTCAGTATTCTTGATTCTGTGATATCTCAGTATTCTTGATTCGATGCTGTTTCAGTATTCTTGATTCTATGATAGTCTTGATTTGCTGCTATTTCAGTATTCATGATTTGATGATATCTCAATATCTCTGATTTATCTCAGATTTGCTGATATCTCAGTATTCTTGATTTGATGATATCTCAGCATTTTTGATTTGCTGCTATTTCCATATTCATGATTTGATGATATCTCGAGATCTCTAATTTGATGATATCTCAGTATTCCTGAGTAGATGATATCTCAGTATTCTTGATTTGATGATATCTCAATATCTCTGGTTTGCTACAAGTTCAGTATTCTTGATTTGATGATATCTCAATATCTCTGATTTGATGATATCTCAATATTCTTGATTCGATGCTGTTTCAGTATTCTTAATTTGATGCTGTTTCAGTATTCTTGATTTGATAATTTCTCAATATCTTTGATTCAATGCTATCTCAATATTTCTGATTTGCTGCTATCGCAGTATTCTGGATTTGGTGCTGTTCCAGTATTCCTGATTCTGTGATATCTCAGTATTCTTGATTCTGTGATATCTCAGTATTCTTGATTTGATGATGTTCTGGTATTCTTGATTCTATGATATATCTGCATGCTTGATTCTATGATATCTCTTTATTCTTGATTTGATGATGTTCCAGTATTCTTAAATCTATGATATCTATTCCGTGATATCTCAATATCTCTGATTTGATGATATCTCAGTATTCTTGATTTGCTTCTATTTCAGTCTTCATGATTTGATGATATATCGAGATCACTGATTTGCTAGTATTTCAGTATTCGTGATTTGCTACTATCTCAGTATTCTTGATTGGAAGATTGCTCAATATCTCTGATTTGCTACTATTCAGTATTCTTGATTTGATGATATCTCGGTATTCTTGATTTGATGATATCTCTGTATTCTTGATTTGATGCTGTTTCAGTATTCTTGATTCTGTGATATCTCAGTATGCTTGATTTGGTGCTGTTCTGGTATTCCTAATTCTGTGATATCTCAGCATGCTTGATTCTATGATATCTCAGTATTCTTGATTCCGTGATATCTCGGGATTCTTGATTTGATGATATCTCAGTAGTCTTGATTCTGTGATTTCTCAGGATTCTTGATATCTTGCCTTTCTAGTATTCTTGATTTGATGATATCTCAGTATTCTTGATGCTGTGATATCCCAGTATTCTTGATTCTGTGATATCTCAGAATGCTTGATTTGATGCTGTTTCAGTATTCTTGATTTGATGCTGTTTCGGTTTGCTGCAAGTTCAGTATTTTTGATTCTGTGATATCTCAGTATTCTTGATTTGATGCTGTTTCAGTATTCTTGATTCTGTGATGTCTCAGTATTCTTAATGTGATGCTTTACCAGTATTTTTGGTTCTGTGATATCTCAGTATTCTTGATTTGATGCTGTTTCAGTATTCTTGATTCTGTGATGTCTCAGTATTCTTAATGTGATGCTTTTCCAGTATTCTTGATTCTGTGATATCTCAGTATTCTTGATTTGATGCTGTTTCAGTATTCTTGATTCTGTGATGTCTCAGTATTCTTGAATTGATGCTTTTCCAGTATTCTTGATTCTGTGATATCCCAGTATTCTTGATTCTGTGATATCTCCGTATTCTTGATTTGATGCTTTTCCAGTATTCTTGATTCTGTGATATCTCTGACTGGGTAATATTTCAACATGTGGCTCCACAAACATTACCAGAACCCCATTTTGATATATCTCTACCGAACAATATGTAGAGATTTACAAAAAGAGAGGGTAGATTAATATAATCTAATCTATAGTATAGATACGATATTATTATCGAATTGACAACCGGATTGATTAGTAGTATAGATAGTAGGGGTATCAGGCGAGTTTCCCCCGCGGGGTGCTTGAGAAAACTAATGAAATATGTTGGTGTTGATTTAGGCGTGACTTACATTTAGATCTTGGTGGTGTCAATGAGAGTTAGGTCTGAGTCCCCACTGGGATATTTCATTAGTTTTTCTCGTTCCCCGTGAGAGGGAAACTTGTATAGTGATGATGAGGATGATTGCTCTGCTCCTTCTGATTTTGTTTAACTGCCGAGACTAGACCCGGAGTTGATGCCGTTTTCGTGATGGCGACTATCTTGTTCCGTCAGACTTTGTTTGACGGCAAAATACTTTTTTGACAGGTTGTTTATGATTGAGTAGTATAGATAGTGAGGGTATCAGTATAGTTTTCTTTTCAAAAAAATATGAAAAAACTGCTACAATATGCAAGGGTTCCCCCTTCCACTCTTTTTTTTCTTTCAAAACATCTGTATTACAAATGAGAAAATCGGGTAGGGTTCCCCCTTCCACTTTTTTTTTGTTCAAAAACGTCTCTTTTTTTATCAAATTATGATAGAGTCCCCCCTTACATATTTTAGTGATTTTCATGTTTTTGCGAGAGAAAAACTGCGCCGGTACCCCCACTTATTATACTACTGACATTGCTTCTATAAAATCCAGTCCATAATTTCGTTTAAACTTCATCGATGTATCAACCTCTTCTTTCTAAGTAGGAGCTGTGCATTTTATCTGACAGTGTCATACTGTTGTTGTTGTTTTAATGCTATAGCATTGTTATGGGACAGGTCCTAAGTGATGTTTCAGAACGTGTGGACCAAACCTTTTGCAGTCAAATATAAAATGTTGCAGTACGATATAATCAAACCATACAACAAGCGGTGCGTCGATGTCCATAAAATAGACTGTGCATTCATGGCCATGCGACCAGCTGTGCATTGATTTACATAAAACAGACTGTCCATTCATTTTCTCCTCGGATGTTGACTAACAACTGCGCATCTTTTGTAATCAAATTGTATAGGGACGGCCCTAACTATTGTAGACCTTCCGGGCAACCCATGTTGCATTCAAATACAATATTATATATTCTGTGATGAATTATAGAAATTTCCCAGTTTGAGAAAATCTATAACATATCCCTTCCTCTACTGTGCTATCTCGCCTAGTGCGCAAGATAGCACAGTAGCCAAATGTTATGAACTAAACGATATACGTCACGATATTACGTCACGAATTGACGTCATAATATTACTCCGCGCTGTCGCCAAAGGAGTGACAGAAGAAGGAATACTTGTGTCAAAAGACGACTGGAAAGAAATTCATCACAGAATATATATTATATTGTTTAATTAACATTTTTGTCGTGATACGGAAAATAATTCACTCGTGAGAAATATTCTTGCGATATAGAAACTCGTGCGAAAACGCACTCGCAAGAATCTTTCTCACTCGGGAATTATTTCCCGTATCACTTCAACAATGTTAATTAAACTCTATATATTGTGTAATATATATACATGCATATACGTTCAAACCATACAGCGAACTTTGCATTGATTCCCATACAACCAATTGTGCATTGATGTATGTCAATACTATAGGAGTAAACAGTATTTAAATATGTATTTTCTTTGAACTATATGATGACGTAATCCTGTGAAAATGTTTTGTATTCAGATCGGTATGACGATGCCTAGTCAGAAGGTATATAAGACAGTAGCCGCAGCAGCAGCAGCAACATCAGCATTAGTAGTAGCAGCAGCAGCAGTAGTAGAAGTAGAAAGAATAGTAGCAGTAGTAGCAGCAGAAATAGTAGTAGTAGTAGTAGTAGTAGTAGTAGTAGTAGTAGTAATTTTCTCCTCGGATGTTGGAAATGACAACTTTGCATTTACCGTTAAACGGAAGCAAATCATGTTATCGAACTGGGTCCAGTTGTTGAAATATCGGTTAGCTTAATCCTTGGTTAGTGTAAACGTTCAATGTGTATTTTCTCATAAAACTATGCTTTGTACTATATTGTACTAATAAAAGTTTTAATTTGCATTTCTTCTTAACAAAATGCTTTCACATGCTGAATTTCTGCTAGAAATATTCATTAAGCGGAAATTCAGAGAAATTTTAAATTTTGACCTAACGCTCGATTATACTGGCCTATAGTATATTGTAACAGTACCTGCAAACTGGTCAATCAGTATCACAGCTCCAATAAACATCGCGACTCCTGCCACCATTACAGTGAGTCTTCTAGGACGTAATACCTTCATGTTGTTGACTGTCTTAACTGAAAAGTGTTTTCAAATCATATTAAACTATGTTTACTGTGGTAAATACAATATATACTTGTGGTAGTCAGTTCTCACTAAAGATGTGATTGTTTTATATTCTTTTAAATAGTTAAGTTCATTATGATAAGTACCTTTAACGATAGTATAGGAAGTGTACCTTTAACTATATTGTAGAAAGTGTACCTTTAACCTTATGGAAGGAAGTATATCTTTAACTATATTATGGAAGTATACCTTTAACAGTGACCAATATATTGATATGTGTATTGAAGTGTAACATTATTTTGATTGGACAATTACAATGGCCAGTTCATAATGCTTCAATTTTATTGGTTGTATATTTTACCGCCTAAATCATGAAACTACCTTCTGGGCAGTTGGAAGAAAATATTTAAAGGGAAAAGATCTAGAATGTTAAAATGGAGTTTTCTCTAATTGTGTAATTCAAATTGGACACTTGTAAAGCAAGTTAAATAAGTTAATATAATCAGTAATTATTAAAGTATAGAGTGTTAATTAAGGAAGGAGGAATTTGGGTAAGTTTATTTTATGATATATTCTTTTGTTTTGAATTGTGTTGATGAATGCAAAACACATGTTTACAAGTGTGTAAATTGTGTGGAAAGAAAGTGTTTTTAAAATCTGTATCACTTTAAGTGTTTTAATGTCTGCATATTTTTTTTATAAGAATACTTTAAAGAAGGTATTTCATTGCACCTAATGAAATGACATGTGGAGAGCTTGATTTGTATTTTATGTGTTTAAATCTAATGGAAATATATGTCTTTGTATTCATATGTAAGCAATATGAGACGAGTAACTATGCTAATTGTATATGTTAAATAAGGAGACGCAAACAACCTATAATTATATATGTACCTAAAATCTCATTATAGCCTAAATGTGTTCATGGAAGATTTACGTGTGTATTGATTATTCCATCATTTAATATACAGGTATGAGAAGTTGACGATGTGAAGTATATTGATGTGAGGTATATTGACGTGATTGTATAAAATCATCAGGAACACCATAGCACCATATGCTTGTAAGTAATTTGTAGAAGATTAATGTAATGCTATTGAGTCATTCATATTTAAAGGTGTCATGTATCTTTAAATGTAATTAATGATGAGCATTTTTTTTAAATATCTTTTGAATTACAAGATGATCATTGGCTATTTATTAAATGTTATTGTAAATGGCATTGCAATATATTGTAAGGCACTATATTGTAATTCATTGTATTGTAATTCATTGTATTGTAAATTGTGTTGTGGGAGAAAGTATTAATTATATTGATGTTAAGTGAGAAAGTAATATGATGTATTGTTGAATGCATATATTTATTGTAATTTTAATATATTTCAGTGGTTATCGATTGATTTATGAGATAAATATGGAAACATGAAGAAGTGTTTTTGTCTGTAACTACGGGTCCCTACAAGCCCCTATTACATACTGAAAAGTGGATCCCTTGGAAGCAACACACACATACAAGAGATAAAAGTAGCAGACTCGGTTTTATTGAGTCTGTTCATGAGAGATAATGTAATTTATTATACCTCACTCAAAATTCTCTATGTAATTTCCCCATTCCCGATCAGTCAACAATTGGTAATGTTTCATGGTAATGTTTCATGGCAAAAAAAAAAAAAAATTGTTTCAAGTTCTTTATTGTTGTTAATAAAAAATAATTGCTGATTAAATGAATTTTGATGTTTGGTATAATAAAATAAATATCACATCCCATGGAGGGTGATAGAACATATTGTCAACCCTCGATGTGGTAATGTCCACCTCGGCTAAAGCCTCGGTGGACATTACCAATCTCGGGTTGACAATATGTTCTATCACCTCGATGTGGTAATGTCCACCTCGGCTAAAGCCTCGGTGGACATTACCAATCTCGGGTTGACAATATGTTCTATCACCCTCCATGGGATGTGATATTTATATAGTGTAACACCTCTCACGCCTCCTAGCACCGGCCCAAGCGCTATTCTAGGATTATTTTGGGCTGCTTTGCAAGGGACATGTGGCAATCTTTATTTTGTTGAAAACTCGCTGCGTCCCGTTAGTTTTCTATTAAAATATGTATTTGTTCAATCATTGATATTAAGAATAGTAGAATGCTTATTATTTTTGCATATTACTAACTATTGATTACATTTCATCAATATATTCAAACCTATATTAAAATAACGAAGGACATTCACAACTTAAAATTGTATTGAATATATGCAAGCAGATTTAAAGTCAAACTGATACTGAATCAATACATCAATAAATCGAGATCCTAATTTTAATGCTCGATAATGACATCAAGATTGACATGTGTCTTTTTAATATTAATTATCCCGGCTAAAATTTCGTTATGTATGCCGTTGCATCAACGTTTACCAATATGTTCTAAGGCGCAAACGTTCTTAGCCATGCATCGGACTTCGGACCAGATGTTCGATTATATTTAGGGGTAGTTGAAAGTAAATGGTTAAACAAATAAAAGTGAAAAATAAATCTCCCGGTAAGTTCCTCCCACCAGGGTTGCTCCTCCCCTTACCCTGGCACATAATCTGAAGCTAATCACGTATGTATCTAGAAGGTCTCCATATTGTAGCGTCATACTAGCATGGCGGCACCTTAGATACTAGAAACAAATCACAAACATACACTGCACGTACAATGTATGGGATACGTATGACGGCTGATTTGTGTCCTGTCGTGTTGACGTGTTGGTGGGGCGGAGACACGACAAATGCGTGTCCGAAATTACAAAAAGAAGTGTAAAAGTCGAACAGGAAATGCAGCTTTCACGGGACACAGCAAGCCCCAAAACATGCAAAACGACAAACACTCAATGTTAATAAAGAATAAAGGCATATGACGTCACAAACACAAAAATGGTTGACAATAGGGCTACCGCTTTGGAACGGTCAGTGGCAAGAAAAGCGACTGTGGGTTTAAACCAGGTTCTAGGGTTCACAAAATCTCACAGTTACCCTACTGTCATCCCAAAAAAACGGGACATTATAAATAATAAAATCCCCGCCATAAACTATTCTCTAACCAACAAGGCAGTAAGCATTAATAGGCAATTTTAAATAAAACACAAAGATACTCGTGTATATATAAATACAAAATACAATATCCTAGAAAGCCACAAAGACTTGGCATAAGCCAGAGCAACAAGAGAATAAACCATTGAGGGTACGACAAGACAAGATTGCAGACAAACATCAAACGTCAACATCCTTTTTGGCTTTAGGTAGACGTCATCATAGGGTCCACAGCCTGTCCCGTCATCGCACAATTAAAGAGGAAAGCATAGTGGCGAACTGTAAGCATGCAGTGCGTTGCAAAATGATAGGGGCAAGACCTCTTTTGATAAACATTGTAACAAGTTTAACATAGTATGAAAGTGATCATGACCAAGGATCGTACGAAGTTTGTAAATCACGTCACCATAGAAGTCAGGTTGTGATAGTCCTTGTCGCATAGGAGTTCTTAACTTACTTTTATATTTGGAAAGAATATCAGGGTTACGATAATGAAATTTTGCAAATGTTTTACGAAGTTTATGGTAACGATAGCCCTGATGGAGTAGCTTTTTAGTTATACAAGTATTACGAATATTAAAATCCTCAACTCAGGTACAACTCCTCAACTTTATGGTCTCTTGTCAAATTTTGCTAATTATTTCACCATTTTTAATAGAGAGATGTAAATCGAGAAAAGAAGCGTTAGTATCAGAAATATTAGCTTTGTTAAGTTGAAGTTCTTTAGGTTATATATTATTAACCAAAGTAGAAAAGAAAGGGTTTTCAATGTTCAGTATGTCATCCACATATCAAAGGTGTCATTAAAGGCTTCGATAGGATCTGCCTGGGTATTTGGTGAAAGACTCAACATGAAATCACTTTCATTGAAGGCTTCAATAACATCTGCCTGAGTATCTGGTGAAACCCTCAACATGAAAATACTTTCAATATTTCGTATGTGTGCTCGGCCGTTTCCAAAGGTCCATTATCATACTCTTTTTTTATAGCACAGTGGCGTTGCTTGTGTAGTGTGGCGGCAGTAAAACGTCTCCCCGCGCTTGCAATCATTACTGTTATTCATTCGATATTTGGAGATCGCTGAGCCCGATACTTATATTTAATTATCGGTGGTACATTTTCAATTTCTTTGTTTTCTATCTTAATTTAAGATTCGGTGGTTCCACTACTCCGGCCGAGAAAATGCTCTGGGTATTGTTTAACCACTCATAGGATATGTTGTCTGCTTTTTAATTTAGTCTTTTGGCTGTTGCTTGTGATACGCAGGCTTCATAACCGCTGCTCCCAGCTAAATTCCATTATGTTTATTTCGCTCTTCGGAGCATTTAATTTTATTAGCTACTGGGACCATACGCCGTACGACATGGGGAAGTGGTATACTCCATGTCCACCGCCATATGCATGCCATCTTCGGGATGGTTTACATTTTGTACTATTGATTTTTTGAATATTGAGTTCTGCTCTGCCCGGGGCTAGAGGGCGTGAGCGGTAGCTGGCATATTTCACTACCGCTCATGAACAGTCTCAATGAAACCGAGACTGCAATATTTCGTATTAGTCGTGCTCGGCCGTTTCCAAAGGTCCATTATCACACTCTTTTTTTAATAGCAATATAAAACGCATCTGCGACAAGGGGTGCACAGTTCGTATCCATAGGGATGCCAACATTTGTCGTACCAGACGAAAATATTATCTAATAGAAAAATAAATGATTCACACACTTCATGGCAAGTCTGTCCAAACTGCTGTTAGTATAAAACACTTTACTATTGTTACACCCAAATCTGTAGTACTGTTGCTGGCAAAAGTATTTTGAATGAGAGAGAGCAATAAGCTTGTCTTTGATAAGGTTGTATGTTAGCTTGACAATTTATTGTTTAGAGGAACAATTTATTGTTAAGGAATGAAAATCAAGAAAGTTGGTTTATTTACTTGCTTTTCTTCATCCCTTTTAAGTGATAAACGAAGTTGTAGTATAGTCGGTGAAATTGTCTTTGATGAATGTATAACATTAAATTGTTTAATTCAGGATAACCAAGGGGCGGCGCTTAAGGACTCACACCACTATTATCACCCTTGAATACTCGTGCTCTACAGATGAAGGAGGTAGATAAAAAACAAGTTCGCTTTTCTACATTTTACAGGATACATTGATTTATCTTTACCTGGTTCTTAATCTACAGCATTTTAGGAAGAGATCACAGAAAAATGCATGTTGATGGGTCTAATCTCCACGGGGTTGTATTTTTGTCTAAATTTTGATAGGTGTCACGCAAACATGAAATTAAAAAAAGTTCAATCTGGTAAATATTTGTTAAAAGTTAATAACATGCAGATATTGGATCAATGAAGAATTTAAGCATAAATACATGTTGCAAAATCCTTTTTATCTCTATGCCACGAACAAAAACATTACAATGGGACCCTATGGAAAATTAATTGTGGTGTGAGACGTTTACCAAAACGTCCGATATACGGACAGGGTACACCATACTACAAACAAGAAAACATAGCCCCAATGAATTGAATGTTGTTTAACGTCTCATCAACACAGTATATGTTATTTAAAACCGCGCCAGAGAGAGGGGAAGGATACATAGGAATCCGGGAACCGTGCCCTACTCTTATTATCGAATAGATTACTATGGTTCTTTAACGTGCTCGGAGGATAGCCCGATACACGGGTTTACGTCCCCATCCGACGGGAAAGTGTCTTGCACACCGACGAAACTCAGAAGCACCACGGAGGATTACAAAGTTTGCCTTACACGTTGTTATTATTGGTCTTATATTGTATTCAGATTGGAAGTACATTTTGCGAGAATAAGTAGCAATTTGTTCAAAGGCAGGTTCAGCGTTTCTGTCAGTTTGGAAGCGTTCAGAAAAAGGCATAGCAAGTGCAGGAGTTTACTTTTCAGTAGCAGTAGAGGAAATAGCTCGCCAGATAGGCGTTTGTGCTTTATTTCATCAACACAGTTTTAGTATTAACGACAAATTATTAAAAAAAAAAAGAAACGAAATGAATAGAGATTTACATAGTCACATGTTCAAGACACGCCATTGGCTGTAAAATACATTTACAACCAGTTTAGTAGCTTTACCCCTGTCTGTTATAAGCAAGTATTAATGATTAAATATCATAATCTATTCCTTGGGGAGCTGGCGTGGTGCAGTCGGTAGCGCGGCGGATTTGTAACCTGAGGCCCCGGGTTCAATCCTCCGTGGTGCTACTGAGTTTCGACGGTGTGCAAGACACTTTCCCGTCGGATGGGGACGTAAACCCGTGTATCGGTCTATGAAAATATAGACTTAAATTGGGAAATTCAATGATATTTATGTTTGTTTAAAATAGGATCATTGTATTTATAAACGATCAAACTATGTATCAAAATATGAAAACAAATATATAGGGAAAGAAAAACATGTATTATTTATTTTAACACTGAGCTAACCCCAAAGAAAATAAAAATTACTCTTCATATTAATGTTACTGTTTAGATTAGTTAATTCTGAATTCCTAAAAGAAATACTTACGTTATTAGAGAAGTCCTTATACATATTTTCCAAGTCTTTACATAAGTATGAAACCTCAATCAGTTGCAAATCTCACTGAAGCGCTATTTTAAAGAAACACATGGGCATATCGTCTTTTATATCAAGCCTTAAAATTATCACCTCCATTTATTAATCCTCTATCATTTTGACTTTAAAGGGACACATGGCAATGTTGAGTTTTATTAAAACATTAAAAGGTGTGCCTCGATTTGCTTATCCTGCATCATTTTTACTTTAAAACTGCTTGCATATAATTAAATAAAAAAATGAGATTTCAGTTTTCTTTGCTATTTTACCAAATTTTAAAATATATTATTGGTGCAATATTATAAAAAGTAAGTAATATGTAAAAATAATTTGCTTTGAACTATTCTAACAATTAATATTAATGATTGAACAAATGCAAGTAAAGAGAAAAACTAACGGGACGCCCTGAGTTTTTAAAAAATGAAGATTGCCATGTATCTCTTTAAAACTGCTTGTGAATAATTAAATAAAAATGCATTACGTGGTCCGAGTAAAGACAATGCCGCACAAAAAGATATACAAGCAAGGCTTGGAAAAGCCAGAGGAGCATTTGGCAGATTAAAGACAATCTGGAAATCTAGGCAGTACAGCACCAACACAAAGTTACGACTATACAACAGCTTTGTCAAACCAGTTCTGCTGTATAGCTCAGAATGCTGGCGAGTTACCAAGGGCGACATGAAGAAGATTAGCGTCTTCCACAATGGTTGCCTGAGGAGGATATGCAGAATATTCTGGCCCATGAAAATCACCAATGAAGAACTGTAAAAGAGGACAAAGAGCCAAAACGTGGTCACTGAGATCAAACGCCGCCGCATCCGTTGGCTTGGATACGTTCTTAGAATGGACCAGGACCGTATCCCAAAGACTGCATTGAAATGGACACCACCAGGCAGAAGAAAACAAGGACGCCCTAAAATAAAATGGAGGCGCACCATACTAACTGAGCTGAAGGAGATAGGTTTGACATGGGGCGAGGCGCAACATGCTGCAAGCGACCGAGCCAAGTGGAGGCAAATCGTTGATGCCTTATGTCCCATCAGGGATGAAGAGGATTAAGTAAGTAAGTACGTGGTCCGAGTATTAACTTGCATACCTCATCCAACCCCTTCTCCAGGAAGCGAAAACGGGCTTGGCTGGGGTATGAAATAAAATCTTAACTTCGGCTTATTGTAAAATGAAAACATTTATTCAGTAATTTTAAACAGGTTATCGCGTTTTTTCAATAAATAAAATGTTATTAAACGTGTTTTATTGTCGAAACAGCCGTTATAAAAGTCCGGCTAATATAAACTTTCCCATCGCATAATGGAATTAAGGCGGGACCACTTAAAGGTGAGATTTTAATTGTTTTCGTTATTCTATCCAATGCTTAAATCTAATATTGTTACAACAATACAATACAATATGTATATTGTATTTCAGTCTCATACATATAACATACTGCTACAAATAAAAGTATTGCAAAGTAAACATAATATTTATAAAAGCAATCATAGTGGCCATTACGTGTATCCGCTTAATTCCATCAAGTGATGGGAAAGCTTATATTAGTAGGATTTTATAATGGATATTTCGACAATAAAACACGTTCAAAAAATAGTTTTTCTGAAAAAATGCGATAACATGTTTAAAATTACCTTAACGTGTGTACAATGTTTCTTGTTACCCGATACAATGAATAATAGTATATACAACAGTCAGTCATGATAAGTATGTGCATAGACATAAAGGCAATGAGCAAAACATGATTTATACGGAAAAGATATACAAACATATATTGAACGTGAGATTGTACTAAGTACATTGACAAACATAGAACAATGCAATGTGTATGTATGTACATATATACATATTGAAATATCATGATGAAATATAGATGTGCAAAATATGGTGTAGTATTTAACTTTAAGTGAGATTTACAGTACTCGCGAAATTATTGTTTACAATTGAACTCCAAACCGTGATATATTACACGATTATTCACTGTAAACGATGTTCTATTTCTTAATTAAAACTATATACTAGATGTGACAATAGAATATCTGATGCTTCTATAAAATAGTCTTTAAGCAGTTGAGAGAGCTATGAGAGACGAAAACCGGTCACAAATGCATGTGTTTACATTTTCGTCACATCATACACATACATGACACAACTTAAAGCAAATTAAAATACATAGTTGTACATGTATGTGAAATTACTCCTAAAAGTACTACAAAAGTGTTCAGTACTCTTTGAATATACAGATCTAAAAGCATTACGTCATCAGATCCTATATACATATTTGCATTTAAGATATCATTAATACAGTTTATTTCTCCTTTTCATTAACATTGCATTGCGGAATTTGGCAGATAACCTTATTAAATGTTCGTCATAAAAGCTTAATATAAAATACATCTTTTTCTGAAATGCATTTATATCTGAGGTCAGATATATTAGCATATATCTGCTCGAAGTACACATTTCTAATATCTTTATATAATGGGCATGACAGGATTACGTGCTCCTCATTTTGGTGCAATACATATATAGTTAGTAAATATGTAAAAACAATTTGCTTTGAACTATTCTAATAATTAATATTAATGATTCAACACATTCAGAAGAACAGAACAGACCAGAACAATCTTTTTATTATGTACAATCTAAGGCAACATGAGTTACAACATGAGAGAATTATTATGCATATCACAAATTATACATTTACTAATTTGGAATTAAAAAGGATATGATATGGGGGGAATTTAGGGGGATAACAAATGCGTGGAATAACATTGCAGCTTCAAATGTGAAGCATGTAAATATATATATATACTTATTGTTTAACCTTTTGTAATACAATTCGGACAAAGACACATAGATTGATTTGTATTTTGGTTGACGAATGAGTTAGAAGCTCCTTACAGTTTATAACATTTGCGTGACGGTAAAAATACCGTCGGATATATATTTTACACAGAGGGCCGAAATGAGGGCATTTTAAGAGAAAGTGAAATTCGTCGCCAATATCAGAGTCACGCAAAGTATAGCGCCTTAAGTTGCACGGGATATTCGCAAACCTACCAGTTTCGACAGGAAATCTATGGTTAGTTGTTCGGAATTTGAATACATTAAAATAGTAGTTTTTCGTTAACTTTAGATATGGTTCAAATGAAAGGTCGTCTTTGAATAGGTTTTAATTACGCTCTTTCGACGAATTTTGTAGGTCTGCCTTCTACGATTGTGTAAATTGATCGATTAAATTTTTGTTAATGGATGGATGGACATATTTGCTTTGCAATAAATGGCGATTTGTCCAAATATCGGAATTGCCTGTGTTATTAAGAATATTTTGAATGTATTTTAGCCACTTGTATCTGTAATTAGCTGTGTTAACCATTTCATAACATAAGTAACTAAGTTTTGTTTGTTTACCTAAGATCAATTATTCCAAAAGGTTATCATTCTCGTTTGTATAGTGACTGCATTTGGGTGTCTGCCTAATTCCGTATATAGCATGTAAGAAGGGGTGCTTTTTTACTGTATGTAATTTTTTTTAAAAAAATCCCCAAACTTCGCAATTGTAGGTTAATATTGGTAGAATTGTTTGGTCGAATAATTTACGTTGGAGGTCTAAGGGTAGGTCTAGATTATCGATTATCCGATAAAGTAGAAATGACGCTTTCTTGGTTTGTTCTGCCAAGTGTTTTCTTAATATTTAGAAAGCTACCCGAGCTAGTAAATATTACTCCTAGGTATTTGTATTTATTTGTTATTACAATTTTTTCCGGTCCTATGATAAATGAGAAACGGTTTATGTTTCTGGTACCAAAGACAATTGTTTTAGTTTTGCTGTAGTTTACTTTTAATTTCCATGATATACAATACTCGTGAAATTTATTTAGACTTAATTGGAAACTTTCAGGGTTACCACCTAGAACAAGGGTATCGTCAGCATATAGTTGTATTATAATCTTTATAAAGACATTTATTTGGGGTTCGACTTTAATTCCATCTAGGCCTGTGTTAAGCAAATACTCCTGTAAGTCATTAAAAATATAGCAAACATTATCGGTGATAAATGTTCACCTTGACGGACTCCGTATTGACTCATAAAGAAACTTGAGGTATCGTTATTTATAGACACACATGATTTAATGTTTTGATACATGTAATATATTATACGGAAGAATTTGCCTTTAATTTCATTACTTACGAGTTTGCGCCAAAGGCCTATTCTCCATATGGAGTCCAATGCCTGTGTGAAATATATAAAGCAGCAGAACAACGTTTTAATTGTCGAACGTAACATCTCCACTAATTGTGTAATACAAATATATGATCATTTGTGGAATATTTGGCTCTAAACCCTGCTTGATTTTCGGCTAAGATTCCTTTTTCATTTAGGAACTTTTTAATTCGTTCGTTTAGTATAGATGTAAACAGTTTCCCGAAACAACTTAATATGGTGATAGGGCGATAATTTTCAGGTCTTAACGGATCGCCTTTGTTTTTGAAAATGGGTTTAATGATACCTTCTAACCAACTTGTTGGGAGAAACCCTGTATCAAAAATAATATTGAAGAGCTTTGTATATATATCGGTTGCATGACTTCTTGAGTAACCTTAATATATTCATTTATTATTTGGTCATCAGCAGAGGCTTTTGAGTTTTTCAGTTTAGATATATTTTTAAGATCTCGTCTGGCGTGATAGGTAGTTTAAAATGACTTATTATACAGGTCGTTTAATGGCGGCGCATTGCTTACTGTTTTGGCTTCATCCTATTGCGATATTGCCAATATTCTTTAGGACGTTTTGAATGGAGATTTCTAAGTGTTTGCTGGCTATCATATTTATGTTTATTAATAAATGCATTTTTTTTATATATTTTGGTGGCCGATTTATATGAATTATCTTTGTTCTCGTTTTTTCGTGTTTGATATTTGTTACGAACTTTAATGTACTTGATCTGCACGTTTCGACATTTATGACCGAACCACGATTTATTGCTTGGGTTGTTTGCAAGGAGCGTATATTTGTATGGTTTCCTTGGACCAATGGTATTTATTGCTGTTTCATAAAATAGTTACTCTATGGAGTCGGTAATATTTTCTACAGATTGTTGATCAATATTGGAATTAAACGTGGAAATTGTGTTATGGAGAAGCTGACCTTTGCTTCGGTCTAGTTTGTCTAGAAAAACATGTTGATTATCTTCGTTTCATTTGGGTGAAATTTTACGCGTATTAGTTAGGGTTAAGTTCTCGTTATTTGATGCTATACTTATGTTTGTGTATAAGGCCAGTGAGAGAAGCGCATGACCCTCTGAAAAGAGCGGATCAAGATCGATAACTTCGAAATCATTTAACAAGGCTAGGCTTTCGAGAAAGCAAATGCTATAGTCAATTAGCGAAATGTTTCGAAACGTGCATTTACCAATATGTCCTTGTCTTTACCGAATCGACCATTTAAGACAATTAAGTTATTATTTCTGCAAGTGTCAATAAACAAATAGCCATGGTTATTTATTCTGTTATCTTCGGATGCCCTGTTTATCGACAAGTTATTATTAGGTAAGTTCAAAATGGCATTATAAAAGTCAATTGTGTCTTTGTCAAATTCAAAGTGATTAGCCAAAAACGGGTCAGCGACAACGTAGTCGGCTAATTTATCAGTTCGACCGTTGGTGTCTCCCATGAGAAGTACATATTTATTTGAATTACACATGTTTTCAATTTCCAAATCTAAATATCCATATTAGTTGATGCTGAAGAACTTCGAGTTTTAGGGTCGTATATATTCAAGTTACTGGACGCTGTGACTTTTTAAAAAAATCAAGATTGCCGTATGTCCCTTTAAACGCAGAAACGTTTTAAACGGACTGTATGCAATTTGAAAAGAAAATAGTTATAAACCGTAGATGATATATACCATCAGGGAGTACGTTATAGGCATTATTAATAACAAAAAGTGAATAGTAAACATATTTATCTTTGTCAAGAAGGTAATTTCATGGTGGTGATTATAAGACAAAGCCTAAAAAGAGGTGATGAAAATGTGCTTTTGAGATATCAGCTAAATTTTTAATTTTATAGAATTAAAAATGGTGTGGGGCTATTGCAAACGAGATACGAAGTATGGGTTAAATTAGGCATTAATAATAACAAGAAGTGAATAGTAGACATATTTATCTTTGTCAAGAATGTAATTTCGTGATGTTGATTATAACAGAAAGCCGTAAAAAGGGGCTGTAAAAACTGCCTAATTTGAGATGTTGGCTGAAATTTTAACTTTTCAAATGTAACGCGCTTACGATCGATTTACCTGTATCGATAAAATAGTAAATGGCGGCGTTTTAGCGCGACAACATAAATCGATAAACTAGAGCGTTTATGAACCCGTTTCTTCTCCCTATAACGTACTCCCTGATACCATGATGTCAAATTCTGTTTAATTGGATTACAGAAAACACACGTTGGACCAGAATACTGGATGCCTGCGCATTATCTTCACCTACTTGACACATGAAGTTTACTCGAACTTAGACGCTTTTTTTCAAAAGCAAATATAAAGTAAATAGGAAATTAATTTAATTAAGGTTTTATTATTCTCGCAAAAATATATGGTCGAACTTCAAAATGAATAAGTTCCAGTCTGAATACTTGTAACATGTAGCTTTTGTACCAAGGTGTTTCACTGTAACGGCCATATAGTCAGGTTTAGAACTTATGTCTCAACTGAAACTCGTGGAGGTTTCAGTGAGCACAGTACCACACTCGTTTATATTGTTTTGTATTCAAAATATTTTATTACTTAAGGAGGTTGGCTGGAAAAGGACGTAGTGATGAGATTTTTTTTAAATTCATAATTAAAGCTTCTTTGGTATAATTTAGATTCAAAATTATCAAAAAAAGGCTAGGTCACCACACTTTTTTTCCCACTAGACGTCATTGAAGAAGGCACATAATTCTAACTTCAAAATTTCACTAAAAAGAGGAAAAATATAGTCATTGAACATTTTCACAATTGTTTTCATAAAATTAAGTTTATTGAAAAACAACAATTAATTTTCGATTGCATATATACATATCTTTCAAATCATACAAAAACAATTGTAATCCGCAATCGTCTTTTTACTTTAAAAAGCAAACATATACGGACTGTACCCCACCCATTTTTGTTTATACCGAAAAATTAATTCAAGATAAAAATTATGTTCTAATGATCAACTTTTTTTAAAACTTGTATATGTCAAGGTCCTATGACATTTCTTTTAAACCAAGTTTTTATTAAAATTCTTTAAATTACACCCATTTTAGAGTTATTTTGACATTTTCAATGTAAACTACTGTACACACAATATTGACATGGAGATCGAAAATAAAATTAGCTCAGTATCTACATATATATATGTATTCCACTACTGAAAAACAAAAATCTGATTATTCTATAGCAAAAGGATAAATTCTACTCAGAGCTACCCATACCCCCTATTTTGTTGACAACAAAAAATGATCACAAATGACGGAAAAAATATGAAAAATAAATTTGCTTAAAATTTGGCATGTTATCATTTTAAATCCTACATTATATCCATATCTACTAGAATGGAAAAAATGAAACAATTCTGTTGTCAAATAAAACTATGATTTAAAAAATAAATTTTTTAGACTTGAAGATGTCAAAACTTGCCCAGGCAACATCCTTAAATCATATAATCTAAATAAATAGTACTTACCTATAGCTACTGTCACCTTAGTCTTAAATAGTTGACGTCTATATAGCTTGTTTAATACTGCAACGTTGAATATCGCCTCGTACTCGTCTCATTCCCAGTGCAAAATAATGCGAAGACAGGAAGGTGACGTTCGAGCTATATTGACTAGTCAAATACGCATGCGCATATTTTGCATTACAATTGCGTTTATCCAAAGGTGTTGACAAGTGCATGGGCATGCGCAGAACTATGCGCAACTACACAGACCTGTTTTAGTATATTCTTTTCTATTATGTTCAGTCAACAGATTATATTGCAGAGAATCATAAAGGACCGTAACACAGCCTAGACCTGTTTGCATCTCTGTAGACAACGTGTAACACATCTTGCATTGTTGAGAGTTATAATACACATTTTTTGCAAGTCTTTAATAATCAAAGAGTGAGGGGCAGTGGGTTTTGGTGTATTTATTAAAAACCCTTTTAATAAAAACAGAAATTGTTAAAAATAGTTCAAACCCTTACTTTTGTTTTGTAGCGTATATGTGATTGTTGCGTGTTTGGGGAATGGGGTCGTGATATTAGGGCGGCAGGGTAGGATATTTGTCTTGCCAATCGCATTGAATTTTTATTACGTGTGGTTTGATTATATTTACTTTTTTGAAGGATGTGGAGGGTAAGGTATATATTTAGTAAAAGTAGGTTGTACGTGTTTAGTTCAACTGGATGTGGGACAGTTTTCACGAAAAATGCAAATTCCAATAATATCAAACTGCAAGTTGTTTAATATAAAAAAAACACAATTAGAAAGTTTTTTATTCCCTAACCCCGAAGACATAGATGCGTATGTGTGTTGCTATTTATTGCTATTTATTGCTATTTATTGCTATTTGTTCTCTAACAATTCTAAAGTCACTATCTTGATAAGTCCTTCTAGAAGTTGTAAAGGCACTAACCCGCCAAATAACGGCAAAATTACACTTCAAAATCGTTTATCCAAACCCTATCCAAGTGTTCAGGTTATACAATAATGTATATGTGCCGATATCAGGTATATGTTTATTCACGGAGACTTAAAATACCCCCGAGTTTGAATATACGTAAAATGACATTTGAGTTGGTAACTCTTAATTCGACTTTCAGGTTTGGGTTTTGGCCTGGCTGGTATGTAATATAATGTATATATATTATCGGTCAATGAAAACGCACCAGTAGATTATATGGGTGTTAAATTTATTTTTAAAATAATGTATAACTATAAGTGTATATTGTGTTGAAGGATATTAATTAACAATTGCATACGCTGATTGTCAGGCAAAATTCCAGGCTTAACATGGTGTACAGTGTTCAACTGAAGTCATACGGGTAGAAAACAAAAGTCACACAATTTAACACCGGTTATGTCCAACCGTGTTTCCGGTCCTCGGAAATCATACCGGCATCACGTTATTCCAACATGAAACCGCCAGACCACATTGAGCTATATTTATAAGTGGCGTTTTTCGCTTGAATAATGTGACATAATGAAAACAATGGAGTAAAAACAATAATCATTTCACTCCATATCCACTCACAATATTCTCAACTTCTCTTCGAATAACTTACTATTACACGACTAACACACTGATGCAAAAACTGAATGTTTGTCTGCTCAATCAGAATCATTGTCAATACACACATCGGGTGATAAATATACTGAACCAAACAGCTAACGCACCAGTAGACACTACCTTTAATGTATGAACTTATTATATGCCGACTGGTAGCGTTGGAGACAGGTGATTTAAAGGAATTTTTTTTAATTTACAGTCGTTATTGACAAGATATTTGTCTCGTTCAGAATGAAATTTGTTTGATTTATTGATTGTTATTAATGAGATATTAAAGGCATTGTCTGTTGTGCTCAGGATTCAAAGGAACCCAAGACAGTCTTTCTGCGAAACTCATTTAAATAAAGGAATACGTATCTTTACCATGTGAATATATTACAACGGTTATGTTGAAGTTAGTTTTATAATTTCTATTTTTTATAGCGTAATATTTTATTCAAAACTTTAATTATATGCAATTTAGGAACACCGTCGAAAACATATGACGTAGTTCACCGGACATGCACGATGGGTTATATTTGTTGTTCTAGTGGAACTTTATCGAATTTTAAATAAATTGTTTTTTGTAATCTACTATTAGATTAATGCCTACGCCGTCGAAAACCCATAACACCGGATTATTGGGAGTGTTGACCAATCAATTACGTCTATATATACCCGTTAAAATAAATCAAGGACCGCGTTTTGATTTGTTTTTAAATTCAACTTTATTATTAAATAATTGTTACTTGACCCAAAAAAATTCAACTTTTGATATGGATATGAAATGCAGAATATTTAATATTAGATAATTGGTATTGTTCTTTTTTTGTGGTCCTTAAAATATTTTGAGGAGTGTATGTTCTCCTGAAAGAAGAATGCTAACACTTGTGTTATACTTGTGTTAGCTGTAAGCGGTACGCATTATGTACAATGTGGAATTGATAAAAGAAATTATTGCTCTTTTCTGAATCCGAATGTGACATTTAGAATCAAGTGACAAACACTCTATGTTATTACTATTTTGTGGGGCACTTGTTTTCGCTAAAGGATATTTTTTTTACTTTTCAGAAACAATTTGGATAGTTCGTAAATAAGTTATTTTATTTTATGATAAGCAATATGAAATACTGTATTTTAACAGTGAAATTAATGTGTTATTTCACATCATGAAATATAGTTTTATTTCCACAGTAGCTGCGGCACTACTTTTTTTTTTAAAAAACACTGCGATTTATACATTCTATTCAAACACAAAATTTAAATGGATTTGAAAGTTAAAAGGAAATGACTACCAATATATTAAAAAAATGTTCTATTTTGGGTATAAATAATATATCTTTGGACTATTTATTGTAGTCTGGCAAAATATGTGTAAAGCGGCTAAGTTATTGGAATTGCCTCCCTTGTTGTACTTTATTGTATTTATATTAGTTTATGTTTGCATAATAGTATTGACCTATTCAGATCCTATCACACACACAACAAATACTCTTTGTAGGCAAGTTTATAACTTTACATATGCACTTAAATATATATAGTTTTTGTGATTTCTTAAGACTTTGTGTCCCTAAAACATTGATGCTGTACCAGACCCACACTGATAGTATACATACTTTTGAAATTATATAGCAGATGTGGACATCAGATGTGTTTTGAGTAACGTTTTAAATGAACTTAATGGTTTTCAAAGCCGTATTTTATGAGGAAGTTTATTCCATTCCTGTGGACCTCATATTGAAAATGCTTTATCATAAACTGCTGTGTGAAATCTTGGAACGTGCAGTGTTTCATTTGTGAAAGATCTTAAATTCCGTCCATGAGTTGTTGAAGGTTTTGAGAGCATGCTGTCAATGTATTCAGGTGTTTGATTATTTAGATACTGTGTGTATACACCATAATACATGTATGGTATTGAACCCGTTTTTGGACTTGAAGCCAATAAAGTATTTATCAGTATTTATTAACTAGTGGCTCTTTATAACTATAGTTAACATCGATGCAAGCTGCTGTTTTTATTCGTTATAATTCTTTTATTCCTTACAATGTATTGCTATTTACAAGAATCGGCAGCTGACATGTTGTGAACAAAGAAGTAATCTATGCCAGTTTGATGCTTTTATTCTTCGATGATATTTACGAGTTTCTTTTTTGTTGTTTTTGACATGTTGCGAACAAAGAAGTAACAGGAGTATGTTTACTGTGTGAAATATTAAGCTTTATATTGGCAGGCTGCTTTGCTTAACCCGATAAAGCGTTAATATACCAGTGAACTTAAGATCCTTAAATGTTCAAGGGCACATTGCTAGAAAAATGTATCGCTGATTCAAAACATTTAATGATGTAATTGTCTAAGCGAAGTGCTCAATAACTCACAGTGTAAATATGAACATATGTTGCTTACAACTTAAAGGTAGCCTTATTGAACGGTTTAAGGTTATATTATATATTGCTTCATTGAACTTGAACACACTAGTATTTGCGCTTTGTATTGCATTCCAAATAGTTTGTTAATCAAGTCAAATAATTTTAATAAATAATACTTACGTTTACTACTTGCACCTTAGCTTTAAATATTGGACTTCTATATATACTCTGTAAAAGAAGTTTTGGACCATGGCAGTTTTCGAACCCGTACAATGATCGCTGAACCATGACATTCGACCATAACCCTTATTATCTCAGTGATAATTCACAATAGATCAACAATCAACAATAATTATCGTTTACAATGAAAGTTTGCGAAAAAATAATAATCGTTTTATTGGTTACTCGAATGTGTCCGTAACTGTTACTTTGTATGGACTTTGCAACATTTTTTACAGACACTTTGTGTGTTCGCGATATTTTTTTTAAAATCAAATCTTGTTTGGAATTTAATGTTTTTGGTACCAAATTAACCGGATAGGGTAGACCTTTGTTACTAAATAAAGATACTTAAATTTTGTCCACTAGTTTTAGTTTTATATGACTTTATACACCATGGTCCAAAACTTTTTTTACCGAGTATAGCTTGTGTAATACTTTGACTTTTAATATTGCTGCCAAATCGACTTATTTATAGTGTCAAATATTCGCCAAGCAATCAACTGATCCCCATCAAAGTAACTTCGAACGGCATTGATAAGCATATGCGAAACACTATACAAGTAAGTCAGTTCAAGAAAATGATACATAACAAATTGTTTACCAATGTATTTATTGGTTTATACCCTCTGAAGCACATATTTGTTGCATTACTATTGAACGTTTTTTTATTGACAAGTTAATGTCGGCGTATTGCATTTGTGGAAACGTGTTTCAAGTGTTGCGATTTTAGTAGGAATAACACTAGGTATAAAAGTCGATCAGGAAATGTAGCCTTCACAGAAAGAACACAGTCAAACAAAAACATGCATTAAAACGAACAACAAATACAATGTTATAAAGCAAGGCATTTGACATCACAAACACAAACGGGTTGACATTAGGGCTGTCGCCTTGTAACGGTCAGTGGGAACATACCACTGGGAGTTGAAAACAGGTTTTAGGGAGTTCCAAAAATCGAACAGAAAATGCAGCCTTCACAGAAAGAACACAGTCAAACAAAAACTAAAACATGCATTAAAACGAACAATAAATACAATGTTATTAAGCAAGGCATTTGACATCACAAAAACACAAACTGGTTGACATTAGGGCTATCGCCTTGTAACGGTCAGTGAAAAAAGACCAGTGGGTGTTCGAAACAGGTTTTAGGGTGTTCCAAAAGGCGAACAGGAAATGTACAATTCACAGAACACACTCACTGGTGCAAATCGTTTATAATCAAAAGGTGACGGGCAGAGGATTTATGTGTATTTATTATAAAACCCTCAAATAAAAATAGAAATTGTTAATTGTTAATCTTATGGAGCGTTTTTGTCTCAACTTATTCGTTTTTCTAGAGCTCATACTCGAGCTGAGGACTTTAATATTCGTAATCTTTGTATAACTAAAAGACTACACCATCAGGGCTATCGTTACCATAAACTTTGTTAAACCTTTGTAAAATTGTATTATCTTTACCCTGATCTTCTTTCCAAATATAATAGTAATTTAAGAACTCTTCTGCGACACGGACTATCACAACCTGACTTCTATGGTGACGTGATTTACAAACTTCGTAAGATCCTTGGTAATGATCACTTTCATATTATCTTTGTTAAACTTGTTTAAGGGTTTATCAAAAAAGGTTATGACCCTATCATTTTGCAACGCACTGCATGCTGGGTGGTGGCCCATTTACAGTTCGCCCCTATGCTTTCCTCTTTAATTGTGCGATGACCGGACATGCTTTGGACCTTATGATGACGTCTACCTAAAGCCCAAAAGGAATGTGACGTTTGATGTTTGTCTGCAATCTTGTCTTGTGCCCTCACTGGTTTGGTCTCTTGTTGCTTTGGCTTATGCCAAGTCATTGAGTACCTTTTGTGGTTCTTTATTTGCACTGTCCCGTTTTATTGGGATGACAGGGGGGTAATGATGTGAGGTTTGGTGCACTCTAGAACCTGGTTTAAACCCCCAGCGGCCTTTTTTACCACTGACCGTTCCAAGTCGGTAGCCCTATTGTCAACAGTTGTGTGTTTGTGATGTCTTATTTTGCCTTTATTTCATTGTTATGCTCCCCGAAATTTTCGGGGGAGCATATAGTCGCCGCTTTGTCCGTTCGTCCGTCCTTCCGTCCGTCTGTCGTCCGTCCGTCCGTCACAGTTTTGTCCGGAGCTTAAAAACTACTGATGAAACTTCAGACAATGATATAGGGCAATGAGAGAAAGTGCAGCGTGCAAGAACCGTAAATCTACCATCTTTCAAATTAGAGTTGTTGCCCTTTGTCGTTTTATATTTAGCATTTTTGTCCGGAGCATAACTTCAAAACTACTAATGGGACTACAATGAAACTTCACACAATGCTAGAAGGCAATAAGAGGATGTACAGTGTGCAAGAACTGTAACTCTGCCCCATTCAGCTTAGAGTTATTGCCCTTTGTAATTTTATACTTATTTTGTCTGGAGCATAACTTCAAAACTTCTGAAGGGACTGTAATGAAACTTCCCATAATGATAGAGGGCAATGAGAGAAAGTGCAGAGTGCAAGAATTGTAACTCTGTATTAATTCAAATTAGAGTTATTGCCCTTTGTAATTTTATACTTAGAATTTTTGTCCCGAGCATAACTTCAAAACTACTGATGGGACTGCAGTGAAACTTCACAGAATTCTAGAAGGCAATAAGAGGATGTGCAGCGTGCAAGAACCGTAACTCTGCCCCATTCAGCTTAGAGTTATTGCCCTTTGTAATTTTATATTTATTTTGTCTGGAGCATAACTTCAAAACTACTAAAGGGACTATAGTGAAACTTCCTACAATGATAGAGGGCAATGAGAGAAAGTGCAGAGTGCAAGAATTGTAACTCTGTATTCATTCAAATTAGAGTTATTGCCCTTTGTAATTGTATACTTAGAATTTTTGTCCCGAGCATAACTTCAAAACTACTGATGGGACTGCAGTGAAACTTCACAGAATTCTAGAAGGCAATAAGAGGATGTGCAGCATGCAAGAACCGTAACTCTGCCCCATTCAGCTTAGAGTTATTGCCCTTTGTAATTTTATATTTATTTTGTCTGGAGCATAACTTCAAAACTACTAAAGGGACTATAATGAAACTTCCCACAATGATAGAGGGCAATGAGAGAAAGTGCAGAGTGCAAGAATAGTAACTCTGTATTCATTCAAATTAGAGTTATTGCCCTTTGTAATTGTATACTTAGAATGTTTGTCCAGAGCATAACTTCAAAACTACTGATGGGACTGCAGTGAAACTTCACTCAATGATAGAGGGCAATGAGAGTAACTGCCGAGCGTAAAAAACATAACTCTGACATCATTCAACTTAGTTAATTGCCCTTTGTAATTGTACACTTGAAATTCTTGTCCGGAGCATAACTTTAAAACTTCTGATGGGACTGCAATTTGAAAACTGCTGGGTGATACAAGGCCATATGATAAATGAGGATACATTTCGGGGAGCATCCATCGGTTCTATAGAGTTGTTCTTTATTTCTGTGGGTGTTTGTGGTTGACTGTCGTCCTTGAATGTATCTTTTCCTGTCCAATTTTTATATCTATATTTAAAACAAAACCATTCAAGCCCGTTTGCTAACTTTTGTTTTGTAACCTATATGTTACTGGTGCGTGTTTATTAGTGGTGGTGGTGACATTAGGGTGTCTTGCCCATCCCAATGTTTTGTTTATGTGTTTTTTGACTGAATTTCTATTTTTTATTTTCGGGGTTAGGTGAAGGTAATATATATATATTTAATAAACGTTGATTGTGTGCTTAAGACAATTGAAAGTGGGGCACATTTTATAAAAATTAACAACTCCCACCAAAAAAAACCTGGTAATTCATAGTTTTTTATTCTCTAAACCCCAACTACCTCAATCTGTTGTAGTATAGATGCATATTTGGTTAGTTTTTGTTGATATGTTTTGCTATTTGTTCAATATCTTTTCTAAAGTCATTATCTTGCCAAATCCTCTAATACTTTCTAAACAGAATGCACACAGGATCATGAAACAAATATATCGTATCACACACTCATCCGTTTACTTTCAGCATGTATTCCTATTTGGCAAACGTTACTGTTCTTCCGTCTACTTAGTTTTATCCAGCATTTTTTTAACATTCATTATTTTATCACCACTGTAAGTTTTGGAGAAGGCTTTTGGTATAGCCCCGGTAGTAAACTAGTCAAGTTTTTTGCTTTCATGTCGTCGGCAAAGAAACTGGTGTCGGCTTCTTGGACTTCTCCATGTTTTGAATACATCCTCATGAGAAGAGTTCATTGCACTCAAACATCTACCCATTGAGCCAGCTAATTTTCCGTGACGCACTAAATTAATGATATTTTTTTTATTTTTTTGTACAGTAACTTTTAAATGTTTCGAAGACAGAATATACTTGTATTCGAATGCATTGAAGTTTATGTTAAAAATGAAATAATTTTGCAGAATGAGGGAAGGGTTTAAAACATAACCCTCACACCTCTTACTCAACCACCCCTACCCCCACCTCCACCTACCCCACTAGCCATAATTATGTTTCTTTTACAAAACAAATATGTCTTTAAATATTTTAAAATGATGTTTTTTCATATGAATTGTGTGTCATATTCTGTTTATTGACAATTAAGAATTTTGAAGAATTCAAGTAATAGTAGTATGCAAAAGAAAACAAGAGCAAACTCTTATATTTTATCACCCGCACATCTGCTTTGTTTTTAAGTGTAATTTTTATAAAAATTGGATAGCTGTAGTCTTCCATTACTCTGTATTATTGCGTATTATTATACCTCACATAAAACGCCCACGCTAAATCCCCATAGACAACAACGTGCAGTTTCTTACTATCTCACGCGAGTACGGTGTCCGGTTGGGGCCAGATACAATGTTGCATTGTCGTGGACGACAATGCGACGCCCGACAACGCGACATCGCGACATCGCGATACGACAGTGCGACATTGCGATACGACAACTCGACAATGCGATACCACATCGCAACATTGCGATACGACATCGCGACAATTATGGCGACGCACGACATTTTGCTTATAATGTCGCGATGTCGCGTTGCCGGAACTACTTTTTTTTATAATGTCGCTCCGTCGCCGGCGACGCACGACATTTTGCTTATAATGCGTCGTAATGTCGCGTTGTCGTGCGCGACAATGCGACGCCCGACAACGCGACATCGCGATACGACATCGCGATACGACATCACGACATTGCGATACGACATCACGACATAATTGTAGCGATGTCGTATCGCAATGTCGCGATGTCATATCGCAATGTCGCGTTGTCGTATCGCAATGTCGCATTGTCGTATCGCGATGTCGCGATGTCGCGTTGTCGAGCGTCGCATTGTCGCCTACGACACTGCGACATTTTATCTGGCCCCAACCGGACACCGTACGCGAGGGTGATAGTACAGGGTGATAGTAAATCGCAGGGTGATAGTAAAATATTATCGCATGTGCAGCTTTGATGCGCGTTGGAGTGCGTACTGTTTCGGTGACGTCATCGGCTCAGTATGGTGAAATGCTATTTTTAATTTATCATAACTTCAAAAGTACTTTACCGATTTTAATAAACTACCACTCATTTTCTTAGTTACGTTATTTACAAGTCAACGATATGACGTGCATAGACATATTTTGAAAAAGTTGTTTTTGAAATAAAATAAAATAAGAAAAACTCCGGCAAAGTGAAATCTGTACTGAAAATGAATCTTATTTTGGCACGAGCGGATTTCGGTATAATAATTTAAATATAAATATCACATTCATGAGAGGGTGATAGTAAGAATGTTCACCCTGAGGATATGATTATCGCCCGAGGCGAAGCCGAGGGTGATAATCAATATCCGAAGGGTTAATATATATATATATATATATATATATATATATATATATATATAATACCTCACTGTATGTAAAATCCCCATACCCTGCCGGGTTGATATTTCGCGCTATCACCCTCAACGCGTCAAAGCTCATAGGAGTATTTGTTCGGTATAATAAAATAGATAGCACATCATCTAGAGGGTGCCAGTGGATATTATCAACCCTCGAAATTATAATGTCGACCGAGGCTGGCACCGTCAATAGGATGTGATATTTACATACTCTTACGTGAAATGGATTAGAAAACCCATCAGCAATTAAATCAATTGATTTCCAAATAATTAATTAGAGATAACACTGTGAACGTTTAAAATGATTTATATATTTCACTGCGCAAACCTGATTTTTGTCATGAAATGTTGCCATTATTCTAACTATGAGAATTAAAGCTGTCGAGTTGGCATCCTACTGTTTGGGCCGCTTGTTTCAGCCAAAGTGTTTTTGGACTTTTAAGATAAAATTATTCTACTACCTAAATAAGTTGTATAACATTGAAACATACATTTTTAATGGTAAATAAAAATACCTTACTTTTTAAATTTGGTTGAGAAATAAAAAGTTCATGTGCGAAAGTTGTTTTTGATGGGTCATTTTCAATGCAAAATTCTGCTGAATGAAACATTTGAAAAATGTTGTTTTTTTTAGAATTTTTATCCAAAAATGGTTTTAAATTTTTGGATATTAGTAAATTAAGTCACCCTGAAAGTTTTATAGCAAAATATGAAGTATTACTGAAGTTATTAGACATTTCCTTATTTTCTGCTGTCCCACCAACAGGTAAAGCCCTGTTGAACCGTAAATTTCACAGAAACGAATTCTTCACTCGTGTGAGGAATTCGTGCGAATTCTTCACACATGTGAGGAATACGTGCGGATATTTCACAAAAATCGCACGAATATGTCACAAATTTGTGAAATTTACGTTTGGCATCTCTACCCCTAGTAGAGCAAAAACGTATTTTTCACATGTTAAAACAGCACGAAAAAAAATGCAATAAATGATTGTTTAGATGAAAACGTCACATGTACATACAGATAGGCGAAAATATAACATTATTAGAAAAATAGGCGAAGCACAACACAACACAGAACAGAACAGAGAATGGAACAGAACAGAACAGAACAGAACAGAACAAAATAAAATAGAAAAGAATAGAATGGAATATAATATAATAGAATATAATCGAATAGAATAGAATGGAATATAATTTCCATTAATGGTATGCAGTTCTAACGGCAACAAACAATGTATTAATTTGGCTTGATTAATTTGGCTTGTGTACAGCTGTACGGTTTACGTTTTTAGTTTTCTCTCATACGATCCATTAGGAAGAGACGGCGAAGCGCGAAATAACTTTGACATTTTGAACAGTGCGTCTTCGTGTTTTCGTGCAATGCCTAAAGGCCGATGCTCCAGGCGGAAGCTGTGATGCCGATGCGTGATGGTGCAATGGAGATGCGTGAAGTGCGATGGCGTTGCGCGAATGTGAAAAAGAAAATCCAAAATGGATGGGGTATGATTAATTGAAATGTGATAACATGACTTACTTTATTTGGAAATGATGTCTCGTGTGCCATTTTTAGATAAATGGACAATTCTATGGACAAATTTATTTAACATAAAAAACAAAGCATCTTAAGAGTAAACTTGCGTCAAACTTTTCGAATATAAAGGGCACTATTTCTGCCAAATAAATATTGTTTCTGATATTATGTTCACATCAATAGTATTGCATTAATGTCATTTATTATATCATTGACAATGTTCATGCCTATAATATGCATTTGGATGAAAATTTCAATTAATCATACCCCATCCATTTTGGATTTTTTTTTTAAAGATGGCTAACCAATAGTCCTTAAATGGGAGAGTTTTAATAACTTGGCGTTTGATGCAAACATAACATAGAACAGTCGTAAAGGTAAAATCGCGCGACGTTTACCATATTTTAATGGTTACATGTTTGTCTGTAAACGAAACAAATGAAAATATCAATACAGGTTAATCCCTTTCATAAAAGTTCAGTACCTACAAATGCTACATGGGTGCCCCTGCTTGAGTACGACCTTGACATTGAAGGTAGCCGCCTGGCGGTTGCGCTCTTGTGTTATGAGGAATAAACGTGTAATGAGTAATTTGAAAATCGGTCTATGTATGTGGAATATACAGAATGTCCATACAAACTCTATGACCTCTAAGCGCCCAGCGACATTGACCATGAATATAGCCGCCCGGCCGTTGACCGTGATCTTATAGTCATACACATTCTGTCCAAATATAATTAAGATTGGTCTTGAAATAAAGCCTCAACAAGATCAAATACAGTTTCTTGCTAAATCAAGAGAAATAACTCTGGTGTTACTAGGCCGATATGACCGAAATTCGAACTTGGTTTGTATATTATAAACATTCACATTCTGTCTTAATATGATTCAGATTAGTCAATAATTGACTCTACTGTAGTGTGTTAACAAGGTAGAATATGTCATTTTTGCTAGATAATGGGCCATAACTCTGGTCATAATTATACGATCTGGCCCATAATCGAACTTGTCGAGATCTGTTAGTCATATATGTTTTTTCCAAGGTTGGTCAAGATTGCTTGAACAATGTGGCCGCTAGACTGTTAACATACCAATTGTATGATATAAGCGATAAACTGTATCCTGTCAGCTGGCTGTGAAAAATACGTTCGTACGAAAAAGTAAAAAAAACGTATATGTCACATTTTCGTTTAGTGATATTTACGGTCGTATTTGTAACAAAAGTGTGAAGAATTCGCACGAATTCCTCACATGTGTGAAGAATTCGTTTCTGTGAAATTTACGGTTCAACAAAGCCCCATCAAAAAATCATTTTGGCTGTAAAATATTTATTTCTCAACCGTTTTTCAAACGTAAAGTAGTTTTATTTACCACTTAAAATGCCATTTCTAATGATATATAACTGATGTACGTTATATTTAAATTGCTCGAGTTACTGCAGAAAAACCTTTGGCTGAAACAAGTGCCCCAAACAATAGAGCTATGACGCGACTGATAGAGAATATATACTCAGTTGCAAAAGAAACTGGACATTTTGAAAATTTTACTTTACACCATATCCTCTTTATCAAGCGACAGTCCCTTAATGATTCAACCTATTGAGAAGCAAATGACAACATGATATTGACAATGGAATGATAAAACTTTGGTACCAAACATCGCATATTAATTTGTCAAGTTAATTCTTAAAACACTTTATACAATTAAATCTAAACAAAACTCAGTGTCCACTTTCTTTTGCAACTGAGTATATGTAGGTATGCGGCACGGCTCCATCCGCAATGCCTGCATAGAGGCATTGATGCATGAACATGTGGTATTCAGTCAACTGAAATATAGAGAATATCGTGTTAGTGCCTGATCCTATTCAGTTTATTAGGTGAGGATGAGAAAAAAATGAAATACAGACTATAAAACCATAAGAGATATGGCTACCCATTTCCCTACAAAGTTATGGTGGAGTATTAAGTTAGATGAGCACATGATTTATTGCTCACTGCTGTTACTACTTTGCTACAACATTTCTTCTGCTGAAACGTGTAAAATTAATATCATTGAAGTTATTTATTCTCTTGTTGCGCTGGCTTCTGCCAAGTCATTGAGTACCTTTATTGTGGCTTTCTAGGCTATTGTTTTTTTGTATTATATTTACACGAGCATATTTGTGTTTTACTTATATTGCCTATTGATGCTGCCTTGTTGGTTAGAGATTAGATCATGGCGGGGATTTCTTTATTTACATTGTCCTGTTTTAATGGGATGACAGTAGGGTAAGTGTGAGGTTTGGTGCACCCTATAACCGGTTTAAACCCCCCGTGGCCTACTTTGCCACTGACCGTTCCAAGGCGGTAGCCCTATTGTCAACCATTTTGTGTTAGTGATGTCGTTTGCATTTTTTATTACTTTTGACTTTTCGTTTGTCTGTTTGCGTGTTTGTTTTTGTGTTTTGTGGTTGACTGTCGTCCTTGAATGCTGCTTTCCCTGTCCGATATTGTTATCCTTCTTTAAACGTAACAGCTTGGCATCGACTTTTACTGCTGTTATTATAAAAAGTTTCTGGATACTTATATTACGAATTACCGGAAGATGGGTTGGGTTGCCTTTACTGTGAGACAATAAATTGCAGCACTGGAAAAAATGTTGGACAATTCTGAACATAATATTAATATGTCAGGGGTCAATCTAGGGGAGAAGGAGAGTACAGCGAAGTGGGAAATTCACAAGTGTTTATATTGGTTTAATAAAACTGGATGAATGATTGATATATGTTGTCAATTTTTATTTAAATATATGATATATCTAGGTCTGTTGTTTCATTTCAAATTAAAGTTTTTTTTAAGTTCATGTTTTAATAATTTTAATTTTGAGTGGTCATATTCAATACGCATATCATTATCAGAGAATTTAATATGAATGCCATTAACGGCATCAAAACATTATAGATTATTTAGAGCCGCCCTTGAGAGAGGGGAATGATACGAATATAGGCCAATACCCTTACTCTTACCGACATTTCTTTGTTTTCTACATGACATATTGTGAATTCTAGTGCATTTTCAAAACATTTAATTGGAAAATCCTATGATAAAGACCGCGTGCGAGGCCCTTAAAATCTGACAAGAGTAGACTAACATTGCTTGACGAATTTTAGGTGTGTGATGATGTGGGGTGGGGCATGAGAGCCTCTGGTTCGCTCTTGTTATTCAATCTGTAAGTTGTTTAATGACTCATCAATACGTTATTCGTTATTCGAGAGAGGAGATCACACACAGGAATCTGGAACCTGACATACTATAACGAATATTGTCTCTTTAAACTAACGTGCTTGGAGGATAGACTCCAATATACAAAACCTCCCAGTTTACGTCCCCATACGATGGACGAGGCTAATGAAAAGCGTCTTGCTGAAGAAAACAAAGACGAAACTCAGTGGCGATGGTGAGGTTTGACCCCGGGTTCACCGGATTTCAAGTTCAGCGGTTATTTATCGGGTCACGCCAGCCCCTTTATAAATTATCAAGCGGTATTTAAAATATTTCTTTAATCATTTTAATGAAATTGAGATCAGCTTCTCGTTTGCGATCGCAATCAACTTGTGTGTGTTTGGATGATGAAAACTACTACTGTAAATAATTTTCACCTTTTGTGAGATATTGACATCTTGTTAAATTGTTGTTATACACCTCGCTGCGCTTGGCATTATTTTGGCGTTTACAGCACCATTTCACCATGTTCACCACACTGTCATGAAAATGTTATAACATACGAATTTGTAAGCGATTTGGGGCTCCGCTTCTCGAAGCTTATGGCAGTATGTGATCTATGATTTTTTTTAATGCTCGGGGTCTCGCTTCGTGCGAATTGAAAATGTCAACTAAGGTCAACTACGAAATTGAAGAACAGGACGAATCATAGCTATTGGGCTTCGCTTCGCAAAGCGTACACAAATATTATTGTTTTATTTAATGTTCGGGGCTTCGCTTCGGGCGAAACTCAATACTTTGTAATTATTAAATTTTCACGAATTACATCAGTTTTGTACAGTAAAATATCTAGGCCCAAATGACAGCATAGGCCTATGGTTGGGGGCGTGGAGGCATTATCCTCCGGGACTTTTTATTTCATTTTAGAATGCATTAATTAGGTACAGTAAACTGTCATAGATGTGTATCTGAAAATATCCACATCCCCTTCCCCATTGTCAGACTGGCAAACATTGTAGACCAAAGCAATTAGCACATGTTCACGCACATGACCGTTGACGTCATGTTTACAATATCGCATGACGTCATGTTTAACGTCAGTCGCTGATTCCCCAGTTACCTACTGATAAAGGTGATCCTTTGAGAGCAACAAACACAACCAAGAGAATAAAGCAACAGACTCGGTTTTATTGAGTCTGTTCATGAGAAGTAATGAAAGAAGCAACACCTCTCACGCGCCCTAGCAGTATGCTGCATTCAAACTCTGGGTATTTGTCTATTTATAAGGGTATGCTGCATTCAAACGCTGGCTATTCATCTATTTATAAGAGTATGCTGCATTTAAACTCTGGGTATTTATCTATTTATGAGGGTATGCTGCATTCAAACTCTGGGTATTTATCTATTTATAAGAGTATGCTGCATTCAAACTCTGGGTATTTATCTATTTATAAGAGTATGCTGCATTCAAACTCTGGGTATTTGTCTATTTATAAGGGTATGCTGCATTCAAACGCTGGCTATTTATCTATTTATAAGAGTATGCTGCATTTAAACTCTGGGTATTTATCTATTTATAAGGGTATGCTGCATTCAAACTCTGGGTATTTATCTATTTATAAGAGTATGCTGCATTCAAACTCTGAGTATTTATCTATTTATAAGAGTATGCGGCATTCAAACTCTGGGTATTTGTCTATTTATAAGGGTATGCTGCATTCATATGCTGGCTATTTATCTATTTATAAGAGTATGCTGCATTTAAACTCTGTGTATTTATCTATTTATAAGGGTATGCTGCATTCAAACTCTGGGTATTTATCTATTTATAAGAGTATGCTGCATTCAAACTCTGGGTATTTATCTATTTATAAGAGTATGCTACATTCAAACTCTGGGTATTTGTCTATTTATAAGGGTATGCTGCATTCAAACGCTGGCTATTTATCTATTTATAAGAGTATGCTGCATTTAAACTCTGGGTATTTATCTATTTATAAGAGTATGCTGCATTCAAACTCTGGGTATTTATCTATTTATAAGAGTATGCTGCATTCAAACTCTGGGTATTTATCTATTTATAAGAGTATGCTGCATTCAAACTCTGGGTATTGTCTATTTATAAGGGTATGCTGCATTCAAACGCTGGCTATTTATCTATTTATAAGAGTATGCTGCATTTAAACTCTGGGTATTTATCTATTTATAAGAGTATGCTGCATTCAAACTCTGGGTATTTATCTATTTATAAGTGTATGCTGCATTCAAACTCAGGCTATCTCTCTATTTATAAATGAGCACATCAAAAGGTGTTTCCTATTCATAACGTAATTATAGTCTATGCAAGAAGGCATAAAATTCGAACAGGAAATGTAATATTCACTGATATGTACATACTCGTATTTCTTTATTAAAGTCTCTTCATGGTTTTCAATAAACACAAACATAAAAAATACATCGTTAACACTATAAAATAGCCATGCCATTTTAATTAGACTTATAAGAGACTATAGTTATAAAAATATCAACACATTTTAAAAGTAACTTATAACATCCAATTCAAAATATATTAGCATATATATTATACATTAGGACTATTATAACCTCAAATTCAATAATTATTAGCATATATGTTACACATTAACGCTATATAAATGCAATCACATTAAAATAATTTCCTAATTACGCTGTGATACTCTCCGCTATTGGCGAACAGGTTAGCGTGATAAATGGTCTGATTTTAATGAGATTGATATAAATGATGCTGATGTATCTATAAAATATGCTCTAAAAATGAATATTGTAAGATTTGAAAAAAAAAACACTAAAATAAACAAAAGACAGTCAACCAATGCAATCATCAATTACACAGTAATATAGAGGCAAAATATGAGACTCACCAAAATTAAAAGAATTGCTAATCGACAAAACCTAATCAACCGACACATTGCAAGATGTTCCTGTGTGTCAGAGTATGCAACCTTGAGAATGTTTGGCTCCCTTTCAGATATGTACATATCAAAACGTTATTAATATGTTTCATGGGCATGTATACTGTCTTGCGATATCTAATAACAAACCCTGTAATATATTATTGAATAATATTTTTAATAAACACATCTGAAGGTTGTTTTCTTTTACATAAAAAACATGTTACAAGTATATTTTCTTTACAATAAAGAAAGATAAAAATATCGGAGAGGAAAAGCAGCATAGTCAACCACAAAACACAAAAACAAACACGCAAACAGACAAACGAGAAGGCAAAAGTAATAAAAAATGCAAACGACATCACAAACACAAAAGGGTTGACAATGGGGCTACCGCCTTGGAACGGTCAGTGGCAACAAAGGCCACTAGGGGTTTAAACCGGTTCTAGGGTGCACCAAACCTCACAATTACCCTACTGTCTTCCCATTCAAACAGGACAGTGTAAATAAAGAAATCCCCGCCGTGATCTAATCTCTAACCAACGAGGCAGCATCAATAGGCAATATAAGTAAAACAAATTATTCTCGTGTAAATATAATAGAAAAAAAAACAATAGCCTAGAAAGCCACAATGAAGATAATAAACTTAGTAACCACCCATTCTTCGTGGTTCTAGTGTTTGTTTTTCGGTAGATGATGAGTATGGGAATACATATTCTTGCATACCGGATACGGTTATCCGTGTTTACACAGGTGATGGAAAGCCTGATCTTACACATGGGGAAGACAAAAGTCGCGCGCAGTTGCCTGACGTCACTGTGTAAATAAGCATGCAAAACGTTATTGGTTTGTGTCGTCAACGCGCAGAATGGACATGATATGCAAGAAAATTAATCATTCAATGGTTCAGACAAATATTTTGTGTTACTTGTCAATATACGTATATACAGGGCACACGTATATTCCTGTTGCAATTTTGAATTATTTTTTTTTTATTTATTTCGCAAAATGTATAAATAAACATGTCTTTTCTTATTTATTTGTATATAAAGTTTCTGAGAATATAAAAAAAAAACATAATGGAAACAAAAACCTGTTCTATCATATTCAAATATAGTTTGTAATTTAAAGCGTAAATATATCAACTTGTCATGAAAATTCACGGGATTTCATTGGTCAATGCACCGTAGATATGAGCCCTTGTATACGTGACGACATACGTGACGACGTGAACATTCAAGACGATTTCCCATGGGTGCCTCATACGTTCAATACACAAAAACAAAATGACGGAGTTACGTTATCAATGCGTTGTGGAAATCGTCGACTGTTTCTTTCGTACCGCTTTTCTTCGCTTTCCATTGTCGGTAAAACCTGACATATATATAGAGAATAATCAACAGTATCAGTGTGATACGAAAAATATGTCACGAGAACACGTTGTGATTCGGTTAAAAAACGAGTTCGAAGGACGAGATTTTTAACCGAATTACAACGTATTCGAGTGACATATTTTTTGTATCACACCGAGACTGTTGATTATTATATTTATTATATACCTAAGAGTGATTTTTTAAGGATATTTAAGACATATACTTGAAAACAATAGCAATCTACAGTACCATTACATACACAAATGGTAAAACAAGTAGTTCTGGCAAAGTCATATCGTCAGTGTGACGATATAGAAAAATGATATCGTCATGTGACGATATAGAAAAATGATATCGTCACTGGTGTGACGATATCACTTTTGTCTGATATTAAAAGTATGCCACTGAGAAATCCTTATAAATCACTGATAGGTATATAATATTAAGTAGTGTTGTTTGTCATTTTAAAGATAACATAACACCAGCGTTGTGATAAACAACATTTGGGTTATTTAAAGAATCAGCCAGATTTGACGACGTCAAGAACGTAAACACTATCGACTGCACATGTTAATAATGATAATAGATAATTGAATTGGGGTTTTAAGGCGCACCAACACATGAAATGGTTATATGGCGCCTAACAGGCATGAACATGCCAGGCTCATCTTCCATGTACATCGAGATAAAATATGGAAAATGAGCCTAGAACCTTCTCACCCTGAATTGTAGAGTTGCTGCAAATTCTATCGTAGAAACTCCATTTACGCTGGAGCCACGTTATTGTTTTTCTGCCACTGCTCTTTTGATGCGAGCGAGATAGCATCTGAAACAATGCAGGGATCATGATGAAGACATTTAATGAACATGAACAAAAACATGAATTTGGGGGGATTCTATCCCTCTGCATACCCCTCCAAAGGAATCTGCAGTGGCCCTATTCTTTGCCCCGTGACCAAACGGTGGCCCTCGGGAACCACACGGGGCATGTTAATAATGAAGACACGTTAATAATGAAGACACGTTACGAGGAAATCGATTAAATAAAAAGGAAATGGTATTTAAAATGGTTTGTTTGTTAATATAAGTAGTAACAACTTTGAAGCATGACAATATCGTTATGTGGATTATTGGCAGTGACGGCGATGGGGAATATGGGGGTGTTTCACCACTATCCCCACCCATTTTTGGTACGCAGTATTCAGGGCAAATTTAGAGAGTATTCAGTACCCACGGCCCAGGTACCAGTACCCGCAAATTGCATTATTTAGTATTCAGCACACATACAAAATACGTACATGCCTTAAAACTATGTTTTCTATGTAAAAGAACCTGTTGAAATCCACAAAACTCGTAGGACATCATATTTAGACTTCATGATTGACCCCAAAACAGCAAAACGGTGAGATACAACTTTTAAAACAGTTTTAAATGTCCTTCTATATCACATCTTCATACAATTAGACGAATGAATTGCAAATTGTTTTTTTTATGAAGAAATTCATGTTAAATATTATTCAGTACTCGGGTCTAAAATGAAGGAGTATTCAGTACTCAGCCCTAAATTAGAGAGTATTCAGTATTCGGGCTTGGGGGAAAACACACACGAATATACTTGCCAGGCAGGGAAGTGAGCCAATGTCAGACTTAAATATTTGTTGTTTAAGAAATAATAAATATGTACCTGTGTTTTATCGGTGAATACAGTTAGGAGTTCCGATGCGTAGTAATTAAATCACGGGTGCGTTAGAACGAGTCATTTAATTACTCGCATCCGAACGACTAACTGTATTTTATTCACTGATAAAAGACAGGTACGTATTTATTATTCCGATGCTAACACAACAATAACCCCATTGTTTACGCTATTGTTGGAGCACTATATATTATCTTGGAGGTCAAGGTAAACAGGCTGCTATGTTTACAGCTGTTCCATTGGACGCCCCTGTATGCAAAGTTCTGCGTTTCAATACACTAGTAGTCACGTGACAAACAATTAAGTCATGGCTTACGTCATATAGCTTGCGCTGCATGACGTCAAACATTTGCAGCTTGTTCAAGATGCTTATTAATGTTATATGTACTGATGCATATGATTGGTTTATATCGGGGTGTGTGCACGGTGTGGGAGCATGGCAAATTTGTTGTAATTAACATTTCATTAAAATTACTGTTGAGTTTGTCTTCGTGACGTATATTTACCAAGTGATAGCATGTAACGTGGCGCTTCGAACAGATGAAATATACGCGGGGAATTAATGGAACAGCTGTATTTTATCGTAGAATAACATACAGCTGTCTCTCTTCTTTCTTCGTGTATATGAAAGACTGCGGAGGTCGTGTTAGAATAGTTGTCAATATACGTATAATATACAGGGCACACGTATATATTATTCACGTTCAGCCGAGCAGACGGGAAGATTAGAAACAAACGCGTGTTATCATATTGTACTCTAAAGCCATTAATTCTTGACAATATAATTATACTAAGATGCTAACTAAATATTATTCGAACGTCAGCTTATTTAATTTACAAAAACAGATCATCGGCTTCCGAAGGCAGATGGAAACCCATGAACATTTTTGTCTTCTAAAAATCCGTTTAGAATGTTGACGTCATGAACGTAAACATTCATAGACGTCACGTGTTAGAAATGAAATAGAGGCACGTACGGGGAAATTGGCAAAATTAAAATGGAAAACATGTTTAAGTTTGTGTGTGTGTGTTTTTTTCTTCAATATAAGCTAGTAGTACCAACTTTGAAGTATGACAAATTCGTTATTTGGATTCTGACAGGAAAATGGGCCGACTTATACTCCAAATAAACGCCCGCGTGGGAACGGGTTTAGAAGGAGGTGTCCCCCTTCCATTTGTTTTAATCTTTGGACCAAAATGGTGCTGGTACATGTACAAGCGATATTTGTCGGAAATATAGGCATTTCAGGCCTGCCAAGACCGTATCATGCATAGCTATGGTTCTGGATCCGCGTAGCATAGCGAAGAAGAAATCAGAAGTGGCCGAGGCTAGTTCGTGTGTTTGGTTGAATATTATTAGTCATTAGGATTCTTGACAGCGGAGCCCATGTTCCCTGTCAGGAATCCTAATAACGAATTTGTCATACTTCAAAGTTGTAACCATTTATTTAAGAAAAAAGAGAGCCCAAAACACGATTTTATTTTTATTGCGCCAATTTCCCCGTAACGTGCCTCTAATTAGACGTTGTTTATTTTCGTGATGTCATCGCGCTAACGTCGTTCAATTTGGCGGATTTTTTAATAAAATAAACGTATTTTATCACTATGTTAATGCTTTATTATCTGTAAAATTGCCAAAAAAATACACTTACGATTATTTCAGACTTTTACACACAGTGGAAAGCGTAGAAAAGCGATAGGAAGGAAACAATCGGCGGTTTCCAAAGCGAATCGGCAACGTTATCGTCGACATTTTGTTTTTGTGTATTTGAGTAATGGGGTATTTGTCCTATGTTCACCTCGCGAGACGTAGACATAGGCTCATGTCTACGGCGCATTGACCAATGAAATCCTGAGAATTTTCTTTGCAGTATGACAAGACGCTATCTTGTAAACCTACCTTACGTCACATGACGTTTTATGAGTGGTCATACACACCCGGGATGAAATTCGAATGTCCCGGGTGATACAGTTAACGGACAACTGTTCTTAATAATAAACGTATTTAGGCATGTTTGTTATTATATGTCATGAGTGATTTTCATAGACAAAGGTCAAAAGCAAAAACATGCTGTTGCATATGATTTAAAAAACGAATTACAATCAACTACATTCCAGACGGGACCTGACTGATAAATAGTTTTCATTGCAACAAATTTAAGTGTGCAAAGAGTTAAGTATTGTGTATTTATCACATAACTTACGGTGTAGGAGTGGAATAGACATTCTATATTTTCGATATACCACTAGTTATATAAGTATGCAAATAAGCCAAGCATGAGCTGTCAACAAAAATCGATAATGACTATGATCCAATTCCCACGGTTGTCGGTTTCGCGTGTAAAAGCGACAGGCAAAATGCAATAAAAGTCGATATGTGTGTTATGTGATAAATAGAATCTAACATTCGTTTTCATTCATTATTGAATTTATTAAACTCGTTAGCAAAAAATATATAATGCTCGGCAAGAGCCAACTCGTTTAATAAATTCAATAATGAATGAGTACTCATGTAAGGTTACCGGGATAGAATACAACCACTGCAAATCCAGTTAGATGCAGAGGGGTAGGATCGCCCCACTCCCCACCGACCAACCCGCCCCCTTCATGTTCCTTTTATCATGTTTTATCATGCTCATTTAAGGTCTTCATTATGACACCGCGTATGCAAACGTGGAAACGTGGCTCCATCGTAAATAGAGTGTCTACTATAGAATGTGCAGTTCTGCAGGTTAGAAGGATCTAGGCCCATGCTCCAAATGTTATCTTGATGTTAATGGCGGATGAGCCTGGCATGTTCATTCCTGTTAGGCGCCATATAACCTTTCATGTGTTGGTGCGCCGTAAATCCCAATTCAAATCAATTCATTTATTCTTGCACTTATTTTTTGTTTATATGCGTGTCTTTGGTTGATTGTTGTCCTTGAATGCTACGTTTCCTGTTTGACCTTTTTTATATCTACTGTTATGGTTCTTGTTCTCTGCAGTTTCGCTCATGTCACTTAATAATTGTGTGACGTTTCATTCTAGTCCCGTTAGTAGTTTTTAATTTATACTCCTGACAAAAATTACAAATATACATTATAAAGGAAGATAACTCGTATTTGAATGAAGATAGAATAATGTTTCTTGCAACCTGCAAAGTCTCCCATTGCCCTTTATCATTATATGACGTTTCATGCAAGTCCCAATAGTAGTGTTCAAGTTTTACGCCAAAACAACAATAAGTAAAGAGAAATAACTCTAATTGAAAAAATAGTTATTATTCTTGAAAATTTCACTTCCTCTTTTTGAACTCTATCATTGTGTGAAGTTTCGTTTCAGTCCACTGAATGTGTAGTTTTTAACAAATTACCTAGGCAAGAATTATAAGTATATAAATACAAAGAGCAGTAACTATAAGTTGAATAAGATAAAAATGAGATATAGGGTCCTATAGAAACCACAGCGTCCGAACGCAATGGCATCGTAGGTCCGCACTGTACTGCAAACAAGGACTTGATAATACAATGAAGGAGACAAAAAACAACAGAAAGGGTGGTGAAGACAGGTTTACCGACTTGGAACGGTCATAAGGCAATAAGGCCTACTGGTTAGCTTGAATCGATTTTATATGCGCACAATCCTCGCTATCATCCTGTCTTCAGCGCCCAAATAGACAAGACAGTGTAAACAAAACTACATTCCATCAAAAGGAATTATCTAACAATAAAGTCTACATCCAGAGAAACTAACTAAAGAAACACATACAAAAAAAAAATAAACATCTCAGGATGTATCCAGAATCGTACTGAACAACCATAGTAGTTGCAGCTAAAGAGAAAACCAATCTAGGGTACGACCAGAAAACTCAAGGGAAGAAAGCTCATGCACCCACCTCCCTAAGTTGGTGCACAGTGCACGTTTTCTTACTGGCCTCTATACTTTGTGAGCAGTTTTTAAGTTATTCCCATGATTTAGAATTATAATTAAACAACATATAAGGGGCAATAACTTTAATTTGAATGTAGATAAAGTTATGATTCTCGTGCTCTGTACTTTCTCCTATGATCTTCTATCGTTGTATGAAGTTTCCAAACAGTCCCATTAATAGTTGTTTTAGATAATGCTTCGGTCAAGAATTAGAAGTATAAAATTACAAAGGACAAGAAATATATATATAAGAATAAACGTATTGTTCCTGAACTCTCCACTCTCTCTTAAGCATTGTGTTCAAGTTTTACTGAGGAAGAGATACCCGATCGGACGACCGGAAGGACGGAAGGAAGGGAGAAAGAACAGTAGGACGAAGGGACGGATGAAAAAGCGGCGACTTTATGCTCCCATGAAAAACTTCGGGAGGCATACACATGCGACGTGTACTAAACATATATTAGTCAAACGGACACATTTGAAAATATTCTTGTTTATCAGGGGAAGTCATCTTCAAAAACTCTGGTGATCTATCATATCCAAACATCTCAAAATCCATATCTAGAGTTTCTATCATGAGTTTTAGGATGTCACTACTCAACAATTGGAAAGCCATTGCAAGCGCGTCATGTCTGCTTTGCTTTAAAGTATTCAAATCACTTCTGTCATGCGCGTCTTTGATTCTTGCCTTAAATTCCTCAACGGTCGTCGTGTTTGCTTCTTCATTAGATGTGTATGGGAACTCAATTGTTTTGCTAATAAAACCTCTACTCTGTAACCTTTTCCAAACACGGAACAATCCACACCGGAATGACATGCACCCTAATATCTCAGATTTCTTTTTGAATACCCAATCGGCTTCATCGCGAATGACGTCTTTAACAGCATCACGTTCAAAGTCGGTAAAACAGACCTTATTAGATAAATTAAGTTTGCTCAACAGGAAGTTGGTCTCTTTTTTTAGAGTCTCGTATTTACCAATGTATTCAAGTGGTAAATTGCATGGCATACAATGTATATAATTAGACGAAAAATGGCCGTCGAAGCATGAGTCAGCTTTTAATCTATGAACTGAATAATTTACAAACTCTGGAAATGTGACGTCATGACCACATCTGAGACTCTTTTCGGTCGCATTTTGCCTCTCCAGTTTAACAATGTGCGTGCCAATGTTTGTCCAGTAGCTAGGATTTGTTGAATAAAATTTATCCAGCCAACCGGAAAAAATCCTTGTAAAGGGGTCTCTCACAAACATTATGCTACTTGATATACGAAGTATATCTTTTAGTTCATCCAAATTTGAATTAATCAGAGTCTGAAATCCACCACCTGTTTTGTATGCTTGCCCTGCCTTGATATCCATTGGATTAGAAGTATTACCCCATCCACCCGCCACGAGTAAGATCCGTTTCCAGAAAGTAGATCCTGTTTTCTCTATTGCGCAGTAGACTATACCTTTTTCTATTACGTATTTCATATTGTTTTGAACATTGGTTATTTCACATTCGAGAGACGAACGTTGCTGTATTCGTTTACAAGTATCTCGTACAGTAACTCGCCGTTGCTCAAATCGTCGATTTATTTCTTCATACTGAAAAAAATAAAAGTAATAAAACTGTTAGCAATTACATTGAAAACTAAGAGTTTGTTAAACTGCAAACATGCCGTGTAAATAAATGAAAGGAGAAATAAAAGCATAAACGTAGTATATAAAAGTACCTTCTGGTTCTCGAAACCTTTATATGGTTTACATGTAGCTTCTCTTGCGGAGGAATAACGCTGATCAAACAGACTAAAGACTCTCTTTGCAGTGGAATGTTTCCAAATATCTGCAAAAATGTAACAAAATATAACAGCAAATACTGGTTACAAACAACTATCGTAATATGTGTTAATGTTCAAACCAGTGAACAGATAAATACACAAACTTTCACCATCCAGGAGACAGGAGTTTTGTTATTTACAAGACGTAATATAAAGTCAGCAATATTCAGATAACAAACCAATGATTTGTAGAGGATAGCCCAATAACAACATATGATACAATTCCTCAATGGCATCGCGCATGGTGGTATTACAAACAAAATAGGTCGTTACTGCGATATTCGGTATAAAAATATATAAATTTCGATGAATGATTCTTGTAAAATGTTGTTTTGTAGTACTGTAACGATAAATGTTTGCACAAAAGGATGAAACTATAACGTACACGTGAAAAGGCTACAAAATACAGACGAAATTTCGTTATATTATACATATAGAAAACTTCTTCTGGATTGAAGTTAGTGTGAGGATCACGAAGTTTTAAAACGTCTAGTTAAAGTTATATTTTGTTTTAATATAGATCAAACGAAGCGCATTTTCACCCATTTCTTTATCCCATTAAACAGTTCATGGGTGAATTTTATACTGTTAATTTTTAATGTCCGACACGTTTCCGAAAGTTTACAAATGTACAAGACCGACACATAACTAAAACAGCGACAGAGAATACCAACGAGCTATAGAAAATTCACAGACAAAGAAAGGGAATGAAAATTTCGCTTTCTTTGCTCCATAGTACATACAAATGCGTACAGTAATTCATAAACAGTAAAGAAATGCCGTCTTGAATCGAGGCGAGTTTACCGGTTTCGTGACATTTTAAAACCACATGACCCCCCTTCCTGTTTAGGAACGTCTACGATTTCCATGTATCCATTTGCTTTCTGAAAGAGACATGCGATCAGCTTTTTTGCTCAAAATTCTTGATAAATTCAAAAAGTATTGATCAACTGTAAACATTATTACAGCCACTACATACAATACATTTTGAAAATTCAAATGTATATAACCGTATATAATATTATAACAAACTACTAATTTAAAAGTTATGCACTGTCTTTCGTCTAGAATAATGGAACTTGGCTTTAAAGTAGAATACCGCTTAAGCCGGTGCTAGGGGGCTAGAGAGGAGTTGCATCTTATATTACCTCTCATGAACAGTCTCAATTAAACCTAGTGTGCTACTTTCTCTATTGTTTGTGTTTGTTGCTTCGAAAGGATCCACTTTTCAGTATTTATTGACATCCACACTAACTTTTGTTTAGTGCTGTGTGGCGGCTGTAAAACGTTGCACCAACTACAAATCAGTAGTGTAGTAGTGTACTTACTGGTCCTTTGGGATCATCAATCCCAATATGTGTGGCTTTAAAGTAGAATACCGCTTAAGCCGGTGCTAGGGGCGTGAGATGTGTTGTACTTTACCTCTCACGAACAGACTCAGTTAAACCGAATCTGCTACTTTTCTCTCTTGTTTGTGTTTGTTGCTTCCAAGGGATTCACTTTTCGGTATTTATTAACTTATCGCCGGCGCCAGTTTGATAATGACTGTATATAAATATCATGACCTAGGATCGTTAAATGATGTCATCATATAAGTCAGGATGTGACAGTCATTGATCTGTTAAAAATGGGGTCTTTTAAAATAAAAATATGGGGCTTTTACATTATCGACCATATGTTATATTACTGCTGCCTAGTTAGTTTGATATTATACTGTATAGCTGCAATCGTACTCCTGTGAGGTTAACGTTTAGGAAACGATAGGCGTTAAACTGCGCGTTAAAAATTAATCATATTTTTATTACCTCCTTTTTAACTGTATATTTTTAACCTCATCTCCTTTTTAACTGTATCTGAGATCATTTCTTACTTCTTTGACACTGCACACTTTATAGCCTGGTCGGTGTTTATTTATTTACACTGTCCCGTTTTATTGGGATAACAATCTGGTGACTCCAGCTGCCTTTTTGCCACTGACCGTTTCATGGGTAGCCCTATTGTCAACCCGTTTGTGTTTTTGATGTTACATGACTTCTTTATTTACACTGTCCTGTTTTAATGGGATGACAGTATGGTAAGTGTGAGGTTTGGTGCACCCTAGAACCGGTTTAAACCCCCAGTGGCCTACTTTGCCACTGACCGTTCCAAGGCGGTAGCCCTATTGTCAACCATTTTTGTGTTTGTGATGTCGTTTGCATTTATTATTGCTTTTGCCTTCTTGTTTGTCTGTTTGCGTGTTTGTTTCTGTGTTTTGTGGTTTACTGTCCTCCTTGAATGCTACTTTCCCTGTCCGATCTTTTTATATTTCTTTTGCTTCATATCAACATTGTAATTGTTGTTTAATAAAATACGTGTTTTTACTTGAGTGTGTTCTGTCACATTTGCTGTTCGTCTGCTGTACCTACTTTTGCTTATAAAGAATTGACTCGTACTCCTCTGATTTTAACGTTTAGTAAACGTTAATGTAATTAACCTTACACTGTTCGTCTGCTGTACCTACTTTTGCTTATAAAGAATTGACTCGTAATCCTCTGATTTTAACGTTTAGTAAACGTTAATGTAATTAACCTTACACTGTTCGTCTGCTGTACCTACTTTTGCTTATAAAGAATTGACTCGTACTCCTCTGATTTTAACGTTTAGTAAACGTTAATGTAATTAACCTTACACTGTTCGTCTGCTGTACCTACTTTTGCTTATAAAGAATTGACTCGTACTCCTCTGATTTTAACATTTAGTAAACGTTAATGTAATTAACCTTACACTGTTCGTCTGTTGTACCTACTTTTGCTTATAAAGAATTGACTCGTACTCCTCTGATTTTAACGTTTAGTAAACGTTAATGTTATTAACCTTACACTGTTCGTCTGCTGTACCTACTTTTGCTTATAAAGAATTGACTCGTACTCCTCTGATTTTAACGTTTAGTAAACGTTAATGTAATAAACCTTACACTGTTCGTCTGCTGTACCTACTTTTGCTTATAAAGAATTGACTCGTACTCCTCTGATTTTAACGTTTAGTAAACGTTAATGTAATTAACCTTACACTGTTCGTCTGCTGTACCTACTTTTGCTTATAAAGAATTGACTCGTACTCCTCTGATTTTAACGTTTAGTAAACGTTAATGTAATTAACCTTACACTGTTCGTCTGCTGTACCTACTTTTGCTTATAAAGAATTGACTCGTACTCCTCTGATTTTAACGTTTAGTAAACGTTAATGTAATTAACCTTACACTGTTCGTCTGTTGTACCTACTTTTGCTTATAAAGAATTGACCCGTACTCCTCTGATTTTAACGTTTAGTAAACGTTAATGTAATTAACCTTACACTGTTCGTCTGCTGTACCTACTTTTGCTTATAAAGAATTGACTCGTACTCCTCTGATTTTAACGTTTAGTAAACGTTAATGTAACTAACCTTACACTGTTCGTCTGCTGTACCTACTTTTGCTTATAAAGAATTGACTCGTACTCCTCTGATTTTAACGTTTAGTAAACGTTAATGTAATTAACCTTACACTGTTCGTCTGCTGTACCTACTTTTGCTTATAAAGAATTGACTCGTACTCCTCTGATTTTAACGTTTAGTAAACGTTAATGTAATTAACCTTACACTGTTCGTCTGCTGTACCTACTTTTGCTTATAAAGAATTGACTCGTACTCCTCTGATTTTAACGTTTAGTAAACGTTAATGTAATTAACCTTACACTGTTCGTCTGTTGTACCTACTTTTGCTTATAAAGAATTGACTCGTACTCCTCTGATTTTAACGTTTAGTAAACGTTAATGTAATTAACCTTACACTGTTCGTCTGTTGTACCTACTTTTGCTTATAAAGAACTGAATCGTACTCCTCTGATTTTAACGTTTAGTAAACGTTAATGTAATTAACCTTACACTTGAATGCGTTAAACTGCGCTTAGATGTTGATATGATGGCATTGATAAAACGTTAGCTATAGTTTTAACTTCACCTCCTTTTCAACTGTATCTGAGATAATTTCTTACTTCTTTGACACTGAACAGTTTATATTTCAGGAGTGCATTGTATATCCTGCATGACGTTTCAAGCCGATATGAACATACTTTTAAGAGGGGATAATCATTCTGAAATTTAAGAGTATGAACAGAGACAGAAATTAGTAAAAAAAGACTTTTCAACAAGAAATTTAACTGATTTAGCAATATGGTCTTGTGAGCATCGTTATAGACGAAGTATACTGCTGATTCAAAATGTTCGAGTCCCAAGAGAGTTCAAATAATCATAACATTCATATCAATTTCTTTTGATAACGTTTGCAGCATAGATCAACAAAAAACCTTGATTAATGTGCCATGTGTTGACACTCGAGTTTCCCTGGATATCAAACAATGTTTCACGACAAAGATAACATGTCTGCATATTTATTTTCGTCAAGATTATCGGTAGGCATAAACAAACTCAAACTTAAGATAACATGTGTGCTCTTGCATTTGTGATAACCTTTTTATCGATCGATAGACAAATGCAAAAGTTACAACGCAGCGATAACGTGCTCGTAATACGTGCAATCTTAAAAGACGAAGAAAAAGCCGAGTATAAAGTACTCTATTAGAAAATGGTTTCTTCATGAATAGAAATACCGTTTATAGACATATTGTTGGTATCCCTATAGGTATGTTGTCGTATATTTGTTATGTATTGCAATGAAAGATATTTCATATTGCGTCTTTCACTAGATACTCAGGCAGATGTCAACGAAGCCTTTAATAACACCTCTCGGTATCTCGATGGCATACTGAACAACATTCTATGACAAGAGAGATTATTTAAATTTTGATAATTATCCCCACAGATGGTTTATGTGGTTTATGTTTCTCAAGTTTCTAGAGATTTTAGTAACATTTTTAACTGAAATGTTATTTCATCAGTCACCACAAAACTTTGAAAATTCTTTACAAAATTTGATAATCGTAACCGATTATCTACTTTTTAAAATATAACGGTTGTTTTTATCCACTTTCTCAACCCTTTTTATCTGCTCCTTTCTTTCGCCTCCCCTCACTCCGTCTTCCGCCTGATCTTCTGTTGTCCCTTCAACTGTAAGGTGATCTGTTGTGACATACTTTCTGCTGAAGCCTCGCTGTATATTCCGTTTCTACGACGACTCTCGCTGTTCACCCGCAGTTCACCTGATGTTTCTCTTTTTACCTTTGGATTGCACTGTTTCTGGGACATTGCTGATATGTCATCTATTATTCTCTATTGCTGTGAAACAGCCTCCCCAAAGTACTCCATGGTACTCCATTCAAGCTACTATGCCAATACTAGGCTACTGGCCACTGCATACTTTAGATGCGCCATAGGAAGAAACAACGAATTTCTGTCTACAGCTTCCTAGTTGACATGTATATCTACTTGTTCGCTGTGACCGTGACTATTAAATGAACTTTAATACATACCTGAATAACCTCTTATACATCAGGCACAAAAGTCGAACAGAAAACTTAGCAAAAACATAATTCAGTCATACAAAAACAACCGTTCAAAACAAAAACAAATACAAAGGCTGTGTTCAGTGGCAAATGGCCGTATCAGTAGCCGCAGAGTACACGTAGCTTTAGTAGCAGAAAGAGATGAAACAGCGGTAATAATGTCAAAAGTATTAACAGTAGGAAATGAAGTAGATTTAGCAGCCGCTGTAGTAGTAGTAGTAATAATACTTGTAGTAGTAGAAGTAGTTGTTGTTGTTATTGTAATTGTAGTAGTAGTGGTAGTAGTGGTAGTAGTAGTAGTAGTAGCAGCAGCTGCAGAGTTGTAGTAACAGTAGTAGTGGTGGTGGTAGTGGTAGTACATGTAGTAGTAGTAGTAGTAGTAGTAGTAGTAGTAGTAGTGTAGTAGTAGTAGTAGTAGTAGTAGTAAGTAGTAGTAGTAGTAGTAGTAGCAGCAGCAGCAGAGTAGTAGTAATAGTAGTAGTAGTAGTAGTGGTGGTGGTGATGGTAGTACATAAGTAGTGGTAGTAGTAGTAGTAGTAGTAGTAGTAGTTAGTAGTGGTAGTAGTAGTAGTAGTAGTAGTAGTAGTTAGTAGTGGTAGTAGTAGTAGTAGTAGTAGTAGTAGTAGTAGTGGTAGTAGTAGTGGTAGTAGTAGTAGTAGTAGTAGTAGTAGTGGTAGTAGTAGTAGTAGTAGTAGTAGTAGTAGTAGTGGTAGTAGTGGTAGTAGTAGTAGTAGTAGTTAGTAGTAGTAGTAGTAGTAGTAGTAGTAGTAGTAATAGTAGTAGTAGTGTAGTAGTAGTAGTAGTAGTGGTAGTGGTAGTAGTAGTAGTAGTAGTAGTAGTAATAGTAGTAGTAGTAGTAGTGGTAGTAGTAGTAGTAGTAGTAGTAGTAGTAGTAGTAGCGGTAGTAGTAGTAGTAATAGTGGTGGTGGTGGTGGTGCATATAGTAGTGGTAATAATAAAAGTATTAGTAGTAGTGGTGGTGGTGGTGGTAGTACATGTAGTAATGGTAATACTAGTAGTAGTTGTTGTTGTTACTTTTGTGTGTTGTTGTTGCTGTTTTTGTTGTTGTTATTATTGTCGTTGTTGTTGTTGTTCTTGATCTAGCTGTTGTTGTTCTAGTTTGAGATGTAGTCCAGTATCAATACCGGAACAAAAGTATGAGGTTAATTTAACATTGTTCTGTACACTACGGTGATATGTTTGGACGAGAACCCAGCTGACACAACCATATCGGACGAGCCGCTAGGCGATTCCTATAGGGTTGTGTCAGCTGGGTACGAGTCCAAATAGCGGCTCGTCCAATATGGTTATGTCAGCTGGGTACTCGTTCAAATATATCCTCGTATTGTACAGAATAGCGGCTAGTCCAATATGGTTGTGTCAGCAGGGTACTCGTCCAAATATATCAACGTATTGTACAGAACAATGTTAAATGATCGTTTTATTATAGACCTATTTCTCTCGATGTAGAAATATAAATGATCTAAATTGACTTACATGTATATTTTACTTTTACCAAACGACAACAAATATTTTCATTTAAGCGCTTTATAAACAAAAGTATTTAGGCATGTAAAGCAGTTACGTGATATTGATGTATTCGGAACATTTAACCGGTTTTCGGACTTTATTATCGTTGAATAAACATGGGACTCGTTTACTGTACAATAAGATTTTAATAAAAAAAAAAGTGTACGCGCGTGCGTCCAATACGGAAATATATTTTACGGTCACATGGTACAAATGCAGACCGCTCATTGCACGAGAGAAATAGATATATAATAAAAGCATTTATTCATGATCATAATAGTAATATTAATATAACATGATTTTATTGTACAACTACCTCCAGAATGGGCGAACATAACAATTCCAACCATCATCACCGTTCCTGCCGCAGTTAAAGCCATGAAAATGATTCGTCTACGCCCAGGTAACCTCATTGTGTTGACTGTTGGTAAACGAAGTTGTTACCAAATTACGTTATACTGGTTTACAGAGGCTGATGTTCCGATGTGCATGTGCATGTACTAAATATTCTTTAAGATGTCCGTTTCTACCGAGTGTTTATAATGTTGTAACACCTAAATATGTTGTATACCTGTTAGAAATACATAAATACATACTTTAGATGAGTTTGTTAAGATGAATGTACCCTGAAAAAAACAGCAAATATAAAAGTAGGATAACTTGAAAAACGACTAAATATCTTATTTTCACGAAACTGACAGTATCACATAATTATCATAAAAACCGTATAAGGCCATAATAAATGAATTGCTAGATTATCATCAACCCGCCCCCGTTTTTATATGCCGCTCTGGCAATTTTTATTTCTTATAAAAAAATTATACTTCTTAACATCTGAAAATGTTTGAATTCTCTTCGCTATTGTGTGGGGAAGGAAGTCAATCACTAACTTCGGTTGAATTCCGCTCAGTAGTTAAGGAGGAGATACGGTAGCGGACGGACAGACGAACAGATGGACGGACGGGTAAACGGAGGTGATTTAAAATCAGCTTGCTTTTTCAAAGCGTGGGGATAATAAGAGGTCAAATTGGACATACTATATATAATATATTTTAGAGATTTTCCTATTATCTCTTCATACATACATGGGACACTGGTTCGTGCAATATTCCTTCGTATATACATGTATATCCAAAAGGTTCAAATATTGAACATGTGTCAAATAACAAACACGTCAATTGCACAATAGATGTATCAGGTATTATGCTACTACTATGCTATTTCTACTACTAATTGCAATTGCAAATCATATTTCATATTTACTGATAAGGTATATCAATATATTTAATGTCAACTTGTCCAATTGTCCAGAACACCTGTCATCTCCCAAAAGTACTAAAAACAATCATTTCCACAGACAGTTTGAGAATAAACGACCAGTTTATGGTATTGCTAGTCCTGACATGTGCATACTTATTTTAATGATATTTATGTCATTATTATACATTTGGTGGAAAATGAGGAGATAAACACACCTTGCATCACACGTATACGTGCACTTTAAGCATACTTCATTGCTTTTCTTTTATATACAAGCAAACTGTCTGAGCCGCAAGTTCTTCCAGCATTAATGAAAGCCCTTCCAGTCAGAATTATAATTAACAACTAGAACCAAAATATTCCTATTTTGTTCTAATTTTTGTTTTGCGCACGAACGATAACGAAAATATTCCTACTTTGTCCCAATTCCTACTTTGTTCACGGATGATTCCGCAAATGAACCGCGCATTTTAAGAATTCCAATAATGCCGCGCATTTTAAAAGTTCTTACTTTGCGCAGATAAATTCCGGATTTGTCCATATTCTACGGTGTCAGGTAGGGGCCAGATAAAATGTCTCAGTGTCGTGGGCGACAATGCCACGTTAGACAACGCGACATCGCGATACGACAATGCGACATTGCGATACGACAACGCGACATTGCGATCATCAACGCGACATTACGACGCATTATAAGCAAAATGTCGTGCGTTGCCGGCGACGGAGCGACATTATAAGAAAAAGGAGTTCCGGCAAAGCGACATCGCGACATTATGACAAAATGTCGTGCGTCGCGATGTCGTGCGTCGTTGGCGACAATGTCGTGCGGGACGGACGACATTATAAGCAAAATGTCGCGCGTCGCGATGTCGTGCGTCGTTGGCGACAATGTCGTTGGCGACATTACGACAATTGAAAGAATGTCGCATTGTCGTGGGCGGCATTACGACAATACGACATAATGTCGCGTTGTCGTGCGCGACAATGCGACGCCCGACAATTCGACATCGCGATACGACATTGCGATACGACATCACGACATAATTGTCGCGATTTCGTATCGCAATGTCGCGATGTCGCGTTGTCGGGCGTCGCATTGTCGTCCACGACACGACAATGCGACATTGTATCTGGCCCCAACCGGACACCGTAATATTCTTACTTTGCACATAACATTTTCACTATCATAGACACAAAGCAGTCATACAGTATTTTTAATACTAACTGGAAAATTGGAAGATTCACATACGTAATGCTACACATATGTGTATTGCCTTATTACATATATATACCGTATAATATTATAAGCTTATGAAGCACGCAACATTTACTTTATTTCAGCAACCAATTTTATAACATACTTTGGAAAACAAACGCTATTTCAAACAATTGATATAGAGGTGACCGTTGCTTGTTTTAGTTTATATATTTCCATGAAATATGAAATATATAGGGCAAACGATAATGCGATAAGCTAAGCTATAGCAAACCAGCGCCTCTACATCGAAACAATAGTGCTTAACTTCAATAAACATTCGCTTCGATAAATGTTAACATCTACAATTAAACCATCCAAACTACTTATTTTGGATATTTATTTTGGCTTTAAAATTTAGTTTTGAAGTCGAAATCTATAACAAACCTATTGAAATACAATCCATCAAATGTATTTTGTACTCGAGGTGGTCACATGAAAGTCGCATTCATTGTTTAAATGCAAAACACAGCAAAGTAGTGAACACTGTTATGAAAAATGCTTTTGTATAATCACGATTATTTAACAAATATGGGTTTCCACATATACACACCATCATATGTCTGTCTACACACTAGCCTGTTATCTACAAACTCAAAGTCGATTCGCACTTTACCTACAGTGATAACCTTATCATGTATCCCTTTGCTTTCTCTATACTATCCATTTTAACTCAACAAGATATACAGAATAATTATTATTACATATGTCCCACTCCAGTCTGAATATTGATGCAGTTCCGTACTGCGCAATTAAAAAAACACTGCGCCAATCTCTGAATGCGTAAATTGATGTCATTGATAAGCAAAATGTAATCAGTTGTAATTCACAAGCATTTTGTCAATTTTTTTTCCAACACGGACTGATAAAACAGCGCCAGATCTAGAACTTTTTATTGAAGGCATATTGATAGCAACGTAGAATCTCATTTGAAGTGTTGAAAACGTGGTTTCAAGTATTAATTTCAAGGTTGTTTAACGGCTCATCAACACAGTATATGTTAATAAGTGTTGCCCCAGAGAGAGAGAGAGGAGGGGTGCATAAGACATGCCCTGCTCTTAATATTAATATATTCCTAAGGTTATTTAAAGTGCTCGTAGGATAGATTTAGACACGGAGCTGGAAGGTTTATACCATTCCAACCTTCTCCATCCGACGGACAAAGCCAAGCGAAATTGTCTTGCCCAAGAATACACCGACGAAATTAAGTAGCGCTGGTGAGGCTTAAACCCAGTGAATGTCATATAGTGAATGTCAGTACATACAGTGAATGTATGTACATACAGTGAATGTCAGTACATACGGTGAATGTCAGTACATACAGTGAATGTCAGTATATACAGTGAATGTCAGTACATACAGTGAATGTCATAGAGTGAATGTCAGTACATACAGTGAATGTCAGTACATACGTTGAATGTCAGTACATGCGGTGAATGTCAGTACATGCAGTGAATGTCAGTACATACAGTGAATGTCAGTACATACTGAAAAGGGATCCCTTAGGAGCAACTAGTTACAAACGTAGCACACTAATGCATATCTTTACCATGGTTTTATTGCATATTGCATTCCGTAGCTATTGAAATTTAACGTAGATTAACAGATGAGTTGCAGTTTGAATCAATCATAAGTATCGAATAATTGAAGGCATGTAGAAGGAGTTTCGTCCGTTCTTGTGATTACCCAGTTAAATTCAGTTGGCAAATGTGACTGTTCCAAACAAAAGCAGTTGATTATATACCAGTCTAGAATGATTCAATATGCACCTCTCCTCACCTTGGGATTCGACCATTATTAAAAACAAAAATATTTAGCGAATTACTCTGTTTACATCAAATAAATTAAGTCATATATTTCTGTCAATACAATGTCCGTTTTGTACTTAGGTGTACTTCAATATTAAATAACGTGCACTCATTAAAATACCCGAGCGTTTGAAAATTGATAAGAAACATTGATAACATGAGCTCGTGGATCAAGGTTGTCAAAGTTGCATGGATTTAAAAGAAAACGTGTCATTCGTGTTGCATGATTATACCGATTATTAATTTGAGCAAACATACGCATTGTCAATAATGTCATCCACAAATATGTATTGATTCTTGTTCATGTTTAGAAAAGAAAAAGAAGATATAAAAGTCGAACAGGAAATGAAGCGTTCCGAATGACCATTCGAGATTGCTGTACGAAGACTTAATTGTCCGTCGCAGCTCCGCCACGCCCGATAATTGTGTCAGGAAGTAGTCTATATATTGTTTGCAGGGTAAGAGTGAGGTTTGTGCACCCTAGAATCTGGTTTTAACCCCCAGCGGATTCTTTTGCCACTGACTTCTCCAAAGCTGTAGCCATATTGTCAACCCTTTCGTGTTTTTGATGTCTTATCTTGCCCTTTATCATGTTTATTCATATTTAAAATTGTTCTTTATTTCTGTGTGTGTTTATGGTTGACTGTTATCCTTGAATGCTACTTTTGCTGTACGATTTGTGTATCTACCTTTAAGTTATAAGACCTATAAAGCACAATGGGGATGACGTTGGCAATTCACAAACATACACATTTTCAATCCATTGAGAGATTGAATTTATATTCTCTTGAAAAGGTGTTAGTAGTTTCTCCTATTAAAGTTAGGTACAAAAGTTGAAACAGAAAAAGTAGCATTAGAACACACTCAACCAAAAACACGCATTCCAAATAAACAACAATCATTAGAGAAGTAAAGCAAAGTATCCGACGCCATGAATTTCTTTTCTCTTGTTGTGTTATTTCGTTATCGTTATGAAATTAAAATTGGAAAAATAAGCAAAATAAGTGAAACACAAAGATGATCATGCTTATATGAATAAAAAACAAAAATCAGTGAACGCCACAACCCAAGTGGCACGGGAGACAAGTGGCACGGGAGATTTAGTGATGAACGAACGTCAACGAAGGATGATTATAATAAATATGCATAAGTATATCTTGAAAGCAACAGATATAAACAAAAGACAAAGTTGCAGACTCGGTTTTATACTAATAAAATCCTGGTTTTATTGAGTCTATTCGTAAGAGGTAATATAAAAGTAGGTATAAAAGTCGAACAGGAAATGTAGCTTTTCCCTGAATACAGCTGATAAAAGGTGCAGCACTTTTCACGCCTATAAAAGTCGAACAGGAAATGTAGCTTTTCCCTGAATACAGCTGATAAAAGGTGCAGCACTTTTCACGCCCTCTAGCACCGGCTTAAGCGTTACTCTACTTTAAAGTCACAAGGATCGTTCTCGATGATCCCAGAGGACCAGTAAACGAGTTGGTAATAAAACTACTGATTTGTAAACAGGCGTTTTGCAGTCGCGACACAGCACTAAGCAAACGCTACTGTGAATGTCAACAAATACTGCAAAGGCGATGCCTTGGAAGTCACAAACACAAACACAAACAAGAGTAAACAAAACGAAAACAGGCTCGGGTTTATTGAGCCAAATCATGAGAGGCATACGTCACTGTAAACTTCGGAAGTCCTTTGTAAAAAGTTATATCTGCGATAAAGATATCACAAAGAAGGATAGAAATATCGGACAGGGAACGCAGCATTCAAGGACGACAGTCAACCATAAAACACAAAAACAAACACGCAAACAGACAAACGAAAAGGCAAAATTAATAAAAAATGCAAACGACATCACAAACACAAAAGGGTTGACAGTAGGGCTACCGCCTTGGAACGGTCAGTGGCAAAGTAGGCCACTGGGGGTTTAAACCATTATAGGGTGCACCAAACCTCACACTTACCCTACTGTCATCCCATTAAAACAGGACAGTGTAAATAAAGAAATCCCCGCCATGATCTAATCTCTAACCAACAAGGCAGCATCAATAGGCAATATAAGTAAAACACAAATATGCTCGTAACATGACTTATTTGATGACATGATTTATAAACTTCGTAAGATCATTGGTAATGATCACGTTCATACAATCTTTATTAAAAATGTTAACAAGTTGGCTTCCTTCAAAAAAAGGAATCCAAAACGTGTGCGAGCTATATTGTTCTGTCATTTAAGTGCTGTTAGAAGATAAGTTTAAGTGGGAAAAAACAAAAACAAAATTATTGAAAAACAGGTTAACAATTAGGAAATTGTTACCTAGAAATACACAGTACTAATAGCAGTGATTGGTTAGTCGGTTACAACAGAGATGACATCTTGAGAGTGTTTGATCAGCGTGTGTTCAATATTGAAAATGTCTACAGAAGTCTTTACATTGTAAAAAAGAAAAGATGGATTTGTAAAGATACGGAATAGTATCCCACATTTTTGCAGCCATTTTTGTAGCTGACTAACTCTACAGTATCAAGTTAATCTAGATGTTTACCTAAATCAAGGAATGTGACACTAAGAAATATACAAGCAAAATATGACATTCATTCACATTGTGGTTTATAAATGTATATTGCTTGTAAGCAAAAACAATAACACTTATTTACCACTTCTTTTACAGTGGTATCCAGTTACTTTATAATGATATACAGTTGCTCTCACTTGCCTTACAATGATTTCCAGTTGCTTTTACATACTTTAAAATGATATCCAATTACTTTACTATGATATTCATAAAACAATAGTACAACACTATATATTTTGAAAACTTACGATAGTGGCAGTATCTCTTGGCAGTGTTCCTTCAATGGATGCTTCTTTTGAACAACAACAACTTCCGAGTAATAAGACGCTTGAATGCTGAATGCTTCTCAATGAGCTTGCTTTATTACATGATTGGGTTCAATTGCCAATATCGAAACTGGTAGATACTTGTGTGCGTGGGAGTCATACAATATATCATGATATTCTGGCTAGTGACAATGCAACTTAACTGATTACTACTCTAAAAAGTGCTCTACATTTTACAAGCGCTATTATATACTATTTCCATGTTAAAAGTAAGTATAAAAGTCGAACAGGAAATGCAGCTTTCACAGAACAGAGTAAACCCCAAAACACGCAAAAAGACAAACAAGAATGGCAATAGTAATAATAAAGGCATATGACGTCACAAACACAAACATGATTGACAGTAGGGCTACCGCCTTGGAACGGTCAGTAGCAAAAAGGCCGCTGGGGTTTAAACCAGGTAATAGGGTGCACCAAACCTAACATTTACCCTACTGTCACCCCAATTAAACGGGACAGTGTAAATACATGAACTATTCTCTTACCAACAAGGCAGCATTAATAGGCAATATAAGTAAAACACAAAGATGCTCGTGTCTTTATAAATACAAAAAAAAACAATAGCCTAGAAAGCCACAAAGAAGGTATTCGATGACTTGACAGAAGCCAGAGCAACAAGAGAATAAACCATTGAGGACGCGACAAGACAAGACCGCAGACAAACATCAAACGTCACCGTCCTTTTAGGCTTAAGGTAGACGTCATCATACGGTCCACATCCTGTCCGGTGACTTTGTATGTCGCATGTCCAAATTTGGTAAAACAATAGAACTGGAGGCAAACTAGAGGAATAAGAGGTGTCCATACAAAAACAACAACACAATATGGTTTAGTTTATTTATAACGTCTACATGTATTTCAATATGGCCTCACGTTCCGTCGTTTAATTATCATTAAGGAAATAAGGCGATTTGCTGATGGAATAGACATAAATATTAATTCATATCAGTCTGTGCTATGAGCTATAACTATGTTAGAAATGCAATGGTATCACATATCCCTTGTTGACCATCCATTTCATATTAATATAGTATGTGTAACAGATGTATTATTTTCAGTATTCATTATCTTATTTCCAGGAATATAAATGGTTATTCTATAATGTAGCATTCTAAGCCATAAGAGCTATTCAATGATAATATTGATCTTACTCATCTTATGTATTTTTGTGGTGTACAGTGTGCCGTACTGTGAATGTCCCGTATTTTCCAATGTGTTGTGTATTGTGTACTCATGTATATGTAAGTGTATGTAGTTCGGTGAGTTGTAATTAACAGGTTTTAGTAGTCTTAGCTTAGAGGTATGAGAGCTAGCTCGATGGAAGAGAAGTGTTCACTGCACGTGCATCAATAACCAGAATGCACCATTCCAAAACTAACCCCGCCCTAGGATTCTATTTTTCCCGCATTCTTCTACAAGCAGTGTCTGAGTAAAGTCGTGAGACTAAACTCTGTATAGAGGCAATATAATTAAAGTTAAATGTTCTACCTCTGAACAATTTATATACTTATACTTTTATGTTTACAAGCCGTTGTTACGTCTGAATTGTATTACTTTATTAGTTCCTAATAACGAACGAATTGACAGAATGGCGTCTTATATTACTTTATGAAAGATCCCACATTCTACATGGTTATTCTGTAACCGGCTACAGGTATATGGTGAAATATCGATTCCTAACCGTGTGTCCTCGATAGTTCAGTGATTAGAGCCCTGGTACGGTAAACCAGAGACCCTGGGTTCGAGTTCCGGTTGAGGAACGATTTTTTCACCACCTGTTATATTTGGGGGCTCGTCCGGGATCCAGGACCATGACTGTCAGCATGAAATTGTATGAAAATAAGTCTGACAGCCGGCCTGGAGTTAACTCCATTAGAAATTCAGGGACGAAATTCAATCTGGTGGGGGTGTATGTAACCGGGTACAGGTATATGGTGAAATATCGATTCCTAACCGTATGTCCTCGATAGCTCAGTGGTTAGAGCGCTGGTACGGTAAACCAGAGACCCTTGGTTCGAGTTCCGGTTGAGGAACGATTTTTTCACCACCTGTTATATTTGGGGGCTCGTCCGGGATCCAGGACCATGACTGTCAGCATGAAATTGTATGAAAATAAGTCTGACAGCCGGCCTGGAGTTAACTCCATTAGAAATTCAGGGACGAAATTCAATCTGGTGGGGGTGTATGTAACCGGGTACAGGTATATGGTGAAATATCGATTCAGTGGTTAGAGCGCTGGTACGGTAAACCAGAGACCCTGGGTTCGAGTCCCGGTTGAGGAACGATTTTTTTCACCACCTGTTATATAAGTATATATATATAATAAAACCAGGAACGATATCGATTGGTTGGGCATTAAATGCATCAAATATTTAGCTTCGCAAGTTTCTCTAACATAAACTATTTCATTCATTATAAGTTCATCCGAATCTAAGTCATAAAACTATTATCTACATATGTTAGTATTGCATCGAATGTATGACTTCCAAAAATATCAGCCCCGTGTGGTTCCCGGGGGCAAAGAATAGGGCCACTGCAGATCCCTTTTGAGGGGTAGGCAGAGGGGTAGAATCCCTCCCAAATTCATGTTTATTTTATCATTTTTGTACATGTTCATAAAAGGTATTCATCATGATCCCCGCATTGTTCGCTCACATCAAAAGAGCAGTGGCAGAAAAACAATAAACGTGGCTCCAGCGTAAATGGAGTTACTACGATAGAATGTACAGCAATTCTGCAGCTCAGGGTGAGAAGGTTCTAGGCCAATTTTCCATATTTCATCTCGATGTACATGGAGGATGAGCCTGGCATGTTCCTGCCTGTTAGGCGCCATATAACCTTTCATGTGTTGGTGCGTCCTAAAACCTAATTCAATTCAATTCAAAAATATCTCGTATACGATTGCTATTTGCTTCGGATAATTTTTCATTGCATCAATTTATGCGAAAGTACCTAACTCATAACACTTAATTAATTAATTAACACTTAATTAACAAATCAGTTTGTTGTATGTTGTTGTTTTCTATATCTGAATTATATGCCCTTTTGAAGGAGAATGAAAAACACGAACTCTGTTCCCTAACGATATCCAACTCATTTGTAATTTCAAGATGTTAACTGGGAAGGGTTTAAACTAATGTTGGTAGAACTTGTTACCCGACCCATTTGTCATTATAATATTTCTATTGTATATACAGTACGGGAGCAGCCTTGATATTTTCCTACATCTTTCAAATATCGCAACCACGCTTGACAACGAAAAGTAGTACGTCAACTTTCGGCAACGTCAAAAAAAAAAAAATGTCCGCCATTTTGAATTTTTTAAAACGCATAATACGGAATATTGTGACAATTTTTGATCATGAAATTTCATTTCCCCTTTAGGTTTCGTGATTTTCGTCTGTACCGACTTTTTTTTTAGAAGCTCTACTGCGTGATAAATTCAGACCCGCCTTGTAAAATGTCGAAGCGAGGGGCGATAACTCTAAAAGATGCCATCTTTAGAATACGATTAAAATGACAACAACCGTGTGTTTTTTGTTAAATAAAGTACGAGGAGATACTTGAATTGTTGTTTTAGCTCACACATTACATGAATTTTGCTGCATATCACGAAAAGCATGTTATTTCTTTATCAAAAGTACACGAAAATACGAATTGTTTGATTTAACTGTAATTTTGACTCGACTGACCTCGCAAGAACTGCAGGCGCGTATTCGATGGAGCGGGTAGTATTGGGCACCCTCTCATATGTGGAAAGTTTACGTAACAATCGCTACTGTTCAAGATGGGAGTTGGGATGGAGAGAAGGAGGGGGAGGGCATCTGAACTGAGATTTAAAAGGATGCGCCCCATCCCACCCCAACTAAAATCATGAAAGCTAGTCTGTTTTTGAAAGCTCTTCCAAGCATACAGTACATTCTTAAACATATTCAGATAATATATTTGTTGCTGTGTTTTTGACTAGACTGTCCAGTGTCTAATTGTCATCCGCAACTTGGCGCAGTCAGTAGCGCAGCGGATTTGTAACCGGAGGTGGTGCCACTGAGTTTTGTCCGTGTGTTCTTGGGCAAGACACATTCCCTTAGCCTCATCCGTCGGATGGGGACGTAAACAGGGTGGTCCCGCTTATAGGTCTATCATCCGAGCATGTTAAAGAACCATAGGAATCTGTTCGATAATAAGGGTAGTGCACGGTTCCCGGATTCATATGTATCCTTCCCCTCTCTCTGAGGCGGCTCTAAATAACCTGTACTGTGTTGATGAGCCGTTAAATATTCAATTCAATTCATCCGCAACTGCACTCAGCACTACTGACAAGCACTGTCATATGTACTATAGCTGTCCCATGCTAGTATCATGAATCAACCGTGGAATATATCACCCACACATAAAAGGGTTTGAGGGCCCGATCTTACTTGTATTAGTTTAAATATAGACCATTTGTCGGTTGAAACCTAAGACGATTTTTTTATCAGACAGAAACACTGTCGTAATACTTATACTGATAGCATCGAAGGAAAATAAAGAAGGCCATTTCTTTTACTTTATATTTTTAAAGTTGAATTGTGTTTTATGTCATTATAGCACATTTTAGGCCATATTTCCTGGGTAGAACCAGTACTGTGTACTTACTGCTATCTGTAAGAATCGACACTTTCTCACCTACAAGTTGAGCTCCCAGTGGGAATTGAACCCGCAGCGGTGAGAGGTGAAGATGAGAATGTATACAAATATAAAATGCCAACCGAACATCTCAACTCAATATGTCCATGGGACTTGAATGAACGCACTGAAAACAATCCGTGGAAAATTGTACTATGCAAGAATATATATTCATAAATAAATTTTATTTTGATGCAAAATCGATATGCTCCTCTAGACATCATAGATAAAGATCATGTAAAGTTTCGAAAAGATTGGTTAAAAACTGTGGAAGGATATAGACGCACAGATAACTAACACCATATGCCGCCTCACCTTTCAATGGTAAACAATAAACATTTAAGGTACATATTAAGGCCTTAAATATTATCTTTCATGACTAAGTAAAAAATATGTAACAAGTCAGATATCAAAATGAATTATTTATTTGATTTAAAACATTTTATTTCAAATATTTACATCAAAACATCCCAAATATAAAGGGTATTACATAACAAATTAAATTGCATCATACAATAATTGTTTTTATTTATTAAAGGGACACACAGCATTTATCAAGTTTTTATCAAGCATTAAAATGTAATTTATTTTCACTTTACACCCGCTTGCATATCTTTAAATTATAAGTTATAACATTTTGGAGTTTAAAAAAAAGAAGATTGCTGCATGTCCCTTTAATATGTAATTGTTTATATGGTGCAAGCCAATTTGAACATATGTGGGGTTATATATATATACATGTATCTGTTTGTTATTTTTTTGGTGAGGAAGACCACTCACTTTTCTTCTGGGTATAACCGGTAATATACACCTCCTGCCATCTGTTATTCCACAAACTTTTATATAATCCAATAAAATTCAGAAAACATTTTAATCCAATAAATAAATTGGGCACGGCCGGTCAGATTAACAGAAACACATTTATATTTTCATATTAGCCCTTATTTTGAGCCACTCCAATGAACTATCCAGTTAATGTCGCCAACGATCCACCTTGTGTCTACAGTCGGATATGCATGTTGATATGATATTGTGCTGGCTGAACTGGTGATCCTCTTACTAGACATATTTTTCTTGAAGTTGATGCTAGTACTGTCCGTATGAGGTATTGCTGATTCATGATTCATAAAAAAAAAAAATATTGTACACCATCTTGTTATTATATACTATTCTTGTTCGTTTAAGTATTTCTGATTCTGTTGTTAATGTTGTAAAAAGTTATATGTGACTACTTGTTTCAATAAAATCCTCCCATATATATTGGGACATCACTAACTATTTTCAGCTAACTCCCAGCATCTCAGGACTCCAGGCTCTGAAAATAAAAATGACATACATGATATTTTGTTTCAACTTAAATAGGTAACAAGTTGTAGAACTGAAATATGTAAATGAATAGTGATTATAGAACTTTTTTTACATGTACAATAAATTAAAAATAATCGTTTTCTGCTAAATCAACACATTTATTACCGGTATACCTTATTTAGAGCCGCCCCAAATGACACATAGGAATTCGAGAACCTGTCTTACTCTTACTAATGTATATATTAATAATTGCTATGGTTGTTTATCGTGCTTGGAGGATAGACTCCCCAGTTTCAATCTCAATCAAACAAAAGAGGCTGAGGAACAAACAAGACTGAGGGAAGATGTATTGCCCGAAACCATAGACGAAACTCAGTGGTGCATGTGTGACTTGAACCGGAAGCTCCAGATTGCTATCATCCACCATGCTATTGCTGGGCCATGCCAGCACATTATGTTAAGTCGGGGTCTTCGTTAAGTTTAATAATTTAGATGTAATACAGGGACCTTTTTATTTTGTTTGTTTAATTTTACACATGTACTAAGCACAATATGACCTATTTATGTGTCGATGTGCTGTAAAACACCATTTTTATTTTTAGTATAAAAAGTCTGAGACTAAGTGCAGGCACAGACCTAATAACAAATTATTAATATGTCTGTGGTGCAGGACTCATATTTTGCAAAGAACAAACATTGATAAATTCATAGATTTTTTGAAGCTGCGCTTACCTACATACTGGCTAATACAAGGCTCTTGATGTAGTTATACTGTGAGACTGGGAAATTTGACTTGAATCTGGCTATGGTAATACTGCACACTGCCTCTAGCTAACTTAGTCTTAGCAGACCTGAAAAAAACAAGTCATATATGATATTGTTTCATTTGTTTTTAATATTAATAACTCTGTCCAACTTTCTCAATGCTAACAATGTCAGCATTCCATAACATTTTACTTAAAACACAACTGGAATTGAAAGTGGTGCTTTCCAGAAGATGATACTGTCCAAAATGTAAGTCACAGGTGGCATTCATGAACAAATAGTAGATTTTCAAGGCTTACATTTTCATCAATTATTCATCACTCATGTGTTCTAAAAAATTATCAGAATTAAGTTAATATATATCAACCACCACCGTTTTACATGTTTCAACGTTAAACACTTGTCATACAGAAATTAAAAGTGTATTTACTTACATAGGCTACAGTGCAGACAATGCCATGACCCATTTCAGGCATTTGCTGGTGTGTTCCACTTTTCAATTTTAATTCTCTACATTGTCTACTGTAATAGATCTATTTGTTTGTATTTTGTAAATTACGCACTCATGCAAAACTTGGAATTGTATACGATCGTGATTGTAACACTGTTTTAATTCTACTTCTGTGCAATTAAATTGAAATATTCCATCGGGCCGTATGTGTAAACGATCTATCTGTGTATGTACACGGATCAGCATTATTTGACCTTTGAATGTGTGTGAGCTATTTTTAGCACATTCCGTAGCTATTTATAAACGTTCAGTTCAATTCACAATATTTAGTTTCTGTGACTGTGTATTGACCATATGATGTTAATTTGTCCAGGGAAAGTGGGTTTGTGGCCTGCGACTGACTGGCCCTGGGCTGGGTGTTTTTCTGTGTCGCCGCCATTTTGAATAGCCTCTGAAAGAGTGAAATGCAGGTACCAACTTTCAAAACGGGCACGCAAAATGTATATTCACGAAAAAATAAGAAATTTTCAAAAAAGGTAGATCAGGTAATGATCTTCGACTCCTGTCAATTTCAACAATATTTAAGAATATACAATTTTTGTACCCGTTTTGAAACATTGGCAATTTCGAAGAAAACAAAAACTAGTTTTTTTCGATCTTCGCATTTGTACCGCGATTTCCGACTATGATATCTCAATAAAACCTGTCAACACGATTGTTTTATAAATCTCCGACATAATAACTGACTTCTGATATGATTTGTTTTCTTTGCCATATAGTATAAGCTTTAAACTAGTGTTTCTAAAAAGAGTACTATAAAATCCGCGCATCTGCACGTGCTTGCAAAATGGGAACTACGTTGCCTCCAACACCAATTATTTATGTTTGAGTTATGCGGTTCAAGCACGTGAAATGACTTCTCTGCTCTCGTACTGATATGTGGATATTATTCTGTCTGTAAATATTGGCAAAAAAATATGTTTAAATCAACGATATCCAACGTTGTTTATGACGTCACATGGCGATTGACGTCGTCGCGGTTTTATGTCAATCTTAATTGCTTTCTTGTTGATTCGAGAATAGTTCTTGGAGGTGATTTCTTTATTTACACTGTCCCGTTTTTATGGTGGCTGATCTCTGCCATTGTCGTCTTTTCGTCTTTTCGTTATTTCGCCCCCGAAAAGACGAAAGAACGAAAAGACGACAGGGCGAAAAAACGACAAATGCAGCGCGAAAAGACGACAGAACGAAAAGACGACAGAACGACAGAACAAAGAGACGCCATTTCAAGGGCGAAAAGACGACAGAACGCCACGCGTTTTTTCGCGTGGCGTTCTGTCGCTTTTCGCCCTTGAAATGGCGTCTTTCCGTTATGTCGTTCTGTCGTCTTTTCGTTCTGTCGTCTTTTCGCGCTGCATTTGTCGTCTTTTCGTTCTGTCGTTCTGTCGTCTTTTCGTTCTGTCGTCTTTTCGCCTTTGGGTTGACATGCACGTTTCGGTCATGGCGGCCATTTCACGGTGACTACTAAAAGTCGGGGACGATTTTGAATTGTTGGGAAAATGGGTTAAAAAGGCAAGATGTGTGCATACCTTATGTCCAATCAATAATAAACGGAGGGTTACTATTTCTTTTAAATGTTTTTTTATAAACGCAGAATGGTTCCTTTAATATGAATATTAAAACATAATAATATAATATTTTGACTTTGTAATTTAGTAGTAACTTTCCGAGATTGATACTGATGATCATGCCTGGACCAGTCGTACTAATTATCATGTTTGGAGTAAACTTTATATTCTTATTATTTAAATTGGTATGTTACAATGTAGGATGGTTTAGCGGACATAACTATGGATTGTTTATGTAAAAATGTAATAATGTTACTTTGTATTTAATGATTTACTTTCCGGGGCCTCTTACTAATAGACACGATTATCTGAATTTTTTATGTACATGTAAGCTTGTATCTCCAAAACTGATTTACATAATGAACTGTAACTTTATACATGTGTTATACAAGATCATCAGCCAGGTTACAGTCATAAAGAACTATTAAATATGAACTCATTTAGGATCTTCTGTCCATATAATTATATATCTTGACACTTTTAAAAAGAACTGATTAAGATAAAGCCAAACATATAATTCTCACTTCAATATTCATGATATAAGGTGTGAAAAACTAATTAATGAGTTAGTATGACAGTGTTTGTGAAGTTGCAGTGCTTGCATTCATTAAGTGGTCCCGCATTAATTCCATTAATTGATGGTAACGTTTATATTAGCAGGATTATATAACGGATATTTCGACACGTTTAAAAACATTTTTTGCTGAAAACATCTACGAAATGTTTTAATTTTACAATAATGCAAACATTTAAAGCCGAAATTAGGGCTGTATTTCAAGTCCCAGCCACCCCCGTATTCGGTTATTGGAGAAGGGATTGGGTGGGATATAAAAGTTAATACTCGGACCACGTAATATAGCAACAACCTAAAACGTATTTTACAAAATTAAACTATTTGAATTATCCAACAGAGGAAATGATAAACGAACTGAAAATAGCATTGTGTGACTGTATTTGCCCGTCAATATGAGATAACATAAAACGATACATTATAAATGTAGATTATACAAGTATCAGGTAATCCACTTAAATAATGATAACAGCTTTAAAAGCTACTTAGATTATTATATTGATATACAACGATTTCAAAGATAATCTCTTTTTTGTTTGTTTGTGTTTTGTGTGTTTGTTTGTTTGTTTGTTTGTTTGTTTCTTTGTTTGTTTGTTCGTTCGTTCGTTCGTTCATTCGTTCGTTCGTTCGTTCGTTCGTTCGTTTGTTTTTGTTTTTGTTTTTTTGTTTGTTTGTTTGTACGACGTTTTACGTCATTTTCAACACATAAGGTAAGGTTATATATGAAGGCTGATTTTTTTGTGGTGGAGGCAGACCACTCACTTTTCCTGGGTAGAACCAGTACTGTACACCCAGTCATCCGTAGCAATCGACACTTTCTCACATACACGTCGAGCTCCCAGTGGGTTTCGAACCCAGCGGCGAGTGGCGAGAAGGTTTACAACATCGGTAACCTCTCGGTCACAGAGACGTTCAAATAATCTCTTTTAGAAACCTTGTGAAACCTTGTGCACGTACATGTATAATGATCTTATAACTAAAGGGATACCACTGGTATTCGTGCTGAATAATAATATATTTTGGAAACAGTAGGTAATATTTCATGGCGGGGATTTCTTTATTTACACTGTCCCGTTTTATTGGGTCGACAGTAGGGTAAGTGTGAGGTTTGGTGAACCCTAGAACCTGGTATAAACTCCCAGCGGCCTTTTCTTTTGCCACTGACCGTACCAAGGCGGTAGCCCTATTGGCAACCCTTTTGTGTTTGTTATGTCTTATTTGGCCTTTTATTCATCTTTAAAGTTTTTCTCTGTGTGTTTGTGGTTGACTGTCGTCCTTGAATGCTGCTTTTCCTGTTCGATTTCTATATCTAAATTTCATAGAACCAATGAAAACAGCGCAATAAGAAAAGTATAATAATAGACAGTGTAGCTTTCACAGCACACATTCAACCATATGTATTATACTTGTATTGTGGGCCGCAGGCCTTTGATTATTTAATAAAGAATTATTGTATTATTCAATAAACACGCATTAAAACAGACAACAATGTTAATAAGAAGCAAGGCATGTGACGTCACAAACCCAAAAGGATTGTCAATAGGGTTACCGCCCTGGAACGGTTAGTGGAAAAGAGGCCCCTCTGGGTTTCAACCATGTTCTGGGGTGCACCAAACATCACTCTTACCCTATTTTCATCCCAATAACACCGTAATATAAGTATAACACATAGAGGATCCTGTATATATAATTTAAAATATGCAAATGCATAGAAAGTCAAATACAAGTACTGAATGACAGGGCAACAAGAGAACGAATCATTAAATGTAAGACAAGACAATTAACTTGTCGTTACCGCAGTGTTGTCCACTAAATAAATGTTCTTCTTTGGAATTTATAAAAATATGCAATAAATTAATTAAATTGATCATATAAATAGTATTCACGAATATATCATTAAAGTGCTTTTGTAAGTAATTCCAGAGATGTATCCAAGGCGTTATCTGGTGTTCACTGGCATTGTAATCAAGTGCTCATTGACACCTACTTTATAAATAGACTAGATGGTCGAGGGGTCTTAGTCGTCGCTCTTTAACTACATAGATTTGCTGTTCTAAGTATTCGAAAGTTCGAATCCGGACAGTGGTTAGAATAAAATACTTTACATTTATGTGTCCTATATATATGATATTCATTTTGTTTTCAATTTATGTTCCTTTTGCATAGCCGAGTGGTTAAAGTTTATGACTTGAAATCACTTGCCCCTCACCGCTGTAGGTTCAATCCCTAAGGGGCCTAGGAATCTGTAGGAAAGGAAGCTATCCAGCTGGCTTGCGAAACGTCGGTTGTTCTACCCGAACGTGCATGAAAATTGCCCGGAGGAGCACCTCGGGTCTTCCTCCACCAGTGGAAGCTTGAAAGTCGCCATTTGACCTTAGCTGTTAGTTTAAACTTATTTATTTTACATCGATTGTAACGAAAGCTCTATGAACTTATTTGAATCACTCTCGATGTCTTCCTGGGTAGAAACAGTACTAAGCAAATGCAGATAAAGTGTCTTGCTCAGGGACACAACGTATATGGCAATGGCAGGACTCAAACCCACGACTTTCCGATCATGGGTCCAACGCTCTACCACTAGACCACAGCGCTCAGTAGCTGTTGGTGCGACTATAAATCCAATTCAATCCAATTCAATTCATGTTCCATTTGATAACCTTCATTTAGCTTACGGGGTTTGGTACAATGTAACGTAATGTTGTGATTAGATATTGATTTATTATACTTTTACGACAATATTAAGATTTAATATTAACAGCCCGAAGTTGAACTTCGATGCACAGGTCTAAACAATCCTAATAAAGTATACGATCTTCATTTTTTTCCACATATATCTTCTTGGCACGAACGCTTCCTTCTCAAATATAATCTTTTTTAAGTACGTATCAACTGAATATTGACATTCGTTGACTGATAATAAATCGAGATTTCCTTTTGTGCTTTAACTCTTGTTTGAACTGAGCAGTCGTGCGCAAATACAGGGTGTACAATAACCGTTCCATTTTTTATTGAACTTCAAACGAGAAATTGATATTGCATGTAACTATGCGAAAGCAATATATTTAATTCAGTCGATTCCTAGTTATCACATGCTGTCACACATTTGCCAAACCGGCATGCTAGTACTGCAACGTATGCACGACTGTCGGATATATCACTTAAGCGATTGCCGTTTGCCCTGTTTAATTAAAGATATTTGTTCTGAACTGGGTGCCTTTTTTCTGTAGAGGAACGAAACTAACAGACTAATAGAGAGACATGGTTGTAAATATTGGGCATCTTAATCACACAACCCAGTATCATGAAGCAATATTGAAACACAAGCGTTCGTGTGTCTGACACAGTCAAACTGCGTGGATGTAACGCTTAGAATAGAGTATCTTATAATTTTGCAGCTTTCGCATTTTCTTCATAATCATTGCCCCACTGAACTTTCGTTATTGAGTGCTGCTACAGTAAGACGGAATGTTTCATCGTTCTCATACTTTTTAAAATAAGGTTTTCAAAGACCATTACTCCTTGGAATGTAACCAGCGTCTTCCCTTACTCTTACCACTTTCGGTTACAATGATAAAGCTGTTTGAACTGAGTCAAGTAGTCTGCAGTAGTCTGTATATGTTTACATTCCACTTGTTTATAGCATAAGCATGATAAGTGTACAATACGCTCCATGTAGAACAGCGAACTGAGTTTGACAAACAATGTCGACTTCCTTATTCGAATATTAAATTAAATACTGGCGCATTTGAAATGATGACAGATCTTTGTTATTTCAAGTCCAAGGATAGATTTTCACGAGTGGAATATTTTAAACAAACCATACAATTCGGATTTCAATCTTTATTAAATTTAACGATTCATATTTAAAACATATAAGATAGTCATTTGTAACGAGATCCAGTCATTTTCGCAACAAATTGATGAATCTTGACCTAGTTTCTTTAGTTGCTGGACAAACGTTTCCTCCAATTGCATCGACATGTCACTTTTTGTCCCCGTACCTACACACTTGTCCTTCTGAATACATATGTAGTATTGTTAATCCTTTCAAAGACAACGATTGACCCTTTTCCATACTTAAATGTAAAGCATAACCTGTTGATCTATGCATACTTAAAAAACACCATTAATTACGTCCTAATTGAAAAGTGTACATTTTGAACTTAAAAGAGCAAGACTGGTGCACAAAAATTAAAGGAATGGGCGACCGTCCGCCCAAGCCCGTCCGTCCGTCCACACAGCCGACCCGCCCATCCGTCAGTACGTCCGACCGGCCATATGTCCGTCTATATGTAACTGTGTGTGTGTGTGTGTGTGCGTGCGTGTGTGCGTGCGTGCGTGTGTGCGCGTGCGCGTTTGCGTGTGTGTGAGCGTTGATCTCCATTTAGTCAAAGTCTACAACACGAAACCACTCTTACATATACACTTCACTCTCTCATATTTTATTACATGTTCAATCATTTCAAACTATTGACTTTTTCAATCTATATGCAGGCCTGTGCACACAAGGCATACGCGTACCTACGAGCCTGATTACATACTTGTCTCATTTCCCACCCACCCGTCTATCAACCCAATCCAACCCAATCCAAGTAGTTTATTGTTTAATTGTATATACGTTTGCTTGTAAATAGAACTGTTTGACAAGAAGAGGGCCTATATTTAACGTAAATAACGATCAATAACAGTACAACTTGTATGATTACAGCACAACTAGGGTGTATGCCCTTATAGTAAAATAACCCCTACGTTACGATAGTTTTCTCACATTGTTTTTGGAATTTATATTATTTATAATATATATCCAGGAATTGGTTTTATAAAGTAGGATATAATAGTCATTAATAATCACAACTATGTATAGCTTATTGAAGTGCCCGGATAATTTATATATTTAAAGATTTTAACATAATGTTGTCAATAAATACAATAGCTTCTGTTTGTCTTGTAACTTTCGGAATCTTTTAAACAAAATGAACACCTTTTTAATTACATATCAAATATGTTAATATATAGTTAAAAATAAATATGCGTATAAATAAAATATATTTACCGGATCTTAATATTAACAGTTAAGGAAAGAAATATCGCATACATGTATATTTTATGAATATAAAATGTTATTTTTTAATTGAATTTCACAGCATTTAATCAATACAAATACTTCTCATAATATCACTTGGAGTGTTCCAAATTAATCACTTGTAAATACAGACGTATAAAAAACGGATGTCCAAACACTAAAATTGAATATATTATTAAAGCATTTTGTTTACTCTAAGTTACAACCTGTTCCTTTTCAAGACTTCTATTAACTTCCCACATGACATATATTTGCTTTTGGAGGTAGATTCAATAACATATCAAAGCAATGCATCATACAGGTAATTGCTTAGTGAAACCAACCATTTCAACTAAATGCATCATAAAGGTTGTTCAGCGACCAGTTCTATCCAAATATAGACAAACGTTCATTCACTTAACTACCAGCTAGTATAAGCAAAACTTAAAGCTACATTACCTTTACATTTGTGTCTGTTAGTTTCCCAAGGGTTTAACTTCGGACACACCTTTTATAATTATCCTAAGATGGCGTGCGTGTAAGTGTTTATTTATCCTCTCTGTATTGCACTTGTTATTTCAGCGAGCAGACATCGGTTTAAAATTCTCATCCAAAGGATTGGTCCGGTAGGAAATACATAATACATATTTCGATAATTAGCCCAAATGCGGTGATGGTAGGATTGAACGCGCGATCCCTTGGTTATTAATCCGCAATTCTAATCATAACACCATGGCGCATCTGATCTAAACGAAAGGGTTTTGACCTACTTAATGTTTTTGAGAAAAGCAATATCATAACACAAACGCAAGAAAGATGAAATCCATCTTGAAATACAGCGAATGTGAAAAATTGGTTATGTGGCCTTATCACCGATGTCAACAGAATATTCTGACTGGCTGCTAAAAGCACGAGGATCCGGTTTTGAACGAAAAAGTAATAGTCATAAATATTTTCAATATAAATATATTGAATGTACTGAAACTGAATCGCTGGACTCGTGATTTGTATTACAAAATGTGAAAGTTCATCTGCCTTAGACAATTCAGTTTGAAAATGTAATGCTGTTAAACTGTACCACACACTCATAATTTGTGTCGCTAACTCTACGTGCGGTTCTTGTATGTCGCCAATTCTATTTGCGCTGCATTTATGTCAAGGAGTTTGTGAAGCACTGTTATTTCCTATACGATAATATTGTGTTAGGTATGGAACTAGTCAGGTATTGCACTATTCTTTATAGACAAATTGTTGGTATCCCAATTCTCAAATTTGTTTTTGTATGTTTACAAGAGATTTCATGGTGAGTCTTTCACCAGATGCTCAGGCAGATTTAATAACACCATTAGGTAACATGATTATATATTGAACACTGAAACCCCGTTTTTTTCTATTTTGTCTATCCGGAAGAACTTCAACTCTGCTAAGCTAATGTTTCTGATACAGTCGCTTCTGTTCTCGAATTTCATCTCTCGATGGCAAATAGAGAAATAATAAGTAAACTCTTTTAGGTAGGTAGGTAGGTAGGTAGTTAGGTAGGTAGGTAGGTAGGTAGATAGATAGATAGATAGATAGATAGATAGATAGATAGATAGATAGATAGATAGATAGATAGATAGATAGATAGATAGATAGATAGATAGATAGATAGATAGATAGATAGATAGATAGATAGATAGATAGATAGATAGATAGATAGATAGATAGATAGATAGATAGATAGATAGATAGATAGATAGATAGATAGATAGATAGATAGATGGGATGGGATGGGATGGGATGGGATGGATGGATGGATGGATGGATGGATGGATGGATGGATAGATAGATAGATAGATAGATACTTTTATTGACTTAAACTATTACAGTTTTTCATCATGACAAATATATGATAATTATAATATCACACGTGACAGATATTAACATTGCAAATACAACAAAATAATCATTACGTATTTTTGTTTTGTTTCATACATATTTAAACAATCAAAAACATCCACATGTTATGGTATGTCAATGATAAACGAGGATGTTCTAAAATAGGATATCTAGTGTTTTTTTAGTCTGTTAAAATGGATGTAGATAGCCTTTATACAAGTGCATCGGAGATGAATTTACTTAAACTAAGAATAATATTTTTGTTTAATGACTGCAACAATTTCACAAATGTAAACATGCTTCTTGGTCTAGTTGTGTAATATTTAGGAATGTATTTGTTTCTAATGTTAGAGTAAATAGTACAGATCAAAATAAAATGGTACTCGTCTTCAATATCGTTAGTGTTACAAATTTCGCACACTCTTTCGTTTCTCTCTGTTCACCCTCTTGAGTATCTCCCTGTTTCTATTCTTAAAGCTACAGAGTCCCTATATCAATCGATTTCTTCTTTGTAGGCGTGTCTTTATTTGTAACTTCATGTTCACCAGCTCATGTCGAAATCGGGTATTTAAGCGAGCAAATATAGCGCAAGAAATCATTTACTGTATATACATCGAACACTGCACATCGTACCTGTACACAGGTAACAGTCATTTTTTTCAGAAAAAAAAGTTAGCTTCTTTCAAGGCTCGAACACACGGCCTTCTGATTTCAAGTCCTGAGCTCTATCCACTGATCTAAACCGCTACTTGAGAAAATAGTATACTAACTACCATATATTATGAGGCAAAATAACTTAACATATTTGAACGCAACTAAAGATGGATCAATAAATATGCAGTCCATATTGTCGCACGTGTAAATTAACATTGCCTGGTGTAATACTGTATCTTATCAATATGAAACTAATACTTCGCCTCAAATCAACCATAATAAGAGTAGGGCAGGTTCCCGGATTCCTATGTATCCTTCCCCTCTCTCTGGGGCGGCTCTAAATAACCTATACTGTGTTGATGAGCCGTTAAACAACATTCAATTCAATTCAAATCAACCATATCTCGACTTGTTATTTAGCGCTCTTGTTATTACGTAATGCCTATTTAGTGTTAAAAATGCTACAAAATACCAATAAAAGCAGTGGTCTAGAGGTTCAGCGTACATCTTTCAAATCTTACAAGTGCAAGGCTGTGGTTCAAATCCATTCCGGGCAACTATTTTTTTTATCACACATATTCTGGAGCCGTATATTTATCGATGTTACCTGTACGGAGGCTAAATAAAAATGTGAAATTTTACGTATCGATTTCTCCTTATATACCGACTTTTGGGGTGTTCGTCGATTTGAAACTACTTCACACGTGACTCATTCATATTCATGAGTTATTACCAGTTAAAATAGGGACTGTACAGCTTTAAACAATGAGCGGATAATCTTATTTTTGTTATACAACTTCTTAATTGTTTGGAGTATAATGTTTCTAGATATGTTTCAAAATCAAAATTCTCTTTCACCAACTTATATAGCGTTAAAACTCAACTGCCTTCTATATCAGATCTCCATTGTTGCATGAAATTATCTATTAATCTTTGTTTAAATATTAAAGGAATAGTTTAAAACTAACACTCATGGGATTATCCCAGATATTATTAAAACATTACTGTCTAGGATAAACCTTATATTAGTTAGCCAATTCTTCGCGCCCTTATTACAGTTAGATAACAAATCCTTATATATTGCTTTTAATATAATGTTCTCTGTAGACAATAGTTTATACCAATATTTGATCATTTTTACATATCTATTAATCTTATGGGGTATATGTTTCTCAACTTATTCTCTTTCCAATCGCTTATAATCGAGATGAGGAAAACAAGTAGGTAACAAAGGTTGTCAATGTTCAATATGTCATCCAGATACCGAGAGGTACTATAAAACGTATCGATGACAGTTTGCGTATCCGGTGAAAGACTTCCATGCACCATGAACTCTATTTCATAGCAATATAAAAAATCTGCGAAAAGAGTTGCTCAGTATGTAGCCATAGAATACCAAAAAAAATTCCTGAAGACAATATAGTCTAATAGAAAAATATGCGTTTCACAAACAGTTTGGCCGTATATTGTAATTATCCAAATTGCCATTAGTAAAACATGCTTAAATATTGCAACAGGTCAACATAGTTCTGTGGTAAGGTTGTATATATAATGGAAAGGCCATAAGTACTTATAGATGGAATGTAAAGTTTATTGCAAAGAAAAAAAAGCTTCATGAATTGTTAATTGACCAACATAAATTAATTCCAGAGTCACCATAGGCTTTAGCATAACATTGTTTTACGTGATCGCTAACGACAGTAAGAGGAAGTAGTTAAAGTTGGAACTTTGAACTGAAATTTAAGGCCATAGAATCATTAGTATTGTTGGACAGCTAATGACCATATGTAACAGCAAGGCAAATACCAAATCAATCCTTTAAATAGTAGTCAAGTTATGATGCTATGGAGAGACTCTGATGCTCTTCATACTCAAACACCGTCAAACGAAACTCGTCCATCTAATAACCGGTATTGTCACTGATAAAACTAATCATCTGACTGTTACAAAAATAATGAAAAACACTTTAAAGGTGGCACATTTAGCAGGCTTGAGTCTGTGAGATATTTTACAACCGCCACACAGCACTAAAACGAACGCTAGTGTGAATGTAAATACATACTGAAAAGGGGAATCCATTGGAGGTGACTCACACAAACAACAGAGAAAAGTAGCAGACTAGGTATTATCACTCAGTCTCTTTTCTTAAAATTAGATAAACATAAGTCTCATTTCTAATTGGTTGAGTAATGCACAGCAATCTTAAGGTTTTGTACATTTTCACAACATACGAAATGCCAACACAAATGCCACTTTTGTTTTTCCTAAGCCAATATTCGGTAGGGCTAAACATAATGTAAAAGGTGTTTTGTTTTGTTTTTTTTGTGTTTTTTTGTTGTTGTTTTTTTACGAAAAATATATTTCTAATGAATTTGAGTAGAATGTTGTTTAACTGATCATCAACACAGTATATGATTTTACAGCCGCCCAATATAGAGGGGAACTATACATAGGAATCCGGGAACCTGCGCTACTCTTACTAACGAATAGATTCCTATGGTTCTTTAAATGATGGGAGGACAAAACACAGGATCGCCTGGTTTACGTCACCATCTGACGGACAAGGCTTATGGCAAGTCTTGCCCACGAACATACTGACGAAACTCAGTGGCACCGGTAAGGATTACATCCGAGTCATTCTGTTCCAAATTCACCACACTAGCTCCTGGACACCGCCAGCCTCTTTAACTTGCATAAGAAGGTTTTCTCCTAAACCAAGTTGCCTCAATCATTTAGTTTGCGGTTATACTATGCCATATTATACCATACATGTAATTTTTAGTTAAGTGTATACTGAACCTCTATCATGTTTTACTTTTAATATTGAAATAGTCATACTTTTAAATTAGTTGTTGGGTGAAAATAAAACTAGATTGTCGTGTTTCACTTTAAAACTTCAACACAATGCAATAAACCTATATAACGTGACATTAAGCCAGATTTTATACCATAGCCATAGCCATGTGAGCATCACAGCTGGTAAATAGGTATTTTTTCCTTATCTATAACAAGTACTTAAAGGCAAAAAAGGGACACTTGGTAATATTGATGTTTTATCAAGCATCAAAGTTCTCCGGCCATTTTTCGTTTCAAGATCATGTTTATGTTTATTTAAATCGAAATCAATACGCAACAATAAATATTTACAATTCACACATTGCAATATCTGTGAAAAGCGAGAATAAAATTGTATTTGATCACGTTGAAAACTTTGAACGTGTAAATTAATCCACAGGTAAATTTATTTATCAATTATCTGGCAATAGTTGTGCAGCTGCACAATTCAGATTTACCTCATTTCCCCGTGCAGTCACGCAGTGCTTAAAGTAGTATCTAGGTCATGCAAATAATACTTATTTTTATATATGTTTTTCTCCGGGACTATCAATAAATGTTCATATGATGTTTACGAGTTAAATTTGTTAATTGATAATACTACAAAAGGGGTGGTCATTCATCGTTAAAATTAGCATCTCGATTTATGTATGCAGTATTATTTTGACTTCAAACCCTCTTGCATATAATTAAACAAAACGTGCAGTTTGTATTTGTCTTCGTTTTTCTACCACTCAAAGAGAATGTTCGGATTGATGTCACAACGAGTTACTCTTACTCGCAGACTGATCTGGGTTTACAATGGATGCAAAGGCTATTATAGTCGTGCTTAGCGGGTTAAGGTTTAAACCATCTGTTTATACGCCTTTAACGGTCAGTGGCAAAAAGGTTAATTGGGGTTTAAATATAGGTTTTAGGTGCACAAAACCTCACTCATACCATATTGTCACTCCAATTAAACGGGACAGTATAATTAAAGACATCCTCGCGAGCCTATATAAAAGTGGATATAAAAGTCGAACAGTAAATGCAGCATTCAAGGACCACAGTCAACCAAAAACACGCAAAGAAACAAACTCTAATTACAAAGATATATAAAAGGCAAGATATGACATCACAAACATAAAAAAAAATGACAATAGGGCTACCGCCTTGGAACGGTCAGTCAGTGGCAAGAAAGGTCGCTGTGGTTAAAACCAAGTACCAGGGTGCACCAAACCTCAAATTGTATATAGTATACGTACTGCTTAAAATGCATAGCAGTGTCGACTATAAAACAAGTATTGTCGTGTATTATATACATATATGTAGGGATCACTCTAGGCCGCGATTCCGCGATATTCTCGCATTAAAATCTCAAAAATCGCATGAAAAAAAGACAAAATGGAACAAATTGTTGCACCGAATTCGGGGAAATCCATTTTCACCATTTCGGTTCGTTATGAAAATATATTTATTTATATTTCATTTAAAATCTCAAGTAAATTTGTTCAGATCCATTTATTCGCGATTAATCAAAACATAAAATGAGAAAATATCAAATTATTCGAAAATCACATGAAAATAATCAAAACGAGATTGTTATGTCGGTGTCAAAGAAAATCGATTGATTATGAATAAACATGGCCATTTTTATAATAATTCATCAACTTCTAGTCATATCTGACCATTATGCCCCGATATATAATGATTTGACGCAATTAACTATGTACTGGAGTGGTGTAAGCAATAATAAAACAATGTTAGCGTAAAAAGTTGATGTAAATTCGGACACGCTATATTTCGGATGCTTTAACAACTTCTACTTTCATTACTGGGAATGACCCAAAATGCAGGAAATCACATCTAAATTTCAAAAATGTTCTGGGGGTCATGCCCCGCCTAGCGGCCTCCATCGCTACGTGGTCGTTCGGCTTCGCATCCGAAATGTTTCATGAAAATGGTGAATGTCTCATTAAAATCAAGCAAATGGGACATTTTGTCTCATTGAAATTCAATCCTGGGGTGATCCCTGTAATAATAATAATGCAAAGCCTATTGTATAATACACTATTGTTTAATAATATATAATTAGAAAACGTGTCCATGGGGCACGGATTTTAGCGCTGTGAGTCACATACAAATGGACTTAAAGGAAAACGTGCAACTTTTTCGTACGGAGAGACGGACAAGGGTAACACTATATGCCCGTTCGTATTCGTGGCGGAGCATGAAATACAAAATGGACTGGTGCATTGCTTCTTTCTGCATTCAAGTCTTTAAAATGATAGCCGTTTCCAATAGAACCTATCAGTAAATGTACGTATAATAGCTGAACCGGATATGTAGCATTCACAGAACACAGCCCATCAAATTCACACTTTCAAAACAACAGCTATTACATAGCCCGCTTCTGATTTCTTTGTTACGCTATGCTACATGGATCCAGAACTGGGGCCTGGGGAAATAGGACGTTTGAAATCGCACCAAACTTTGGGACGATTTTGGCGAGATTTTGAGAGATTCTAAGAGATTTTCTTAAAACCTATGTCCGAGTTAACAAGTTTAACTGGTATGTTTATTTACAACATGACGTCACGCAAACGTCGACTTTATGCGCGTGAAAAAAACGCGCGAATAAATTGTGCTAATCGCTAGTGGGCGCTTTAATTGGCCTAATCTGCCCAGACTGATATCTGCATGATACGGTCTTGGTAGGCCGAGACTCAGCAATCACAAAGAAAAATAAAAGTATGCGACACTTCGTACATAACAGGGTTGACGAAACAGGCACCATTAGTGGTAAATAGGTAACTGGGTGTTTACCAGGTTCTATCTGTAATGTAACGGGACAATGTAAGTTATCCAGGCAATGTCATTTAACAAACTTGGGAGAAGTGTTGACGAACGTCCCTGTTTATTGGTAGTTTAACGACCACACGACGACTAAATTCATCCAACGTCAACACTATACAGTCATAACGATTTATTCTTCAGCCATTATAAATCTGATATATATATATTAAAATATCTTTGTTTCAAACGGTGTACTCTCGCGAAAGCTCCGGCTTCCAGTCTAATAATCACTTTGTTTCCCCTTTTTTAACGTATAATTTTCTTCTATATAATATGTATACATCAAGCAGACACCTTCGAAAGCGTTCATGTTTCTTAGAAAGTGCTATCGTGAGAATGATTAACAAAAAAAAACAGTTTTAATTTAATTTCTAACGTTGATATATCGATATGACATTTCCATACGTGCGTCTTGATTCTTGTGACTTTGAATATACTTCATATATACATATATTAAAAAACATTAATCAAAAGGACACATTTGAAGATATTCGTTTCCATCGGAATGTGTAATATTCATGAATTCTGGTTTTCTGTCATATCCAAACATCTCAAAATCAACCCAAAACGCTTCTAGCAGCCGTTTGTATGTAGCACTACTCAACGATCGGAACGCCATTGCAAGCATTTCTTGTCTGTTTTGTTTAGAGTCAATCGGATCACTTTTGTCATGCGCGTCTTTTACTTTTGCCTTGAATTCTTCAACAGTGGTTAGGTTTGCTTCGTCGTTAGATGAGTATGGGAAGTCAATATTCTTGCTAATAATGCCTCTACTCTGTAACCTTTTCCATTCACGGAACAGTCCACAACGAAACGACATGCAGTCTACTATTTCCGGTTTCTTTTCAAAGACCCAATCGGATGAATCACGAATGACGTCCTCAAGGGAGTCTCTTTCGAAATCGGTAAAGATGATTTTATCAGATAAATTAAGTTTGTTAATCAGAAAGTATGTATCTTCTTTGAGCGACTCGTATTTACCGATATAATCAAATGTTAGATTGCATGGCATGCAGTGTTTATAGTTAGCGGAGAAATGTCCGTCTACCCATCCACCAGATTTAAGTCTACGGACCATGTAACTTACAAACTCCGGAAATGTGACATCATGACCACATCTGAGACTGTTTTCGGTCGCATTTGGCCTCTCAAGTTTAATAATTTGCGTACCAATTTCTGCCCAATAGTAGGGATTTGTTGAATAAAACTTATCTAGCCAACCGGAAAACATCCGTGTAAAAGGGCTTCTTACAAACATTATGCTCGTTGATATATTAAAAATATCTTCTACATCGTTCCATGTTGAATTGTTCAACGTCTGAAATCCCCCACGCGTAGTCTCTGCATGCTTAGACATGATTTCCATAGGATTTGAACTATTTCCCCACCCACCTGCCACGTGTAAAATCCGCTTCCAAAAAGTAGATCCAGTTTTCTCAATGGCGCAGTAAACTATATCACTTCTTGTTACATACTTTAGGTTGGTTATGACATCATCGATTTCACTTTCTTGAGCGGAACGTTGTGGTCGTTCTTCACAGAAATCTCGTACAGCAACACGTCTGTCCTCAAAACGTTTGTTGATTTCTTCATACTGAAACACCATGAAAGTAAGAGAAAGAACTTCATTTGACAATCAACTGCTGAACCCAATAAAACAAGATCAAATAGCAATGGTCTTCCTGTAAGTAACAATGAGCAACAAAGGAGCAACAACGAGCAACGGCGAAATATATCCCAAGGTAACGGGTTTGAACAAGATATAATTCTCTACATATTAATATTAAAAAAAAAGAACTATCGATCCACAATAATGTTCAGTGTAAGTCCATTTTCAAATCACGTCATTAAGGTAAGAGTGAGGTTTAGTGCATCCTAGATGTTCTAAGAGCGCGGTGCCTCGAACACGTAAAGGACGACATATACTATATGTCACTGAGTTATCTAAAATGCGAATATTGTGTGATGGCTCCCATCGACTTGCTCTAGTTAATAACATTCGTCTGCTGTGTTGGAATAACATTCGTTTTGTAGAACGAAACTCATGAATATTTATAAAAACTTTCACCAATGACACTACATTAGGAGACAAAACAACATGGACATGCAGTGTCGCGGATTGTGAAAAGACAACCTATACAATCGATATTAGAGCTATATCTCAGCGATAACTATTCACTATAAAATCATGGAGAGGTTGCTTATTTATGCTTACATGCTACAATGACTGATTAATTCAGATATAAAAGTGGAGGCCGGATTACAGATTGTTTGTTGTTTTTGCTGTTAGGTGTTATGTAATATTAAATAGGATATACATTACGTTGTCCGAGTATTAACTTTCATACCCCATCCAACCCCGTCTCCAAGAAGCGAAAAAAGGGGTTGGCTGGGGTATGAAATGAAACCTTAATTTCGGCTTAACAATTTGGGATATTGTAAAATTGAAACATTTAATGGCTAATTTTAAACAGGTTATCGCATTATTGCAGTAAAAATGTTTTTAAACTTGTTTTATTATCAACATATCCATTTTAACTCCTGCTAATATAACCTTTTCCATCACAAAAATGGAATTAAGGAGGGACCACGTAATGTATATATATAACACTTTGTTCTTTCCATTTTGAAAGGAAAACAGTAAACAAGTTAGTTAACAGTTCAGCTATATTATATACAAATTATGTAATGTAATAGTAGATATCAAACCAAAACGCAAATGATGAAAAACCTGCTTGTATGTTTCATTATGCATGCTTCATACAAAATCTTTATTGTGTGGGCCTTACCATCCCACAAAATGTTGAATAACACCATTGCTTTTGTTTGCCAAATATTGACCGTCAAATACAGAAGGATGGAAACAGGTCCTTAATTATCGTTTTTTTATATCGGGGCCATTTCTCTACCTCGGGAGATATTTCCCGTATCTCAAAAACACTGGTTATTCAACTATATATTACATAATTTAAAATAATATTTTATTAATATTGCTAATGATTCACGCCTTTTTACACCAGTTTGCACGAGAACGCCAAGACAACGTTACGTCATACAAACAAAACAAGTGGAACCGAAACTCTTCGTTAATTTCCGTAATCGGTATTCCCTAGTTACGTCATTTGGCTTCCCGCCACTGACGGAAAAGTCCGACGAGCAATGTTCCGTACTGCGAAATAACTCCAACTGGGGGATATTTCGCAGTTGAGCAAACGAGTAGATTCCCAGTATTTCCTATACAAATCACAGACAAATATGTAATATACACATTTATTATATAACCTATAAATAGACGCGTTTTCATTGGCTAAAAAGTAATTTTTTAGAAAAAATATCTAGCGATATTGACCTGTTTTTTTGATATTGACCTGTTTTTTTGATATTGACCTGTTTTATATAATTGTTTTTTTGATATTGACCTGTTTTATATAATTGTAAATTGAGGGTTATATAATAAAACAGTTATGGACTTTTCAGCTGTTATACATGATGTTGATATGCACCAAAAAATCATTATTGACCTCGGCTATCGCCTCGGTCAATAATGATTTTTTTGGTGCATATCACATCATGTATAACAGCTGAAAAGTCCATAATTGTATAATATATGTTTATTATATAACCTATAAATAGACGCGTTTTCATTGGCTAAAAAGTAATTTTTTAGAAAAAATATCTAGCGATATTGACCTGTTTTTTTTATATTGACCTGTTTTTTTGATATTGACCTGTTTTATATAATTGTTTTTTTGATATTGACCTGTTTTATATAATTGTAAATTGAGGGTTATATAATAAAACAGTTATGGACTTTTCAGCTGTTATACATGATGTTGATATGTACCAAAAAATCATTATTGACCTCGGCTATCGCCTCGGTCAATAATGATTTTGTTGGTGCATATCACATCATGTATAACAGCTGAAAAGTCCATAATTGTATAATATATTGAGTCAAAAAAGAAAGTGCGTACAGTTGTTTTTGGACATATTCAAAACATTGTAATGACAAAAGCAAAATAAGTTTTCAAATATAACAAATGCATGCATTAATAGAGTAGTGATACCTTCACTAACAGAGTTTGAAATCCTCAAAGTAAAAAAAAAAAATCATTTTTAATGAAACAAAATGCAAAATGCATGAAGATGAATATGATGCATGCAGTTGAATGGGTTTGTGTTACTGGTTTGCTGGAATTTCGAATAAATGTCAAACTTTTAACTTCTTCTCACACAGAAAGTAAGGATGTTTGAACACATGAATGACGTCAACGTTAACATTAATGTAATATTCGTAATATGGTTGATTATGCAAATTTGAGTGCACGCTTTCTGTTTTGACTCCGTATAGTATGTAAATTTAAGTGCACATTTTCTGTTTTGACTCCGTATAGTATGTAAATGTGAGTGCTCCGTATAGTATGTAAATGTGAGTGCACACTTTCTGTTTCGACTCCGTATAGTATGTAAATTTGAGTGCACACTTTCTGTTTTGACTCCGTATAGTATGTAAATTTGAGTGCACACTTTCTGTTTCGACTCCGTATTGTATGTAAATTTGAGTGCACACTTTCTGTTTCGACTCCGTATAGTATGTAAATTTGAGTGCACACTTTCTGTTCTGACTCCGTATAGTATGTAAATTTGAGTGCACACTTTCTGTTTTGACTCCGTATAGTATGTAAATTTGAGTGCACACTTTCTGTTTCGACTCCGTATAGTATGTAAATGTGAGTGCTCCATATAGTATGTAAATGTGAGTGCACACTTTCTGTTTCGACTCCGTATAGTATGTAAATTTGAGTGCACACTTTCTGTTTTGACTCCGTATAGTATGTAAATTTGAGTGCACACTTTCTGTTTCGACTCCGTATTGTATGTAAATTTGAGTGCACACTTTCTGTTTTGACTCCGTATAGTATGTAAATTTGAGTGCACACTTTCTGTTTCGACTCCGTATTGTATGTAAATTTGAGTGCACACTTTCTGTTTCGACTCCGTATAGTATGTAAATGTGAGTGCACACTTTCTATTTTGACTCCGTATAGTATGTAAATTTGAGTGCACACTTTCTGGTTTGATTCCTTATAGTATGTACATTTACCTTCTGCTTCCCGAAACCTGCTGTAGAGCCTCTAACATAGGAATAAACCAGATCAGACAGTTCTGACACGTTGTGTGCAATAGAGAGTCTGGACAGTATGGATAAATCTGAAACGAGTTAATAGCAAGGAGTTTCACATACTTTCATGAAGTATAGGCTGTGGCAAACCCTAAAGGAATAAAACTCCTTTACGCAAAGGAGTTGGAGACCAGCCAGGTGTATAAAGGATCGATTGTAGATATTGACAGAAATGAAACAAATAAATGCATTCCCTATTAAGGTAAATACAATTACGAAAACTATATAATTTATATATTTTGTTCTGATAAGAAGTAATCGACGTAAGTATACTAAAACAATCGAATTGTCTGCTGTATGCACTATTTTCTTATTTTATTTAATTTGAACAAAACCGGAAGTAGTAGTAGTAGTAGTAGTAGTAGTAGTAGTGGTGGTAATAGTAGTAGTTGTTGTAGTAGCAGTAGCAGTAGCAACAGCAGTTGTAGTAGTAGTGGTGGTGGTGGTGGTGGCGGTGGCGGCGGCGGCGACGGCGGCGGCGGCGGTGGTGGTGGTGGTGGTGGTGGTGGTAGTTGTAGTGGTGTTAGTAGTAGTAGTAGTAGTTGTAGTAGTAGTAGTGTAGTAGTAGTAGTAGTAGTAGTAGAAGCAGAAGTAGCAGCAGCAGTTACTAGTAGGTGCAATACAATGTACCTGCAATATGCATGAACGTCAAAATACCGATGAACATCACAGAACCAGCCAATAGAAATTGTCGGAACGTGGGTTTGATATGACGAAATAACCTCATATTTTCGACTGTTAAAACCGAAAGTAGTCGTCTTCAAATAGTATGTTACAGAGATTGTAGAGGTTATTGCTCCTTTGCACAGATTTGATTTCTCTTTTGTCAACGCTTTTCTTTTTATCCTTTTGATTTATTAACCGTCTTATGTCATTTATTGTTAGTCCTTATCTTATACTTCCTTAATATTTCCCTTTCTAAAATGTTATCCATCAAGATTTAAAACAGAGGTAAAGTAGATATATATTGTCATCACATGTTTCTTCCATTTAAATATAACACTAATTACACTTTGCCAATAAATAGAATTAATAATGCTTAACATCGACTATGGCTTCCGCGTGTAATGCGAACATTCGACTGATACTGATAAGCGTAGGGACGTTTCAGATATTGGGGGCCAGCGGGGCTACTTTTTCATTCCTTTTCAGACATTTTATTGAACTAATAGCTATTTGATTTGCTAATGTTATGCCCTGTGACATAAAGCTTCAGGAAAAATTCTTTTTTGACGAATCAACACACATTTGAGCAAAATAAAACATACCTCACACCACCCCCACCTACCCTCTCCGCCCGCACGCAGTTCCTACGCCTATGCAGAATATGTTCAAACAAACTTTACACTGATTTATATAGTACCTCATAACAGAACAATATTATCTGACAAATGTTAACCTTAAGGAGAGTTTATCTCCCAGGCCATTCATTGCAGTGGCCACTTTTATATTAGTGTAACTTTTCTTTATCTTTATAGTCAATTCAGTACAATCAAACGTAATACAAGTACCATCGCTGGTCAAACATATGTGTCCAGGGATAACTAGTGACCGGTACTATGTTGTCGATTTACAATACATGTATTCGCATTTTTAAGCGGTTATACCATTTAAACGCCGGTAGTAAATGGCAGCGTTAATGTTTTCAATATCGCTTTCGGTACTGCGTTAGCACTTTAACTACGAGCGTTAGCGCTTTAACTACCGGCGTTAGCGCTTTAACTACCGGCGTTAGCACTTTAACTACCGGAGTTAGCACTTTAACTACCGGCGTTAGCGCTTTCACTAATAACCTGTAGTATTCTAATTAAATGATCAAGTGATCAAGTCAATAGGAAAATTTCTGTTCAAATGTTTTGAAAAGGAAAAGATAAATGTAGGATGGTAATTAACGTCAGTTTCTTATTGTTACTGTTTTTTTTATATTTGTATGTTTTAGTGGGTTATAGAAAATGCGTTATTTTGGAACATAAATTTGCATATTGTGTTAAACTTTATGAGATAATGTAGTAAAATAACATTTATATATTGAATTCCAGAAATAGCCCAGAATTGGTTCGATAAAATTATTCTATTATACCTCCTTTAGCGCTTTCAGTACCGGCGTAAAAAAATAAAACAAAAATATTTAAAAAACAAGAGGCCCAATAGGGCCTGTGGACGCTCTACTGGCTCAAGATAAAGTTTATGTATAAGGAGCCATAAGTCTTTCAAAGATCATTCAACCAGAACATGGCAATGACAGGTGCAACTAGGCTTAATACTGATCATTTTCGCCAAGATTCGCTGAAATCTGGCAAAGAGTTCAGAAGAGACTAATTTGGACAACGTTTGTGTATTAAAACATTTAAAGGGTCACAACTCTGCCAAGAATCATTCAACCGAAATGTGTCGATGATATGCACAACTAGGCTTGATACTGATCATCCTTGTCAAGTTTCGTCTATATCCAGCCAAGGGTTCAGGAGAACTAGCCCGGAAAAAAATTGTGGTATCAAAATCCTTTAAAGGGCCATAACTCTGTAAAATATATGTAAACCGGAACGTGACAATGACAAGCACAACTAGGCTTGGTGCTAATCATCCCTGCAAAGTTTTATTGAAATCTGGCGAGGGGTTCAGGAGAAGTAGATCAGACAAAGTATGTGTATTAAAACCTTTAAAGGGCCATAATTCTGCCAAAAAAAAATATTTAACCGGAATACGCCAATGATATGCACAACTAGACATGGAATTGATCATCCCTAAAAAGCTTCGTTAAAATCCGGCCAGAGGTTCAGGAGAACTAGTCAGAACAAAGTTTGTGTTTTTAAACCTTTTAAGGGCCCTAACTCCGCCAAAAATCATTCAACCGGAACACGGCGATGATGTGCACAACTAGATATAGAATCGATCATCCCTAAAAAGTTTTGTTTAATCCGGCCAGGGGTTCAGGAGAACTAGTCAGAACAAAGTTTGTGTATTAAAACCTTTAAAGGGCTAAAACTCTGCCAAAATCATTCAACTGGAACACGGTGACTATGTACAACTAGGCTTGGTACTGATCATCCCTGCAAAGTTTCAATGAAATCCGGCCAAATGAAGGCCCATTCGTCTTAATGAGGCCAAGATATAGCATATTTCAGAAAATAAGGGCCATGACTCCGATGTATATGGTCCAATCTGGATGGTTTTCGAACTCGTCCAAGCTTTCATTGATATTAACAATCTGGTAAAGTTTCTTAAAGATCGGATGAAAGATGAAGGCCCTATCGTCTTAACGAGGCAAAATATAGGATTTTTAACTAAATCAAGGGCCATGACTCCACTGTTACTGGTCCGATCTATCTGGTTTCCGAACTTGACCGGGCTTTCATTGATATGAACAATCTCGTAAAGTTTCATAAAGATCGCATGAAAAATGAAGGCCCTATCATCTTAACGAGGCAAAATATAGCATTTTTAACTAAATCAAGGGCCATAACTCATCTGTTACTGGTCCGATCTGGCTCGTTTTCGAAATTTCTGAGCTGTCATTGATATAAACAATCAGGTAAAGTTTTGTAAAGATCAGATGAAAGATGAAGGCCCTATCGAATCAACGAGGCAAAATATAGCATTTTTAACTAAATCAAGGGCCATAACTCTGTTGTTACTGATTCGATCTGGTTGGTCTTCGAAATTATTTGAGCTTTTATTTATATAAACAATCTGGTAAAGTTTGGTAAAGATTGGATGAAAGATGAAGGCCCTATTGTCTTAATGAGACAAAATATAGCATTTTAACTAAATCAAGGGCAATAACTCAGCTGTTAATAATTTGATCTAGCTGATTTTCGAACTTGTCTAAGCTTTCATTAATATTAACAATCTGTGCAAGTTTGGTAAAGATCAAATAATAAATAAAGGTGCTAGAGTGTTCACAAGGCTTAATATGGCATCTTTCAGCAAAACAAGGGCCACAACTCCGGTGAAATTATTTCGATCTTGCCGGTTTTCAAACTTGTCCGAGCTTTCACTGGCAAAGTTAAGTAAAGGTCCGATTAATATTGAAGGCCCTAGAGTGTTCACAAGGCAGAAAATAGCATTTTTCAGAAAAACAAGGGCCATAACTCCGGTGTTACTGATCCGATTTAGCTGGTTTTCAAACTTATTTGTGCAAGTTTGGTAAAGATCAAATAATAAATGAATGTGCTAAAGTGTTCACAAGGCAGAAAATGGCATTTTTCAGAAAAAACAAGGGCCATAACTCTAGTGTTACTGACCCAATTTAACTGATTTTCAAACTTGTCCAAGCTATCATTGGTATTAACAATCTGTGCAAGTTTGGTAACGATCATATAATAAATGAAGGTGTTAGAGCGTTCACAAGGCAGAAAATAGCAATTTTCAGGGAGAAAAAAGGCCATAACTCCGGTGTTACTAATCCGATTTCGCTGGTTTTCGAACTTGTCTTAGCTTTCATTAATATTAACAATCTGTGCAGGTTTGGTAAAGATCAAATAATAAATGAAGGTGCTAGAGTGTTCACAAGGCTTAATATGGCATTTTTCAGCAAAACAAGGGCCATAACTCTAGTGAAATTTATCCGATCCGGCTGGTTTTCGAACTTGTCCGAGCTTTCATTGATATAAAGACACTGGCAAAGTTTCGTAAAGATTCAATTAATAATGAAGGCCCTAGAGTGTTCACAAGGCAAAAGTTAACGACGGACGGACGACGGACAACTCGCCATCCCATAAGCTCGGCTGGCCTTCGGCCAGTAGAGCTAAAAATTGAACCCATAAACCAATGTTTCCTATGGAAAAAAAATGCCTCCAGTGAGATTTGAACCCACGACCCATGAGTTTGGAATGTGCATTACCAAATATTGAAAAAGGGCCATAACTCCGGTGTTACTTGTTCGATCTGGCTGGTTCTGAAATTCGTTATAGCTTTCATTGACATGAACAATCTGTCGAAGTTTGGGAAAGATCGAATACAAAATGAAGGTGCTGGAGTGTTCACAAGGCTGAAAATGGCATACTTCAATAATTCAAGGGCACATAACTCTGGTGTTCCTGGTCCGATATAGTGGTTTTCGAACTTGTCCGAGCTTTCATTGATATTAACAATCTGTTAAAGTTAGGTAAAGACCGGATAAAAAATAAAATGAAGGTGCTAGAGTGTTCACAAGACCGAATATAGCCTTTTTCAGCAAATCAAGGGCCATACCTCTGCTGTTACTCATTCTTTTTGGCTCGTTTTCGATTTTGTCCGTGTTTCATTGATAATAAAAATCAGTGTAAGTTTGGTAAAAATCAAATAATAAACGAAGGTGCTACAGTGTTCACAAGGCAGAAAATGGCATTTTTTCAGGGAAAAAACAAGGGCCATAACTATGGTGTTATTGATCGATTGGGCAAATTTGTCCGAGCTTTCATTCATATTAACAATCTTCGCAAGTTTGATAAAGATCAAATAATAAATAAAGGTGCTAGAGTATTCACAAGGCAGAAAATGGAATTTTTCAGGGGAAAAAACAAGGGCAATAACTCTGGTGATAAAGACCCAACTTAGCTCTTTTTGGAAATTGCCCAAGCTTTCATTGGTATTAACAATCTGTGCAAGTTTGGTAAAGATCAAATAATAAATGAAGGTGAAAGAGCGTTCACATGGAAGAAAAGGGTATTTTTCAGAAATAAACAAGGGCCATAACTCCGGTATTACTGATCCGATTTGGATGGTTTTCGAACTTGTTTGCGCTTTTATGGATATTAACAATATCTGTGCAAGTTCCGATTAATAATGAAGGTCCTAGAGTGTTCAAAAGGCAAAGCTTAACAGACGGACGACGGACAACTCGGCATCCCATAAGCTCTGCTTCGGCCAGTAGAGCACAAATCTAGCCGACTCGTCTAGTACTAGAGATTTCCAGACTAAATTATTTCATTAACAATCCATAAACTGTACGGAATATGGGCCTATTTTAGTGTAGCTGTGAGAATCATAGCTCTTATGCCTTTGTAACAATGAGTGAATACTTAGAGTTTTTAACTGTGTTTGTCGGGGCCTCAATTTCCCTGATTTTGAATAGGAATTTTGTTTGATTTTTGCGAAGCGCATCACTTTCCTTTTCCCCCAACAATCCCACCACCCCATCATCACCACCACCAGAATGTGGTTTTGTTTGTTGTTTATTTACATATGTCTGTGTTGTTTTGTTTTATCAAATCTATAATGTGTATGAGATTCTAACAATAATTTTATATCGGCCCGAGTTTCTATACCCGCCTGTTCTCCAACAGCTCTTGTTTATAACATACTGATGCATCAACAATTGACGTTGTACATGACGTCACGCAGACGTCGACTTTATGTGCGTGAAAAAAACGCACGAAAGAATTGTGCTAATCGCTAGTGGGCGCTTTAATTGGCCTAATCTGCCCAGACCGATATCTGCAAGTAATACATGTGCATGATACGGTCTAGCCGGCCGAGACTAAATATGCTACGTGAAAAATAGAAAACGACCTTAAATTCACTACCTTGGTTTATTTATATAGTGGCATTTAATACAAGAAAACTGTGATACAAAGTACCACATAGCGGCGTAAAAATAATTTCTATGATGGCCTATGTAATGGAATTGGGAATAATGAAGTAACAAGACATTACAAATGTTTAGAACAACAATTTTAATGAAACAAATGTGTATGTATGAAGCATGGTATTAAGCAATATGAGAAAATGGAAATGTTATGTACCCTTCCGGAAAAATGGATTGTCCTTTAGTCTATATACACCAGCTGACATTACGTGGTCCCGCCTTAATTCCATTAGGTGATGTGAAAACTTAGCAGGATTTTATAACGGATATTTCGACAATAAAACACGTTTAAAATGTTTTTACTGAAAAATGCGTTAACCTGTTTAAATTACCTAATAACTGTTTTAATGTTATAATATGCAAAATGTTTAAGCCGAAATTAAGGTTTCATTTCAGATGCCAGCCAACCCCGTTTTCGCGTCTTGGAGAAGGAGTTGGATATGGTATGAAAGGTAATACTCGGACCACGTAATGATTAACGTAATGTGAAGTTTCGTGAAAATCCGTCAAGTAGTCGCTACAAGTTTTCATTATATAACTGTATGTAAACAAAGATGGCCGCTGGCGGCCATGTTTAACGTCGCATCAAAATAATTTTCGACAAGTATCAACATCATTCGATACTGATCATTTTAGAAAAAGTCCCATATCAATATCACTTATAGTTTTAAAGAAGTACTCGCTACAAACTTGTTTTTTGAAAATTTATTTTTAGCCGTGGCAGCCATCTTGAATTTCCAGCCGACATGAAGTTTTGCTAGGATCAATTAGACATCAAGAGCCATATTCCTGTGAAGTTTCATAGAAATCCGTCATGTAGTTTCAGACGAGGAGTCGATACAAATTTTCATTATATAACTCTATGTTAACAAAGATGGCCGCTGGCGGCCATGATTAACGTCGCATCAAAATAATTTTCGACGAGGATCAACATCATTCCATACTGATCATTTTAGAAAAAGTCCCATATCAATATCACTTATAGTTTTCAAGAAGTACTCGCTACAAACTTGTTTTTTGAAAATCTATTTTAAGCTGTGGCGGCCATATTGAATTTTTGATCAACCTGAAATGTTGCTAGAATCATTTAGACATCAAGAGCAACATTCCTATGAAGTTTCATGGAAATCCGTCGAATAGTTTCAGAGAAGTAGTCGCTACAAGTTGAACCACATACCTGTATTTAATTCGGTTATTTATAGCTCAGCGTGTATTGGCGAGTGTAGACTAAAGGCGACTGCTCTACCAAAATTCACCAGCTCGATCGCAGGTGAAATGGTCGCTTTGTATTATAAGTCATACTACACCAATTCATTTTCCATAGGCCTACCTTATAGCTCTAAGCTCTATACTGAGTTCCCTAATATACGAAGCTATATTTTCTATTACTTGTTTTGAAAGTCCTATCTTAGTTTTATCAAAAAAAACATACAGCAGCCATACATTGAGTATGTTTTGAAAAAGCTGTTTTGGTCGGATGGTGCTGACCCGCCTACTTGCATGTAGAAACATGAGGAAAAAGTAAAATATACTTCTTTCTTTGATTATGCAACACATTATGAATACATTGCATAAATGTATGATTTAACCTTTATAAGTACTGTTCAAAAGTACTGTTCAAAAGTTGAATTTTAATTTTTTAGCAAGATTTTTTGGTTTGTTTACCTTGACAACCAATCAAAATTAAGAGATTATGTAATAGCTCCGAATTGACCTGGAACTTTTTCCCTGCCCGCTGATTGGTTGGTAAATGGTGTAGTCTGATCTAAAATGTAATTTTACACCAGTTCAGCCATTTTTGACTGGTTCGCTATTTATTTCTATGAAAATAAAAGGTATCAACTGCTACATGAATCACAGTCAGAATCCATACCAATCCATTTCCAATATATATATGTAAATTGGGGTTTCTGGACCAAAACGAATATGACCCAAACAACCCCAAAATCCACCCAAAAAATCCACCCTTGAAATAAGCTGGGTTAGAGTTATATTCTGAGATTTTTTAATAAAAGTTGAAATTTACACCTAATTCACCATTTTATGGTGAATTACTTGATTTATAAAAACTTTTTTAAAATAGGGGTAGTGAAGATTGCAAGTTTAAATTTTTTTAATAAGTTATCAAAATTACAAAAATATTGCTTTTTTTGTAATATAATTATAAAATGTTTCTTTAATACAAAACAAATTTGTTGATTTGTTATCAAAATTACACCTAAATCAACGAATAAACACGAATATAATAAAACATGAATTTTTACTAGAAATCAAATTTTTATATGTTTTAGCCTATTACATTCAACAATATATGGCTTTACTACTTCCCAGTATCTATGTCTTAATCTAACTATATGAGCACCACAACCAACACAAACTTGATATTTTGCACTTGTACCTTTTTCACATTTTAGACACGGTAAAAGGTTACTTTGCTTTAATCTGAATTTATGTAAACTGCAGTAGTTTGAATCTTTTGTTGGTATATTTTTACAAGGTTCGTGATCTCCAATTTTGAGAAATTGGCAAATGTTTTTAATTTTCGCAGTGTTTTCCATTTTCTTTTTCTTGTTATAATAAATATTTTTTTATTTAAAGAAAAAAAATAAATATGATATATATTACAAAAATGAGTACCGAAGACGTTCACTACATTTTACAATTACACCGGGAAGGAGTAATTAATAATGATCAGCTTAGAAAGGGGCTAGATGCTCTTAAAGAAGTTCCAAAGGAAACTCCAAAAGAGGTTAGTCAATCATTTGAAAATTACCAAAAGAGACGACGTGCTAAAAAACAACGTAACGAGAAAAGCAGAAATATGATAAATTACAAGAAAATATCATAAATGAACAAAAGCAGAAATATGCTAAATTACAAGAAAATGTTATAAATGAACTAAAACCAGTTTTTTCAAAGATAGAAAATTAAAACTGGTTGACAAACCAATGTGTGGCTATTTTAAAGCATACGAGATATCTGCCGAGAAATACAAAGACCCTCAAAAACTATTGCGTGATAAAAAATCCATTATTACAAAACAAATAAGCAAAGAGCTGACAAAGATGAATGGATTAAAGTTTCAATTAGGTCTCACTGTAGATTTATTTAAAGATGATGGTGATACCAAAAAATATACCACAGCAGTATTACACAGCGAGCAAAATGCAATCTTAAACCCTGAAAAAATAAATGAGTTTTACGATGAATCATCTGCAAATATACAAGAGAGCCTTGAAAGATTTACAAACACAGCATCCGGATTAGAAATTGATCGCTGTGTTACGTTTACTTAAATATTGCAAAGTACGAGCCGTTAAAAGGTTCTTCATATATTCCTTTACCCAAAGCAGTAGCTGATAAGAAAGCAATTATAAATGTGAAAAACAATGATGATAAATGTTTGTTCCATGCAATAAATGCTTTAAATCCAGCTGCAGATCATACAGACAGATTATCAAAGTATCCTAGTATAGAGTTCTTGAAGAAAGATAACATTGACTTTCCCACTCCAATTTCTCAAATAACCAAAGTAGAGAAACAAAACATCCTTGCTATCAACGTTTATGGATATACCATAACAGGAAAAAATAAAAAGGTATCTGTTTTTCCATATAAAATATCAGAACAACCAAAAGATATTGAACGAATTAATTTGATCTTAATATCTGAAGACACTGAAGTTGAATCAGAAAACGAAGACGATCCAAATAATGAAAAAGGAATTATAGATGACAACTATAACCCTGATGATTATTCCAAAGAACCAAAAACATTAACAACAAAATATCATTATTGCTGGATTAAAAATCTGAATAGACTACTCTGGGACCAAAACAAACACCATGGTCAAACTTACTTCTGCGATCGTTGCCTTCACGCCTATTCTGGACAAGGACTACTTACAAAACACAAAGAAGACTGTGATGGTATTAACAAAACTTCTTGCAGAATAGAAATGCCAAAGGAAGGTAAAAATACTGTAAATTTAAAAATCATCAAAATCAGATGCCTGTGCCTTATGCGATATATGCTGATTTTGAAAGTATAGTCAAACCAGAATCAATTAAATTTGGAAAGAAATCTGAAATTACAAGTGTGCACGAAGCTTGTGGATTTGGATATCAAGTTGTCAGATATGATGGTAAAACAGAAGAACCTGTTATTTACAGAGGTGAAGATACTGTTGAAAAGTTTTTAAATCACTTAGAATGTGAGAAGAGCAACATTAATAAAATATTTGCTCACCCAAAACCCTTAATTATGACACAACAAAATGAGGAAGATTATGAAAAAGCAACACACTGCTGGATATGCGAAAATGAAATAGGTAGGAAATGTGGCAAAAACTGTAAAGTAAGAGACCACTGTCATTTTACAGGTAAATACAGAGGTGCAGCACATAAAAACTCTAACCTAAAACTAAAAATAAAACCAAAATAAAACAATCATTCCTGTTGTATTTCACAACCTCAAAGGATATTATAGTCATCTTATAATGCAAAAAATACATAAATGACAGGTAATATTACATGCATTCCGAACAACGCTGAAAATTATATTTCATTTAGTGCCGGACAACTTAGATTCTTGGATAGCTTTCAGTTTATGACTTCGTCTTTGGAAAAATTGGTTAAAGCAATAGACAAATCTGAATTCAAAATTACTAAAAACCAGTTTGGGGGACAAACAGATTTTACTTTACGAAAAGGTGTTTATCCATACGAATATATGGACAGTATGGAAAGATTTAAGGAAACGCAATTACCGCCTATAGAAAAGTTTTAACAGTAGTCTCTCAGATGAAGTATAAGTCCCGAAGATTACGAATATGCTCAAAAAATATGGAAAGAGTTTAACTGTAAAACTCTTGGAGACTATCATGATTTATATCTAAAAACTGATGTAACTCTGTTAGCAGATGTGTTTCAAACTTTTAGAAAACATGTATGAGTGCATACAAACTTGATGCTTTACATTACTATACAGCACCTGGATTATCTTTGGATGCTTTACTTAAACATTCAAAAATAGAATTGGAACTTTTGACAGACATTGACATGCACTTATTTATAGAAAAAAAAGTATGCGTGGTGAACTACTATGGTACCAAAACGATATGCCAAAGCAAACAATCCCACATGTGGTTGATTATAACCCTAACAAGGAAAAACAACTTTTTAATGTATTATGATGCCTGTAACCTCTATGGTTGGGCAATGAGTCAACCACTTCCATATTCTGGCTTTAAGTGGGGGGAATCAGGAAAGTTGCCAGAGTCAAAAGAAGGAAAAGGATATTTTGCAGAAGTGGATTTGGAATATCCTAAAGAGCTCCATGAAGCTCACAATGACTATCCACTTGCACCGGAATGATTAGCAGTGAAAAAGAATAGTTGTCTAAATACCAGACAGATCTGTTGGAAATAATAGCATGATAAATACAGAACAACTAGTCCCCAATCTTATGGACAAAGGAAAATATGTGTACATCACAAAAAACCTGGAACTGTATTTATCTTTGGGCATAAAACTAAAGAAAATACACAGAGTAGTAGAATTTAATGAAAAACCATGGATGGAATCATATATTCGTTTAAACACAGAACTTAGGAAAAAAGCTAAATCACAATTTGAAAAAGATTTTTACAAGCTTATGAATAACTCTGTGTTTGGCAAAACAATGGAAAATCTACGCAAGCGGACAGATATAAAACTAGTCAAAACTGACGGCTCTGAAAATGAAAAAATAAGAAAAATAATAGCCTAACCCAACTTTAACAGGCGTATAAGATTTTCAGATGAATTATCAGCAGTACATGTAAACAAAACAAAATTTACATTAAACAAACCAATTTATGTTGGAATGGCAGTATTGGATTTATCAAAGTACCATATGTATGATTGGTATTATAATACTTTGAAAAAAAGGTACAAAAATAACTGTACTTTATTATACACAGATACTGACAGCTTGCTTGTAGACATCAGAACAGATGATGCATACAAAGACATGGCTGAAATGAAAGATGAGTATGACTTGAGTGATTATCCTCAAGATCACCCAATGCATGATGATACAAACAAAAAAGTATTGGGTAAAATGAAAGACGAATGTGCTGGTGTTGCTATAGCTGAGTATGTTGGATTGAGACCTAAGTTATATTCTATTTTGAGAGCGGATGAACAACTCATTAAAAAAGCAAAGGGTGTAAAAAAATATGTAGTCGAAAAACACATAAACTTTGAGAACTACAAGGATGCATTATTTAACAAGAAAAAATATACCCATGAAATGAATATGATGCGATCAATAAAACATCAAACATACGGCATAACAGTAAACAAAGTTACATTATCACCATTTTACTCAAAAAGATATATTCGAGAAGATGGAATTACAACTGATGCACATGGCTTCTACAAAAACTTATGAATTTGGGTATCAGCAGGAACAATAAGTAATTCTTCTTTGACAAATCCTCTTTGTGGCGCTGGTGCTTTCAAATAATAAACTCTTATACCTTGCGTCACCATATAACTTTTAATCTTGTGAATATCTACACTCCACATTGGATCAGTTGCTCTGCGTCTTCCACCTTCTTGTTCCCCGGGTTGATATAAATATCTTACACTTGCATTCATACAGATAGGATCATCTTTTAATATTTTTGTTTCAACAGGAGGAGGCTTTTTTGTCTCCGCATTTATTGCTTTAACAGCTTCTGGTAATCTCTTTACCCATTCTCTATTACGTTTTTGCGAATCTATTTCCTTAGCATACTGATAACCAAACAATCTTTCAGCTAATGTTCTGTTAAATCTTTCCACTAAAGCTTGGTCTCTGTGTATTTCTGTTCTGCCCCGTCTGATATTAACTTTGTGTTTTGACATCAACTGTGATACTGCACCCATAAATTCTCTGCCTGGATCTACTTGTAATAACTTTGGATATTTCAAATGTCGACTGTATATTTTCTCAAATGGTTTGGCAACTTCTTTACTATCCTTGGAAGTCAGTGGCTCTGCTTCTTTGTATCTACTTGCAATATCAACCACAGTCAACGCATATTTATAAGTCTTGCGTCCACGACCAATCCCAAAAGTATCATGCGGCAGAAATAACAAATCAGCTTGATGCACTCCATTCTTAGCAGAAACATCAAACCTGGGTCTAACTATTTTCTTTGGCGCAGGTAAATAAATCTGCCACACAGCTTGTTTCTTTAAAAATTCTAATGCCTTTTTTTCACTGACACCAGCCTCTTTTGCCATTTTTTTAACTGCTGTGTAACCTCTCCAAAATCCTTTTGGGCTGTAATAAATCTTTTCCATTTTTTTCTACTAAAGATTAAACTTTATATATATATAAAGAAAAAATGGATATCACAACTGCACAATTTGATGAACTGCTCGAAGAGCAATATCAAAATAGCACAAAGAAATGGACAGACTTGGAACTAAATAAAATATACACTATTACAGATACGAAAATAGTAGAAACTGAATATGGTCCATCCATGGTATTGACATTATTAGACAACGGTGAAGTATGGGCGCCTGATCATCTCAAAAATAAATTAGAGAAGAGTGCTAAACCACCATATTATATTCGACCACTTGGATTGAAGCCATGTAAAAACAACAACAAAAATAGGTATCATGCATATGACTTAGTCTTTTCAAAGTAAACTTAGTCATTTCAAATCCAAAAAGTCCGAAGTAATTATAGTTTTAAACTATTTTTTTTTTTATGAAATCAATTTATACGCCACAAATCCAGTTGCAGCCATGCCCACCACAATAAACGTAATCTCTCTATTTTGTTGATCCGGAGATGGTGTATAAAAATCACTCAACTTGGGCTCCGGTTCCAAAAGCAAATGTTTGCCAGTTATATAATAATACTGCTTCATAGCTTGGTCTACATCATCAAAAGTCTGCTCTGCATAATGCTCTTTTTGCAGTTGCTTATTCATAAAATCTAACCTCTCTGTTCTTTTTTTATTCCACTCCGCTTGGGCTGCGTTTAATTGTTCTACGGCTTTGTCATGCCTTTGTCTTTCCTCATCTGAATGACTTCCCATTTTTGAAAAGAAATAATTTGAACCGCTAAATGCCAATGCATTTGTTAATGCGCCACCTATCATCATTGCTACTGCACTTGCCATTTTTTTATATATATATATATTTTTTAAAATTATTTCATATCCGAAGGAATAATACTTTGCTTAATCAACATATCCTTTGTAGCCATTGCTAACATTATATCCACAGACAGCATCCCAACATCTACCATATTAAAATCCACTTTAGGGGCTGGTCTTTTTAGTAGTTTTCTGCCAATCTCAGAATATCCAACAGTTAGAAGTGTTTCCACTCCAGCATGATACATCATATTTACAATTTGTTTTCCGTCAATACTTGCTGCCATTTTTTTTATATGATTATTTTCTTAAAATAAATTATTAAAAATCAAACGGGTCTTTTGGTGCAACATGAACAGGTTGCACAGCTACAGGTTGTGTAGCAGATTTCTTGTTATAAATATACAAACCCAACCCAGCAATGCCTAATAAAACCAGACACGGTGGAATATAATTTTTGTATACATTTATTTAGATTTTTTCTGGTTCTTCTTCACCTATTGTTATTTTTGTTATTTGATTTGCAGCATTTTGATTTGTAACATCTTGAAGCAAACGCTTTGCCTTTCTTGCCGCTGCTCCTTTTTTTCCAGCTTCTATTCTTTTTGGATTTTTTACTTTTTGTTGTTCAACAGGTTGTGTAACAACAGGTATAAATTCACTCTCTTGGTTCTCCATTTATATTATCTATATTTTTATTTTTATTAAAATCAATATGTCTAACAGTTGTCAGTATTGCTGTAAATGGTGCTAAGCACATTCCATACCTGTAATACAACTCACAACAAGCGCTTGTCAAAGCATGATTAATAAATGGGTCTTCCTCCAAATCTTCTATCAGCTTTGGTGGATTGGTTACATTAAAATATTTTGATACTCCCATCACATACAAGTTAATAAAAGAATTGCCTAAAGTGTTAGTCATGCTTGCCCCAAGCCTTGCTTCATATCTGCAGTAAAGTTTGTTAATTTCATCTGGTGGCATGCCATCTATGTTTGTGAGTTGTATGTCTTTACCCAAATATTGACGACTACCACCGCCAGCCACTATGGCTGATAATCTTTCTTTTTTTGTTTCTTGTTGCTTTGATTCATCTGGTTCCGTCTGTTCCGATATATTTTGTAATAGTTCTTCCGCATTCATTTTTATATTATTAATCTTATTTTTTATCTTGAAATAAATATAAAATACAAAACAACTAGCTGCGATATTCATGCAACTAGTAATTGTTAGTATTGTTAATAGCATTGTTATTAACATTGCTATTTTTTCTATTAACATTATTAATTTGCTGCAAGCATTGCTATTAACATTGCTACTTTGCTATGAGCAATGCTATTAGCAATACTATATTCATGGTCAGTATTGCTATTAACATTGCTACTTTGCTGTTAGTATTACTATTAGCAACAGTTGTAAAAAAAGGTATTATACCTGCGTGGAATAAATATATTTTGAAATAATAAAAAAATATTATATAAGAAAAAATGGATTTGAAAATAACAGACGGTGAGATTAGTGATTATAACAAAAATAAAATAGCACTGGATGTTATGACAAGAGATGACGTAAAATGTTGTATATGTGTTTCAGAAAGTGATTTTTAACAAACGTACGAAAAAGGTGCACAGGAAACGCCTGTAATTTCTGTGACAAAGGATGGCGTAGAATATTTTATATGTGAGCCAAGAGGGTATGTTTTACAAGCCCCGGAAAACATGAGTAGTGATGTTGTACCGATATTGGTTAGTGCATTGAGTGTATGGGTTATATGGGAGACTCTAGATTGTATTTTTAAAAACAAATATTCAACCCAATAACCAGTTGGTTGGTCAGTCCACAAAATTAACTTCGAATATTTAGTCTTAGCTAAAGCTTTTCTTATTCTGGTTCTCTCCTCCAACGTCGGAATAACATCATTTTCTCTCAAACAATTTTCATAACTATCTCTGTCCTTGGTGTAAAATATACACAACCATTTTGCTTGCTCTCTCAAATCTTTCAATACAGAATTATATCTCTGTGAAATGACCCACACTGATTGTTTAGCGTGACGACCAGAGAATGCCAACTCTGACAACATATCTTTTTTCTTTGTTAATTCTTTTGTGGCTGAGCAATCGTCAATAATGTATAATGTGGGCTGGCCAGCATATTGTTTGAAAAAGAAACGCAACAGTTCTTGTAACATTTCTTTACCGTTGCTCACGGGATTGACAATTATTATTTTTTTATCTTTAGGGTTTTTCACATCTCCTATCCAGGATCTTTTTTTATAAGCCTCGTTCCACTCTATGGTTGGACACAACATAATTATATGTTTAAAAACTCCAACATACTCTTGTTCAAGTATGTCAAGAACAAACTCTGTTTTACCACAGCCTGTCTGCCCACAAATAATGGCACTGTGTGAATATTTAGGATATTTTTGTTGCAAACTAGTATATTGCTTTTTCGAATCTTCCATCTTCGAAATTGATTTGCGCATCTTGTATTATATATAGATGAATATTTAAAGTTTGATCTGCATCTGCTTTTTTATTTATTAATATCGTTATGCCTTCACTGCCGTTTTCTATTCTTCTTCCACTGCCGTGTAATAAATTGTCATTACATGTTCTAAGGTCAAGCCACAAAGCATATGATTTTGTCAGATAGGTCTCAAGAGAAACACTGGTAAAGTTTAAGTCCCTCGCTGCTATTTCTGTCTCTTTGTTTCTTTTTGATGTTAAGGCAAAATATTTGTTGATTTCATCCCAATGTTGATATGCCTTCATACCCTGACTATACAACTGATTTGGTACTCCCTCTATTGTCATTTCAACATTTTCAATCTTTGGGTTGTAAAAGGATTCTGTGCTTGTTCTTTCTGGGTCTTCAAACAGCATTAAAATACCTTTCATGCTCCGTGCTGGTGTATTAATGTTGATGTTCCAAAGAGTATCAGATTTGTTTGCTATTATTTTTCTATGTCGCAAAATACGATCATACATAAATGACATCTTACCATTGATTTGCTGTCTTATTTGTCTGGATAATTCAACATCACTAACCGTATCAAATTCCAAGCAGATATTTTTTATTACATAAGATGCATCAGCATCAGTGCTTTTGATAACTTTGTTATAATCGTTAAACGTTAATTCATATTCTAACCTATCACCAAGCCCCGCTTGATAAAATGGCATATGACTTTCTAACATTTCAAAGTCCAGTGGAATACAAAATCTATTTCCATAAGCTGCTGCTATAGCTTCATCTCCGGTGTCTGAGGAAGCATCTCCCGCACCAACTCTATGTTTTAACATGTTTGCTTTACCAATACCTTGGTAAGCTATGTTTAATCTTTCAGTAGGGCTTTTCCATAAATCTACATAACAATGATATATATCACTGTCATCTATTGACATGACTTCATTGCTACTTATTTTTATTGTCATTTTTTTCACAATTGTTCTACCCAGATTTTTAAATAGAGTAGCGTTGGCGTCTGTTCTGCTTTTAAGTTCTATTTCAAAGGCAAGACGAGCAGTACGTGGAACTATCACATCATTAGTACTTAGATTGGAAAATCTCACAAGCAGTTGCTGGTTTTGGTCTATTGTTGAGGGATTATTAGTTATTACTACACTTGTGCGGATGCCTTTGACACCATGAGGTTCTCTTAGTTTTCTATGAGGGCTGAGTTTGTTTCCGTAAGCTGACATTGTTTTTATTTTTTAAATATATTTTTTAAAATTAAATAAAATAAACAATGGCTGAGGGTGGATTTAAAAATCCTGCGTTCGATATTGAAGATATGACTAAAGAAGACTTGGATAAATTACTTGAAGACGAAATTATACAACCTGACCCAGAATTCCAGAGACAAATTGTAAATGAAAATAACTATATTGATCAGCTTCAAGGGGAAGATAAAACAAAAGAACAGCTTACACAAAAAAAGTGGTTAGTAGATCAATTTTTTACTGAAGTTAATGCTGAAATCAGCGGAATTGATTATAAAAATGATTTTAGAGTGGCTAAGGACGAAAACGGTAGACCAATGTTATATGCAGTTCGGCTGGGAACGGATGATGTTCCACTTACCTATTATAAGGGAAATAATTCAGAAGAACCAATCAAGTTTTATGTGCTGGACACTTTAGTTAAAAAAAATGGCCTTGACTTCGTAAAAAATAATTTAAAAATGTATGATTATTTAGTTCCACGTGAAAGAAAGGCTCAGGGTAGGGCAGAATTAGCATCCTTGGCAAAAACAAGAGATACCATCACAAAAGAAGGAGAAAATATACCAATGCAAACTTTTTCAACAACTGAAGATGTACAAAATACAGTAGATGCTGTAAATACAATTGAGAGTAATTTGAGTAATATAATAGATGAAACTCATCCTAAAACTGCTGTTCAACCAGAAAGTCTAACACTGCGAGAGATACGAGGTTTAGATAAGGTATTGCAAAGCTTTCGTGGAGAACTTACTAATAATCTCTCAAAGCTCACTGAGCTTGATAAAGATATAACAAAAGAAAAACAAAAATTAGAACAGGTTAGCACCCCCGGGCAGGAGGATGAGTTTCAACAAGAGCGCCTACGTGACAGAATAAAAAACTTAGAAGATGAAAGAAGTGCACGACTTGAAGCGGCGAGTGAAAACAAAGAAGCATTACGCAGTCAAATAAACAGGATAAAAGAAACTATAAATAAGGTGTTAAAAGAAGACACAACATTGGGTGAGAGAATCAAAACCTTGTTTAGGGAGCAAGGTATTACTATTGTTAGTATTTTGACTGCCTTTGGTATGATTATTGGGGTATTAGTTGAGACCATTATTCCTACAACAGGAGGAGGGACTGCACCTGTTCCGACTCCAAAACCTGATCCATCAAGTGTAAAAGACTGGATAAAAAAAAAACTTTTTAATCTTGGTAAACTTCTTGCCAACTTAGCTGGTAAAGCTGCTGCAGCACTTCCAGGAGTTATTGGTGCAATAGTATCATGGCTTTTATCTGCAACAGGTAATGTTATTAATTGGCTTGGTAACAATCTATGGGCTCTGCTTGTGTTTGTTTCTGGTTTGTTGTATGTGGCAGCCAAAGAGTGGTTTAGTAAATCTCGTACATAAGTAATGCAGCAAGACCTATTACTATGGTACTAACAATTATAGTTGTTTTGTTATCTTCGTGTTCAATCGCTATTTTTTTATTTCTGATGGGTTATGTTCCACAGTTTTATGTATTGATTTATCAGAATGTTCCGGTAAAAATGTCTTTGTTGTGGTGCCTTGAAAAGGTTGAATATTTTTTGGTGGCACTGGTTTTACATTTACATCATTATTCAATCCTAATGCTTGTGCATCGGTTGCTATTACAATTTCATTATTGTAGTCTTGTATTATTCCGATTCTTAATTCCATGTCACTTGGAGACATGTACAATCCACTTCCATAAACAAAATTTACTTTACTTCTTGCATATTTTAAGGTGTTTTCATATCTTGAAATTAGACTGGGCAAGTCGATGGGGCTATTTATTACGTCCTCTACATTTGCTAAAAATTGTTTTTGTGCATCAAATGCCGTTCCAGTTCCAAGTATATCAGTTCTTGTTTGTGATTGTGAACCAAGAATTGCCCAGCAGTATGTTCTTATGCTGTCATTGATTCTTTCTACTCCTGCTCTTGTAAATCCAGATGAACAATCTAGTATAAAAGTAGACCAGCTGTTGTCTGCCTCAAATCCTTGTGCAATGTAATCAATGTGATAGGTTTTATCACTCTCATAGACTGTAAAACTCATCGTTTTGTTGTCGTATACAGTATTTACCAAAGGATGATAACCAATATGTGTCCAGTAATTGTAAATTTTTCCTAGACCATTATTATAGCTTTGTTTCTGTCTCCAGTCTGAATTAAATCAACGTTAAACTCCTTGCATATTCTCTCGTATGCGTTTCGGTTATATGTGTTACTAAATGCATTCCAATTTGAGTCTTGCGGCATTGCTACACTCATTTCAAATAATATTCTTCTGACTTGGTAGTAGACATGAAATCGAAATAACGAACCAACCAAAGTATCAGCTTTTAGATGATTGTTGAAATCAATGCCGCATCCAGTTGTCGCACACCAAATAGCAAAGTTTAACTGATTCTGCCAAAATAACATCGAATCTGTTCCCCAGCGTTGGACTATAACATCTGATTTGACGTATGGGAGTTTGTATTTTTCAAAGACATTGGGAAATGATGCTTTAAAGTCTTTACCGTTGGATGTAATGACTATGTTTTGATTTATTATATCTATCACTTTCTTGCTAAAAGTATTTGAATATTGAGCATCCGGGTTATATTTGAATTCTTTAGAAATCATTTTTATTTGTGTTTTTATATATATATATTAAAAAAAAATGTTTCATACAATTTCAAACATAGACAACTCTATTAATTTACAACAGTATATCGATAATAGAGATGGAACAAAGCGCAATGGATTAAGGAGTTTTACATACACTGTCGGTTGGTATAATATTAATCATGAAGTCATAAGAAAAAAAAATGCACCAGACCATACATATCGTATACCAGATGGACTCTATAACTTTCAACAGTTGGCAGATATATTTGAAGGATTGAATATTACCCTAACCGTTGGTGAGCAGAATGGTATAGCCTCTTTAATTATATCAACAAGGACACGATTATCAAGCGGTCTTTCAAAAATGCTGGGATTCAGGGACAGAGAATGGGTGGAAGGTACTTATATTGGAAAACAATCAATTGATTTAGCTCCTTATAAACAGCTATATGTTCATCTGGAACAAGTTAATACGAGTAGTAATTATTTCAATGGTAAGCCAAGCACTATTATAGGTGTTGTACCTGTAGTAAATAAGCAGTTTGGAGATATAGTATATACAAGTTTTTATCCTGAATATCACTGTCTTATGAATGGTGCAATTACTGAATTGAAAATAGAAGTTAGAGATGAGTATGGCAACAAGATATTTAATCACGGTTTGCCTGTGAGTTGTGTTTTAGAAATTATTTAAAAAATATATTTTTATAAAAAAAAACAATGAGTATATTTGGACCACCAAGCCCTAAAAAAACAGAAGACTTAGAGGCTTTGATAAATAATGTTCAAGATTTATATAGACGAATTGTGCCTTTTGTTAACCAGTTTAATAATTTGAAAAATAGAGTTGATAATCTTAAATATGGGATTATAACAATATTTGCAGAGGCTAAGGGTCCACTTGTGTCAAACAGAATACTCTCATTTGGTAACGGCGGGGCAGAAAAAAAAGTGGGGCATGTAATGACACGCCGTGGACGGATTATGGAAATAGGTTTAGCATGTGCACGATTAGTTGGTGACGTATCTGTAATAGTTTCTGTCAATGGTGTTGAACAACCAAATTATGGCATAACGCTTCACATCATTCCACGCAATCATGATAACTTTGATGAACCTTTAGAGATTGGTGCTGGTTCTGTTGTTAACTTTGTATGCAAGATTGCCAACACTACCGCTGTAAATACGGTGGCATCATTATTAATTGAATTAATTTAATTTTTTATTTATTTATAAAAAAATGAAGCAACCAACAGCACCAAGTTTATATCCTGAGTTGCCAGTGGAAGACGGACAAAATTATAGATTACAAAAGATTCCAGAGATTGAAAAAAGTTAATTTCAGAACGAGATATACGCCAGTCACTTTATAACAAATATAAACGTGGTATTAATATTACAGATGGAATTGACACTACCTTAATATCTGCAGGTGTTATTATGGCTAGAATTGGATTTGTTATTCCAGTTTTGTTACCTTTAGAAATAGCAGCAATAGTATGTGGAGCTACAGGTGTTTCTGTTAATTTTATCAGACGCAAGCTTAATGTAAAAGCTCAAAAACATCATGAAATAAAATCTTTGGCAGAGGCTAAGTTAAATAGTATAAAGCAGTTAATATCAAAAGCGTTGAGTGATGCACAAATATCTGATCAAGAGTTTAAGATGATTTTAGATGAGTTAGATAAATGTTATAGTTTAAAAGAAGACACCAAACAAAAAAAGGCTAAAATAAGTGAAGCTCAAAAAAAAGAACTAGTAGAGCAGGGAAGAAAGGAAGCAATGACAACCTTACAAAAAAGTCTAAAAAGTGTGTAATTTACTGTTTTAGTAGTGTGTTTGAGTATGATCCACCACCTTTGTATTCAAGGTCAGAAAATTGTTAATTTAAATGTAATTTTGATAACAAATCAACAAATTTGTTTTGTATTAAAGAAACATTTTATAATTATATTACAAAAAAAGCAATATTTTGTAATTTTGATAACTTATTAAAAAAAATTAAACTTGCAATCTTCACTACCCCTATTTTTAAAAAGTTTTAATAAATCAAGTAAATCACCATAAAATGGTGAATTAGGTGTAAATTTCAACTTTTATTAAAAAATCTCAGAATATAACTCTAACCCAGCTTATTTCAAGGGTGGATTTTTTGGGTGGATTTTGGGGTTGTTTGGGTCATATTCGTTTTGGTCCAGAAACCCCAATTTACATATATATCCAATACACAGTCTGAAATAGAGGCGGCCATCTTTAGATGTAACAATCAGTAAATAATTCTTATTTCTTTTTGCGACATGCATAATTTAGACAAAGGGACATAACTAGGTGAAGAATATGTGTCGCTTTCTGTGGCATTAAGATGTAACACGCCCATTGTATTGAGCTGTGTATGAATTAAAATTTAAATGTCATATTTTCATTCATATCTATGCCCAAATTAAAAATGAATAACTTACCTTCTCAACACAAATGACACATATACTGTCAAAAAATCCACAGAAAAGTGGGGGTCATGTATCTTAGAAGAAAGAACTTGTTTCATGAATGAATCCCTTTAAAAACATAAACACTGAGATGCCAACATATTGTATTCTTACACTCATTTCAATATAAGCAAAAAAAAAATTAAAACAAACAATTTTAACATGACAATGCCTAAAAAAATGTAACAATTAGATCAACAATGTGATATTAACCAAAAGTGAAAAAGAAATGAGAATTATTTACTGACCGCCATTATGCGAGGCTTACACTTCCTTTGATGCAATGGGTGTGCTACACCTTAAGTGTAGATACTATAAAGACGGAAAATGGACAATGTGTTTTCCTCAGTTCTTTTACTACTGGCTTTGCTAAGTTCCTAGTGCATTATATTATACCCATAGCAATATGACAAAACCGTTACATTTAACTATTTTAGAAACTATCAACAATGAATTGGAAATGTTCAACGTTGTTTGTTAATTGTTGCAAAAGCCGCAAATTCAAATATCATTATAGTGATAATGCGAAAATGGTCGAATAAACCACCCTTGCACACGTTAAATAATAAATACAGTCAAAATGATACAAACGCTGGTACTGTTACTATTTTTGTCGAAAAATGGCAGTGTTGACGAGGTGAAAGTCGGATATCGTTAACATTAGGCAATGGTGATTTCGAACTGAAAAATTTAACATTTATGTACCCAAAGTTGTGTTTGCAAACAAGCAATGGGTGTCAAGGTCAGTCTTTTCTTTTTTTTTTTTTAACTATTTTAGAGCTTTGCAAATGTTAACATTTTTTACAACTAAACGAACTTCCCCCTGCTTTTTTTGTTTTTCTTTAATAATAATATTATTATTTTTTGTTCAAGAATCATGATTTACGTTAGTCCGGAGGTGAAGTTCATAACATCACTCACTACATTTGTTCACCTAATTTTCATGAAACTTGTCATAAAAGAGTCAGGATAAAGAGCCAGAACTATTATACAGGCTGTCGTGGGTCACTACCTCTGGCTATGATTGTGACGATCACAATACGTGTTGAAGAAATTTACTATGTTGTTAATATCAGGAACGTCTTTTAGACCTTCTTGTAAATGTGCATTACTCATATTCGTCAGTTTTTTTGTTTAATATAATATAATAATAATATAATAATATAATAATATATTAATATAATATAAAAGCCCTGTATTCATGAAAGAATGCGTATAGCTGTAGTGTTCCGAAGATCCACGAGTGCATCAAGTGATTTGATTGAGTTTCAGTGTATTGTACATGTAGTAGCATAACTGCCTTTAGGTATGTAGGCACGTGCCTACACATCGGGTGAAACATAAACGCCAAAATGATGTTTTTTGTTGTTTTTTAGTTTGTTGTTGTTGTTTTTAAATGAGAGATCATGTCCCACACCCCTACCCGACCTTCCTAGCGTTCAATACATCCATTGTGCCTACGCATAATTTCAGGCACAGCTACGCCACTGATTAATGTATTGGAAGAATGTTGGTCAATGCTAAATAAATGGTTTAAGTATGCACGTTTTGACATGTTCAAGTATAAGACATTTATTTTTTAAATCAATGTTTTATTTGACATCAGTATTGTTTCATTTTTTGCATTCTAGTAGATATGGATATAAAACGTAGGATTTAAGATGGTAATATATCAAATTCTAAGCATATTTTTCCGTCATTTGTGATCATTTTTCAGTTGTTGTCAACAAATAGGGTGTGTGGGTTGCTCTGGGTATTTATTTTTTCATTTGTTAAAGAAAAAAATATAAGATTTTTGTTTTTTAATAGTGGAATAGATATATAAAAGTAGATACTGAGCTAATTTTATAGTCGATCGCTATGTCAACATTGTGTGTACAGTATTTTTACAGTGAATAAAATATGTCAAAATAACTCAAAAATGTGTGTAATTTAAAGATTTTTTAATAAAAAATCATTCAAAGCCTGATGGCCTATATATATATTGTTTTACTTGTTTTGATAGCCAGGAAGTAAGTGACGTCATTTACACTTACGTAACACCATTAACGTGCATGATGTCACTTACGTACGTTTAAATTCCATTCCCGTTAAAATCGATGCAGGGAAAGGACGTTGCAATCTCTGATTTTCGGTAAAATTCATTTGTTTACATTGGGGACATAAAAAAATGGCGAGCAGTATCAAATTGCAATTTGGTGACTTTGAACTCGGATATCTCTGGTATCGGATACAAGGGATCGTAGGAAGAAAGGTATTGTTGGATAGGAAATTCATTTCTGCACCTGTTAATAATTATAGTGTCCATGTAATTGAGATTGTTTCGAACATCTTCTTGACCTCTGAAAAAGAACACCAGCATTTTCCAAAAATTTCCCATTCATGCCCTTTATAGACAATTATAATAATAGAAGGCAAAAAATTAAAAGTGACCAGTTCCTGTGGTTTTCCCACATACTATGCGATATTTATTTTTCGTCATGTTTCGCGCCGCCATTTTCAATCCGTAGGCTGGACAGCAGACGTCAAATGAAGGGCAAAGTTTTAGGTAGACAAAGTGGGAAGACCCAGTCAATTTCGTACGTTTATTTTTTTCTATTTTTTGTTTTCGGTCTTCATATTGAATTTTATGCGTAAGTGAAACGTTTGATTACAGAAATATAACATTATATGAATACCTACTGTAAAAAAAGAGAGTAGTTATCGGAATAAAAGTAAAATTGATCGCATGGGGGTCACGTGATCAAAATATCATCACGTGTCAGAAACGCATAAAGGTTTACCACCACCAATTACATGTAAACCTCCGAGGTGTAGTCGAATGTTAGTTCCTATAATAAAAGTAATCCCTCCTTTTTCGATGGAAACGGGCATTATAAGTAGGGGAAAACTGCCCATTTCTATTCGATTTTGTGGTTATATGTTATAAGAAGCGTATTAATAGGTTTTACTGGATCACTGATGAACATTTTCGAAATTTCGACTCTATGCTTACACTTTGTGAGCAATGAAAACAGTCGATCAATAAAAACAGCTGTACCCTTGACCTGTTTAGTAAACAAACAAGAACTTTCTTACATGTCTTGTGACCCCACGTCTTCTGGTGATTTATTCAAGTGGAAAAATAGTTTTTCTATATGAACATTACACTGCTGCATTATCCATACTTGAGTTGAATTTGCAGCAAATCATTATATGTGACACTTTAACATTGGTGTCTATGGGGAAAATAATTGGTGCTTTCATACCTATAAGAGATGCGTGCAGTAATTAGGACTCGCTCAGATTCGTACCTAGGGACACTTTTCCGATAACAATTGGTAAAATAAGCTCAGAAATAAGTTTTCCATAGTTTATTACATAGGTTTTGAGCGTTTTTAGTCCAATTTTGCATATAAAAGCCGTAATTTTGAGTTTCATTTTATTTTCTTGTTTAAAATGACGTATTGGTGAAGTGTTTGCAGTTGAACTATGTCTTTTTGGTATCAACATGTAGGGTAGCATGTTTGCAACATGTTTTCATGAATTAAATTTGCATAACAACAGGTTTGGTAGGCATGAAACCACTAAATCTTTCCCCTACCCCCCCTAAAATAGGATACTGTGAAAAATGAAGATTTGTGTAAAAGGTAAAATATTATTCCTTATCATTCAAACTCGACTTGGTAGCGTTCAGCTAGTATCAATTCTGATTTTAGCAGTATTTTTGGCATTATTAAGCTCGTATTCGCTACTATAATCAGGTATGATACCACCAATTTTGAAGAATTGACTGAAAAATCAAATTTGGCATGAAAATCGACATAAATTGGCATATTCATCGTCCTAATTGTACCTAAAATGATATTTTATTTATGTCCATTGAATGTTCTAAACATTTGATCTATTTAATATGTTGTATTGACAAGAAGTGCCGTTTGGTATGACAATTCAGACAGTGTAAAATTAAAAAAGAAATCTCTGATTTTTGTCAATTTCAGACTATTGTCCTTGGTATTCACAAGACCATATCTCGGCAAATAATCATTCGATTTGCATGAAGTAGGTGTTTTTTAAGCTTGTTATGAAAATGACAACACAACATTCTCATTTAAGGAACATCTGAACATGTTTTCTCCTCTTATAGGTTTACCACCACCAATTACATGTAAACCTCCGAGGTGTAGTCGAATGTAGTTCCTATAATAAAAGTAATCCCTCCTTTTTCGATGGAAACGGGCATTATAAGTAGGGGAAAACTGCCCATTTCTATTCGATTTTGTGGTTATATGTATAAGAAGCGTATTAATAGGTTTTACTGGATCACTGATGAACATTTTCGAAATTCGACTCTATGCTTACACTTTGTGAGCAAATGAAAACAGTCGATCAATAAAAACAGCTGTACCCTTGACCTGTTTAGTAAACAAACAAGAACTTTCTTACATGTCTTGTGACCCCACGTTTTCTGGTGATTTTTCAAGTGGAAAAATAGTTTTCTATATGAACATTACACTGCTGCATTATCCATACTTGAGTTGAATTTGCAGCAAATCATTAATATGTGACACTTTAACATTGGTGTCTATGGGGAAAATAATTGGTGCTTTCATACCTATAAGAGATGCGTGCAGTAATTAGGACTCGCTCAGATTCGTACCTAGGGACACTTTTCCGATAACAATTGGTAAAATAAGCTCAGAAATAAGTTTTCCATAGTTTATTACATAGGTTTGAGCGTTTTTAGTCCAATTTTGCATATAAAAGCCGTAATTTTGAGTTTCATTTTATTTTCTTGTTTTAAAATGACGTATTGGTGAAGTGTTTGCAGTTGAACTATGTCTTTTTGGTATCAACATGTAGGGGTAGCATGTTTGCAACATGTTTTCATGAATTAATTTGCATGACAACAGGTTTGGTAGGCATGAAACCACTAAATCTTTCCCTACCCCCCCTAAAATAGGATACTGTGAAAAATGAAGATTTGTGTAAAAGGTAAAATATTATTCCTTATCATTCAAACTCGACTTGGTAGCGTTCAGCTAGTATCAATTCTGATTTTAGCAGTATTTTTGGCATTATTAAGCTCGTATTCGCTACTATAATCAGGTATGATACCACCAATTTTGAAGAATTTGACTGAAAAATCAAATTTGGCATGAAAATCGACATAAATTGGCATATTCATCGTCCTAATTGTACCTAAAATGCATATTTTATTTATGTCCATTGAATGTTCTAAACATTTGATCTATTTAATATGTTGTATTGACAAGAAGTGCCGTTTGGTATGACAATTCAGACAGGTGTAAAATTAAAAAAAGAAATCTCTGATTTTTGTCAATTTCAGACTATTGTCCTTGTATTCACAAGACCATATCTCGGCAAATAATCATTCGATTTGCATGAAGTAGTGTGTTTTTAAGCTTGTTATGAAATGACCAACACAACATTTCTCATTTAAGGAACATCTGAACATGTTAGTCTCCTCTTATTCTGTTTACCACCACAAATTACATGTAGAACCTCCGAGGGTGTGAGTCGAATGTAGTTCCTATAGATTAAAAAGTAATCCCTCCTTTTTCGATGGAACGGGCATTATAAGTAGGGGAAAACTGCCCATGTTTCTATTCGATTTTGTGGTTATATGTATAAGAAGCGTATTAATAGGGTTTTACTGGATCACTGATGAACAGTTTTCGAAATTTCGACTCTATGCTTACAACTTTGTGAGCAATGAAAACAGTCGATCAATAAAAACAGTTCTGTACCCTTGACCTGTTTAGTAAACAAACAAGGAACTTTCTTACCATGTCTTGTTGACCCCCACGTTTTCTGGTAGATTTTTCCAATGTGAGAAAACATAGTTTTCTATATGAACATTTACACTGCTGCATTATCCATACTTGAGTTGAATTTGCAGCAAATCATTAATATGTGACACTTAAACATTGGGTGTTCTATGGGGAAAATAATTGAGTGCTTTCATACCCTATAAGAGATGCGTGCAGATAATTAGATTAGGACGTCGCTCAGGATTCGTACCTAGGGACACTTTTTCTCAGACAATTGGTAAAATAATGCTCAGAAATAAGATTTTCCATAGTTTATTACATAGGTTTTGAGCGTTTTTTTAGTCCAATTTTTGCATATAAAAAGACCAGTAATTTTGAGTTTCATTTTATTTTCTTGTTTAAAATGGACGTATTGGTGAAGTGTTTTGCAGTTTGAACTATGTCTTTTTGGTATCAACATGTAGGGTAGCATGTTTGCAACATGTTTTTCATGAATTAAATTTGCATGACAACAGGTTTGGTAGGCATGAAACCACTAAATCTTTCCTCCTACCCCCCTAAAATAGGATACTGTGAAAAATGAAGATTTGTGTAAAAGGTAAAATATTATTCCTTATCATTCAAACTCGACTTGGTAGCGTCAGCTAGTATCAATTCTGATTTTAGCAGTATTTTTGGCATTATTAAGCTCGTATTCCGCTACTATAATGCAGGTATGATACCACCAATTTTGAAGAATTTGACTGAAAATCAAATTTGGCATGAAAATCGACATAGAATTGGCATATTCATCGTCCTAATTGTACCTAAAATGCATATTTTATTTATGTCCATTGAATGTTCTAAAACATTTGATCTATTTAATATGTTGTATTGACAAGAAGTGCCGTTTGGTATGACAATTCAGACAGTGTAAAATTAAAAAAGAAATCTCTGATTTTTGTCAATTTCAGACTATTGTCCTTGGTATTCACAAGACCATATCTCGGCAAATAATCATTCGATTTGCATGAAGTAGGTGTTTTTTAAGACTTGTTATGAAAAATGACAACACAACATTTCTCATTTAAGAAACATCTGAACATGTTTTCTCCTCTTATAGGTTTACCCACCACCAATACATGTAAACCTCCGAGGTGTAGTCGAATGTAGTTCCTATAATAAAAAGTAATCCCTCCTTTTTCGATGGAAACGGGCATTATAAGTAGGGGAAAACTGCCCATTTCTATTCGATTTTGTGGTTATATGTATAAGAAGCGTATTAATAGGTTTTACTGGATCACTGATGAACATTTTCGAAATTTCGACTCTATGCTTACACTTTGTGAGCAATGAAAACAGTCGATCAATAAAAACAGCTGTACCCTTGACCTGTTTAGTAAACAAACAAGAACTTTCTTACATGTCTTGTGACCCCACGTTTTCTGGTGATTTTTCAAGTGGAAAAATAGTTTTCTATATGAACATTACAACTGCTGC